>NQII01000343.1:1207392-1282669 GCA_002778355.1 Clitarchus hookeri
CGGTGGTGATTCTTGTCCGTGGCAAGCGCGCTCTCTGCCAAGTGGCCAGTCCACTTTCACTACCCGACCTACCACACTCACTCGAGTTTCGACCAGTGCGCATGCCCACAGATCGTGTTTTCTATGCCGTGCCTTGAACTTCTTGTTGAAGTGATCCCTAGCAGCTTGATTGTTGTTGATTACTTTGGCGACTCGGTCACGATTTCGTGACTTAATGGTTCAGAGCTCAACTGTATTCTCGACTTGCCGTTTCATTTAACACGTTCAGGCCCGGTGTGTACAACTGTGAACAGAAGTGAAGACTGGCGTTCTCCAGACTCACAGGGTAAAACTTCGCTATAGCCGGCAAACAAACCACTGATATCCAGTGTTGCCGTTCGCACGAATTTATATTAAAATGGAATGAACCAACCTCAAATGACTCTTAACCTGGACATGTTTGTGCCCATGCCAAGCTATGGCGAGCTCACTGGGTCGGGGGTTTCTTGACCTGTGCTCTCTCGCAGGAAATCATCCGAAATACGCAAAAAAAAAACAGGTACTTTAATTCTGTCTCTAGAAAGTGCACTGAGAGTAAGGCAAAACATATTGTGTATATAACCAATGAAACAAGAAAGATTTTGTTCACCCAACAATATATACCTACACTTGAAATGACCGAACCATTCAGTTGGGCAAAAAAAAAAATCTACCTGACCACCAAATTTTGTTTGAATAAAATCTATACATTTGTTTGACCATATACAAACAATTAATTGTGTTGTTGGCTCAAGCAGACGTTTCACTCAGAGTGGGTGTTTATCAACTTCATCGTGCCTACAGCTGCAGCCGAAATACTTCCGCGAGCGAGAGACGATGTAACCGGGGGAAGATTGGTCAGCTATTGCAACAGTCCCGATTTCCGCGCGTCATCGGTACACTTATGTGGCCAGTTGTCAGTCAGCACATTCGTCTGAGAGGCACATTCCGTGTTACAAAACCCAACACACTTCGCTGTCCCACTCGTCAAGCGGAAATATTTCTTAAACTGCACGCCCGATATTTATAACAATTTTTTTTAACCAATGCCATGTACTAATTTTTATATATTGCAAATGTATACAGGATGTTTTAAAAAGGTCAATCATATTTCAAAAAGCTATATATGTTCTCCAGTTCAACAATTGCAAGTCTGTGGCAAATTTGCAGCGTGATATTCGGCGAGAGTATGGCAGTGCACTCCCCTACTGCTCAGGGCATTCGACGTTGGCACACGCACTTTCGACAAACATGTTGTTTGTGCAAGGGGAAGCCAACAGTTCGCCCCCGTGTTTCCAACGAAAACGTTGGGCGCATCTGAAAGAGTTTTGTGAGAAGTCCACAAAAGTCTACCTGTCGTGCCAGCCGAGATCTACCCATTCCCTATATGACTGACTGGCATATTTAGCGACGGCGTTCGTCATTCAAATCATACAGAATTTAAGTCGTACGCGCCCAAAGCTAATGTGATAAACAATGGCATGTGGCTTTTGTGCCTTCATTCTCGAAAAGGAAATCGGAGATGACAATTTTATGCTTAGTATTCAGTGACGATGCCACATTTAATCTCAGTGGCACGGTGAACCACAACAACGTTCAGGTATGGGGATCACAGCATCAACATGCCGTAGTCGAACATGAAAGTGAGTCCTCTAAAGATGATTGTTTTCTGCGGCGTTTCCCGACAAAAAGTTTATGCCCCGTTCTTTTTTACTGGCAACACTATCACGAGAATACATACTTGAAAAACTTGCAGAACTGACTTTTCCCGCAGTTACAGGAAGATTCCGCGGATTTAATTTTCCAGCAGGACGTAGCACCACCGCACTGGCAGTTTCAAGTACGAACATTCCTGGACAACGAGATTTCGCATGGATGAACCGGCCGTCAGGAACCTGCTGATTTGGCATTTCACCACTACCCACCACGGTCACTCGATCTTACTGTATGTGATATATTGTTGTGGGGCCATTGTGAAGGATTCAGTTTATGTGCCACCCATTCCTAAAACAATAGACGAACTTCGGAAACGCTCAACAACAACAGTGGCTGCAGTACCACTAGACATGCTCGCTAATGTGTGGGACGAGATTTCCTATCGTGGAGATGTATGCCACGCGTCTGCAGGGCGGCATATTGAGCATTTGTGATCATTGTAAGAAAATCATTATTCTCAGACATGTGTTTCACTATTAACCACATGGTTCTCTGTTCCATAGTTTTAAAAGATACAGCTTTTTGAAATTGGACGGACCTACTTGAATCACTCTGCATAGTACAATACTGAAGGACAATATATTGCATATCGAGATATTTGCGATATAAGACATATCTCATAGGGCCTATATTATAGTAGTGACACTGCGATGTTAGCAATGTCATTGTTTTTGTAATATTAGAGATATTACAGGTGACATTGAAATATTTAGGTTATGTGATTTTGAATATATAATTTCAAGTACATTCGCAATTTTTTTATTTTTGGTATTGGCATTTTCGATATCGAATTTGTCCATGTGTATGCTGTCATTAACGAAATTTACTACTCAAATATTTTCGAATTCAACAGGAGCAATATATGCCATGTGGATAACTGCAACATCAGTACAAGCGATATTTGCATAATCAGTAGTTGCGATTACAATGTATGCAAAATTTTCAACTTGAATTCTTCTATATTCAGTACCTTGAGGAAGCAGCATGTCTCCTCAATTTCGGTACCGTGAGCATGTATCAAAAGGAATTTTTAAAAAGTGTATCTGGCTGAGCCATATTGTGTGCCGCTGTGGTGCAGTAGTCAGATTGCTCGCCTCCCTCCAAGTCGAGGCGGGTTTGATTCCCTTTCACCCGGATTTTCACTCGTGAGACACGTGACGGAGTTCCCATTGGTAGGCAGGTTTTCTCACGGCACTCTCGTCTCCCCCGCCCTTACATTCCGCTCCTGATCCATCCTCACCCTATTTCATCCTCGCCGGCGCTGAAGACTTCCCTGGTAAGTTCCAGCCAAAAATTCTCTCAACTGTCTCACAGCCATATGAGCTAGGACAGAAGCATCGCTAAACCCGAAAAATAAATCTTGAAATTCCTCCATTCTTAATAAGAAGTGTGAGGCGTGAGGCTAGACGCTTATAGAAATGATCGTATGTTACAAGAGGCATTGCCGACCATATGAGAGGCAGCTAGCTTTACGTCACGGTTGCCGATACGTGCTTCAGCACGCAGTAAGCGCACTGTAAACGCGGTTTTATTTCATTTGCACGGCAGTACTGGGACGTGTCCAAGTGAAAGGAAATTTTTTCGGAAGAGGAATCATCGTTTGTGGAGAGTGCGTTGTCTGGAAGTTTTTTCGTCTTTATTCTGCCGCTGATCCATCCCCATCTCATGTCTCTACTCAGCTATCGTTGAGGCTGGCCAAGCGACAGTTCTGCCCTCCTAGGAAAGCTGACTTCTCATGTTACCATTTACAAATTTCATACCAAATGTAGACAAGAATGCTATATTTAGTAGTAGATTTTGTACATTACATAGTCTAACTATGAGGTAGGCGGATTCTACGTCTTCTGCTCACTAACCCAACACTGACCTATCCCAAACCGTGTTGGCAGAAAAGAAGTTCATTGTTGGACACGGAGACTAGTTCTGCGCAGCCAACGAGATCGCTCTACACCATATTCGCTCTACGGTACACTTCGAGGCCCAATGCCAGATCTTGCCTGTCAGTAACTGTTTCATAAGCCGTGCTCTTGCTCTACATTATGACTGGTGCACATCACTATCATCGAGCGAAAAGTATATGGCTTATTTGTTGAGATAACGAAACAAGGTTACTTTAGCTTAAGTACAGAACGGATAAAAATATGTTTTATTTGCAATACTCGAAAACGTTAAATTATTGTAGGAATGAAATGGTTACCGCCATCTTATTCTCAAACGTGTCAACTACTTGAAGGCAGGAACAACTGACGAATCCATATGTTCAAAGTTTGTTCCAGCCAGAAAGATTGAGGAAACATATCTGAAATACGAGGGGATGGAATCAGAGCCGTCCAACTGGGCTGTTAGAACGCTGACATAGCTTTTGTAGGTATGCAGTGTTTATAAGGTGGTGGGGTACACACTTTCGTAAGTTCTGCATTCACAGTGCACTGCTTCATCGAGAGCTTCTCTTCGTTTGGCAGTACTGATTCCATGTCTTGTGTTTTTGTGACTTTACCTTACAAAGTAGTTAAAATATATATCTTAGTGTTATCATATGCGTAAATCTACTGTCAAGAAGTGTAACTGAACGAAAATAAATATTTCATAAAATAAATATTTTTGTTAATGAATTGCTTATGCACAGCTATACGGTTTTATAACGATATAATAAAAAAGAGTAACACTGGAGAAAATTTTGAACGGTTTCTCTATTCACGCAAAGAAGAAGAGAATGCATAAAAAATTTAAAATTAAAGATCCAACTCTGGGCACATGCGTAGTGTTAGTTTCTTTAACTATAATGAAACAGTGGTTGATGTTCTGCTATTATATATATATATATATATATATATTTTTTTTTTTTTTTTTTTTTTACAAACATCTTAGAACACGATCGTACATGAAACTTCAGAAAATTTATTTTCGTATGATCAGGTAATAAGTAGTTATTTTATATAGTATAATTACGTTTAAAATATTTCTTTTGTTAATCTTGTGTGCATTCACCTAAGCCACTTAAAAAATCTGAATCTTTATAAGTGTATAAGGGTTTGAAGTTATACGATATATTCTTCAAAGATTTCTGTACTGGTTGTATGTGCTTTCCAGCACCTTAATAGGTTATGTTACCTCTATGCACACACACTCAAAGGTAAATTTTAATTATATGTCTCATGTTGGATAATTCAACCCGTTAAAATTGCGCTTTGGTTATTTGAAACCGAAGACATGTTGCCTCAAGTAATTATATGACGTTTATTATTAATAAAATGCCGTATTTTTCTCACAAACTGCGAACCGTAAATAAAACGCTGAATGTAAGTGTACGTGTCAAAGAAAGTAAGTTTATTTCGGGTTTCGGCTACAGAGTCCGTTGCGCCCGTTTTGCGCTTAGACCGGCGAGATAGCGAGGCGCTGCAGTGTTGCTCAAGGTGTCAGCAGCGTGCGAATAAATAGCACAAGTACATTTTACGCCTAGCAGGTTCATCGCGAGGCTTGATAAGAACCGCTACGTGGTTGCTGCAGCGACGTCCACGTGTTTATATTGGAGTGGAGAGGTTTGGGCGGTTCACGATCTTCAGAGCCAATACGAGTGAAGTGAAGTAAGTGTGGAGCAGTGCCAGAATGCAAGGGGGAAGGAGAAACGGGAAATACCTGAGATAACCCGCCAATAACCAACAACGTCCGGCACGATTCTTACGTGCAAGTATCCGGGAACGGTCCCGACGGGAATCGAACCCAGCTCGCCTTCATCGAAGGCGAACCCTCTAGGCGTTTCACCAACTGCGGCCCCACGTGGATTTAAGGGCGTCCGAGAGGGGAAAAGTAAGGGGGTGGGGGTTCGCTTATGATATGTAAACAGGTATACACGTGAGATGCTGACATGAGGGCAGGTGATGTCAAGCAGATTTTCCGGAGAAATTTTACGTCACCAATACACACAACCTTCGTCACGCAATCAGTGGCGAATGTTGAGTGCAAAGGCCGTGATAAACTCACAGTAGAGTTTCTTTAAACATATACAACTGTGGGATATGTTTCCTATGAGTAAAATATGAAAGCTGTTATGTGAAAACTCAGGTAAAGATCACAAAAAATCAGTGTGCGATTTGCAGATATTTATTTGTAAGGACTGTGTTTATACATTTTTGATAATATAAAATTAGAAAAAAATTGTGTATGTTGTTTAGTTGTTTATATCATATCCCGTTTTATTAGTGATATGCCAAAAAAAATATTCTAACCAACATAATCTTCCATGAGGTTAGTAATGATGAAGGGAGTACTAAAATTGGTTTTTTTCAATCAAAATAAAAAAAGCCGGGGAAAGCAATAAGAAGTTCAGTTAATGTATTATTTTTATTTATAATTTAGTGTTGAACTTTATGACATATTTGGAGAACGCCTGCTTATAAACAGCAGGTATAGGGTGTCGCTTGTGAGAAGGGAAAATATCCAGTTTCGTTGCATACTTTCTGCAGCAGCCAGTGATGCATTGCTATTGTTTAGCATTATGTTGTATCAGTTTCCATTACCAATATTATGTTTAATTCACTATTGGTATATTTTAACTGTGAACGTAACACAGCATTGATCACAGTATAACACCGTTTGAAACACCCGGTGGTTTTAGACACGAAGTTGACCAGCGAACAAAGTGCCTGTTAGCTACCCGGATGTGTGCTTTCAAGCAATTTGCCTTGCAACACACGCCACTTTCTGCGAGTAATAGACCCTGAATAGTGTGGCTTTTACCACCACCAGTTGTTTTGCTACAGATCACTGTGCACTTAGTCTCACGATTCGCCACTGCCTCTCCAACCTGTTTACTGAAATTAAGTTTGACTTGATGGTGTTCGATGCAGGCAGAAAAACATCAATCACATACATAATGTAAACATTAAAGCACGTTGGTTCTAGGAAAAATAATTTTGTGCTCACAGTACAGTACACAGTGAAGACGTCAGTGAGAGAAAATTTAAATTTATCTGTACTGCCTTCCCCACTATTATTTAACTGCCGTAAAAAATATTGTTGCTATTAATAAACTTGTCTGTAAAGATTATCGACCATAAAGTACCTTACAGGTACATTATTCTTACTCTCTCAGGGGCCGCAGTGGCTGAGCGGTTAGGCTTCTCGACTCCCACCAAGGCGAACCGGGCTGAATTCCCGGCCGGGCCACTCCTGGATTTTTGCAAGTGGGAATCATTCCGGACGATGCGGTTGGTCAGCGTTATTCCTCGGGGATATAATCCGTTTTCCCCGCCCTTGTATTCCGGCGCTGCTCCATTCTCACTTCATTTCACTCATCGGCTCTCAAGACCTCGTTGTTAAAAGTCACCCAAATCTCTTAACTCAACTCAGCTGTTACTTTCTCGGGATTCTGGGGAAGAAAATGAGTGAGACATTTAGCTTTATTTCTTTTTCCTTAAATGGGCTTCGTCCCTCGCTGAGGAGATAATGTGTGCAACTATGCGGTACCTTATCTCTGTAATTTCTAAAAAATAATTCATCAAAATGCTAGAAAGTAAAATTGTTTACCTGCCTTTGCTCTTTTCGTAAGAAAAAAAATGAATTACTTAATAAACAGTGAAAGAAATGCTCGTAGTAAACATATTAGTTCTTCAGTGTGAAATCGCTAACATCCTGACCACAAGTTACTGTGCGTTTTGATTACAGAAATAAATTACCACAATTTCTTGATAATAATCAATAAAATGTTTAAATAATATCGTATTTCCTTTTGGACGAGAATAAATTTAATTTGACTTTACTTGCCCATCCGAAAATACGTGACCCAGTCTGAGACATTCGATGTCAAAAAGTTCTCCACACTCATTTATTTTATAGACTATGACATAATTATTTTATGGCTGCTCACAAAAACTGAAATATAATAGCACTGATATTTTTTATGTGACAAGGAACTAAGCCAAATGGATCTACTTGACAAAATTTCTGTCAATTGGACTTGAGACGTGGGTTGTATCATTGACCCTATTTCACTGTGCAAAGCTAAAATGGGGTTGTTGTCTTTTGAACACTCTTCCGCTGTATAGAGCGAACTAATAAAATGACACAAAACCACGATTTTTGTTGTTTATTTTCGAGTGGTACATAAATGAGTGTTAGAGACCTGTGTATATTAAATGGGACACACGGGGTGCAAGAGTCATGTTATTTATGTTTAATTTCGAGTGCTCAACATTTCTTGCTGTTTCGGCAAATGGATTGTCGTCTACTTCACAAGAAGTGGCACAAGTGTCTACGCCAGTGACAATATTAACTTGATTTCAGTCGACTCTATTATCCATGAACGTAAGTCGTTAGGTAGTTCGATTCTAAAAGTTCTTACAATTTTTCAAAGTTTAAATATCTTCCAAATTATTAGATTTCGGAGTTCAGATTTTCCCCATATTTTGAGCCGCGAGTTTTTTTTTTTTTGTTCCTCACTACATGATTTTCGTTTCTAGCTCCAAAAACTATTAAACTTTTTCCTGTATTTCATTTTAATGTATTTTCAGCCACATTACTTACTCTTTAGCGTAATTCTAAACATTCTCCCATCAATAAAACCACATACATTTTTGTAAGTATGGGGAATTTTAAATGGTTCCGAGACATCTAACTCAGGTACCTACACCATGCTTCTCCGTTGGTGATCGCTTGGCACTTTGTTTCAACTGCGTAAGAGCATGTCAGATGGACGTGGGTTTTTCATCAATGCTTTATCTACCGTGTGTCCTCTACAACCCGTAGAAGTGTGTAATACGAATTTCGAAATGTCCTGTGTGTGTGTGTATATATNAATGAGATGGTGCCCCGTGAAAAATTCGAAAAAAATTTTTTTTTACCCATATAAGGACCACCCTAATATATATGTTTATATATACACACAAGATGGTCCTGAACTACGGGTACAAACGCTGTGAGATGATTCCCTATGCAACATGGGATAGAAAACATTATACGAACAATGTCATACAATAACTCGTAACGGAGGTAACCACCCTTGAAAATAAATTTTTCGAACTGTTCTACCGTAAAATAATGAAACATACATGAGATGAAACTGCCATTCTGTGGATGACGTTTGCTTTAACCAAGACCTGAAACCTGTGAACAGTTGTGGCGTACTATCATCGCCGACATTGAGACACTAGGGGGCGATTTTATTATTATACTAATATGCGTGTAACCCTCGGGTATTTTGTGAAGACGTCATTATCATACGGTACTGCACAGAAACACGTTACCTCGTTGTAACACTTGCAGGGGGACAGTGTTCGAGACAATGGACAAAGTTTGTAAGGGTGCACTTGGTTGCATGCCAGGCACACAACCCGCTCTGCAAGGCAGGTCGTACGAACATGGCTTGACTGTTGTGTGTAAATGCAGGTAATGGTGACAGGACAGCATGTTCGTACAGTACATACTCTGCGGGCAGTTGTAATTCAAAGGGGAAGACCGTAGAAGGTAACNGTTCGTACAGTACATACTCTGCGGGCAGTTGTAATTCAAAGGGGAAGACCGTAGAAGGTAACTGCACGAGAACGTGCTTAGCAAATCATTCGTGTGTGTGTTTTACAGTAACTGTTCAAAGTGGCTACCACCAGCTTCTACGAGTATACACAAATGACAACGACGCACACTCGACTGTCTGACGTGGGCAAAGTTGTGTGGGGTGTTGCGAATGATACTACAGGCATCAGTAATACGGGCGTGAAGTTCAGCTACCGTGTTTACCGGGGTCTCGTATACCAATGTCTTGAGATGACCCCACAGAAATAAATTACGTGGCATCAGGTCTGGGGAGCGTGGCGGCCACCTCACTGGTCCTCCTCTGCCTATCCGAAGCTCACCAAATGTGCCGGTAAGGTGGTGACGGGCTTCCAAACTGAAGTGTGAAGGGTCTTCGTCGTGCTGGTACCACATACACTGGTGTGTGTGTGTGTAAATCCACATCCTCCAAAAGAACGGGCATTATGTCCTCTAAAAACTTCCGATAAAGGTGGCCAGTCAAAAGTGACGGCAAAAAACGGTCAAATGAGATTGCTGCCGACAATGCTGGCCCAGACGTTAAAAGCACATGTCATTTGATGGCGGTTTTTAAACATTGTATGTGGTTTTACGTCGTTCCAAACGTGACTGTTTCGACTGTTGAGAACGCCATCACGTGTGATAGCAGCCTCGTCTGTCCACATAATGTAGCGAGGAAAGCCAGGTTCGTCTGCGCAGTGGTGCAGAAACCAGCGAGCGAAATCGATATGTGGCTGTAAATCAGCTGGGTGTAAGTCTTGAACCTTTTCACGATATGGGTGTAGCAGTTCTTCGTGCAGAACCCTCAACACACTTTGGTGGCTCGCGTGAATTGTGCGAGCGATTCCAAGTGTGCTACTTGATGGCGAATCGGCGATGTGTTCCAACAATTCTTCCTCAAACCTGGCTGTCCAGACGTTTCGTATCGAGCCGGTGTCTCGCGCAACAGTCTGTCCACAGATGTGAACATCCGATGAACTGGATGGCGTCTGTTTGGAAAGGTATGTTAATACTGACGTGCTGCTTTTATGTTACCAACAGCGGTACCATACACGAGATGCCTATCTGCCATTTCTCCGCATCTGTACTCTCTCTCCATGTTGCAAACCAACAGTGCAATGCCACCCTGTCACATACGCTAGCGGTGCTAACTCACAGCTGCGCGCGCAACTGTCTCGTCACGTACTACCTGCCTAGCAACGCGGGTTGCGAACCTGGCAGACCACAAAGTGCACTCTTACAAACTTTGTTTGTATTCTCGTAAACGGTTCGCCTGAGAGTGTTACATCACGGTAACATTATTTGTGCATTAACGTACTGTACGTATGATTATGACATCTTAATAAATAACCAATGGTTACACACGCATTGGTAGGATACTAATATATCACCCCATTTTTTCACGCTGTATGGGGATGATAATACGCCACAACTGTTGGCAGGTTTCAGGTCTTGGTTACAAAAAACATTATGCACAGAATTGCTCTTCGCCCTCATGTAGGTTTTATTAAATTCAGTTAGCACCGTTTGAGATATCGAATTGCAAGGGTGGCTACCTCCCTTGCGAGTTACTGTAGGACATAGTTCGTATAAGGTTTTCTATCTCATTAGTACAAAACCATCAAAGAACAGAAAAAATGTGGCAAAATCCAATAAAATGCAAAAAAAACTTTTTCGTATGTATATTAATTAGGATTAAATAAATTTCATCCCCTTATTGTTTGTGAATATTGCAACGCCCAGAAAGAATGATCCAAATGAATTCAAACTAGGAGGATGTGTAGGACAGTGTAAAGCAATAAGTGATAAATATTGCAGAGAGGTGGCGTACACATATTCCCAGANCTAGGAGGATGTGTAGGACAGTGTAAAGCAATAAGTGATAAATATTGCAGAGAGGTGGCGTACACATATTCCCAGAAACGCCCTCTCTTGTGTGACCAGAAAGATCCGTGTTACGCCAAGCACAGTCAGTGAAGAGCCGTCAAATGAAGTGAAAGTAAGTTCCAGTACGCCTCGTCGACGACATCAAAGGTCATCATCTTAGCATGTGGGTTAATTCGAACGGGGCAGAATGATCGGTCTCCGGGAAACGGGTTGGTCATACCGTGACATTTTGNCTAGGAGGATGTGTAGGACAGTGTAAAGCAATAAGTGATAAATATTGCAGAGAGGTGGCGTACACATATTCCCAGCAACGCCCTCTCTTGTGTGACCAGAAAGATCCGTGTTACGCCAAGCACAGTCAGTGAAGAGCCGTCAAATGAAGTGAAAGTAAGTTCCAGTACGCCTCGTCGACGACATCAAAGGTCATCATATTAGCATGTGGGTTAATTCGAACGGGGCAGAATGATCGGTCTCCGGGAAACGGGTTGGTCATACCGTGACATTTTGNTTAGCATGTGGGTTAATTCGAACGGGGCAGAATGATCGGTCTCCGGGAAACGGGTTGGTCATACCGTGACATTTTGGCTAGTGAAGGGCATGCTGCTACGGCAGTGATGCGTGTGTGGCACCATTGGATAGAAGAGGTTCATACGCAGCGACGAGCGGGTACTGGACAACGCAATGTGACCACAACACGGGATGAGGGACCGCCATCTTGTCCGCATAGCCATAATTCACAGTACAGCCTCGTCCACAGTGTTGGCTCGACACTGGAGCATTGCAATGGGTGTGGACGTATCTGCGTCGATGGTTTGACGCCGTCTGCTGCGGGATAGACTGGTGGCACGCATGCTATTACGTCGGCTTCCGTTGTCCAGAAACATACCATTTCGGCGCTACACGGATGACACCAATCAGGATTTCAAATTTCCTCCCTCACTTTGGTCAGTGAGCTCTTACCTGCGTGCACTACAAGAGCTGTTCTATGCGGTAATTATGGCGTTCGTTGCACACATTTTATCTGCATAGCATGGTCTCATACGCATACTCAAGACCCAGAAAGAATGGCCCGAATAAATGCAAACTCGGAGGATGTGTAGAACAGTATACCAGCAATAAGTTGTTACGATTGCAGAGAGATTGTCTACACGTAGGCTCAGCAGCGCTCTTCTCTTGTGTGACCGAGCTCAGAAATTTATACATAAATATCCCTACAAATGTTTCGAGACTCGAGTGGGTTATCGAATAGCGAACATCAGATTTCACTATGGCCTTTACATCCACTGTCTGCAAAATAAATAATCAGATTTATTTTACATCCACTGTCTGCAAAATAAATAATCAGATTTATCGAACAGCAACTACATAAGCAAGAAGAGTATTTTCACTTCGTCATCAAGCAAGCAAGCGGTTTAGGGTATAAAATAATTAATCAAAAAAATTTCACTTTACCTCAAGAACGTAAAATTGCATAGTTTTTCCTCGTTTTATGGCATTGTTGTTCTAAANTCAAAAAAATTTCACTTTACCTCAAGAACGTAAAATTGCATAGTTTTTCCTCGTTTTATGGCATTGTTGTTCTAAAATTAGACAGTTAGGTCGTTTATCTTTTATCAATACTTAGTTTTTTTTTAACGAATTTAATTAATCCGTACTGGCNAAATTAGACAGTTAGGTCGTTTATCTTTTATCAATACTTAGTTTTTTTTTAACGAATTTAATTAATCCGTACTGGCAAAGTGGTTATACAATTTGGCAAAGTTGCCAAGTGGCTGGTCACACACAAAATCTGGTTTACAGTTATAATTAAGTAATCTACTATATTTTGTGACACGTGGTTTTAAAGCCCAAAACCTAATATTTTAACAAGACTATAACCAATTATTATAAATTACTATATACTGGGATAAAATCAATAGTACGTATCACTTACATTCCATAAGCCATTTACAAAACCACATAAACTTTAATTAAACAAGTAACTTGTACGACAGCCAGCTCAGATGCACTGAGAACACTGATAGCTTCCCTTCGAATGATTTCAAATCGTCGCCAGTAGACTGCGCCATTCTTCAACAGAGTTGAACAGTTTTATTATCCATGTTATTTGTCTTGGGACATCGTCGTCGGCGATTTCAACCTACCCACGGTTCCGCGTGGCTACTATATCCAGACATTCCTCCCCCTCAACTCCAGCTACCTCTTCCTTCTTCTCCTAACCATCCTACTCATACTTTCCTTCCAGACCTGCACAGTACCCGTCTCGTCTGGCCAGCGGTTTGGAAATGCAAGGTTTTGTTCACTTCTACTTAACTACTTAAAAAGGCATGTAGTTTTTCTACTTCTTGCCTGTGTAATTTGTGAACTCGGAGCTTACCCTCATCGTGAGGCAGGCATGATGAGGCATCTAGTAGTTCATGTTTAAATCTAAGTAATTTCTCTTCTATATTATGTTTCGGCTCCTGCCTTGGAAATTCCGTCTGGGTTTAAGTCTGTTCCTGCGCTTTTTCATGTTTCTGTGTCGGGATCAAGCTCTTCAAGCTTTCTCTGCTGCCTTTTAGTTTTGGGCTGTATGCCATGGCACGATTTATTGGTTTCTATATGCATCTGCTGTGACCGATACCTGCAAACGTGTGATTTCAGGGACTCTTTGCTCCGTCCTGCAGGGTATCGGAGCCACATTTCACTGTGGTCGTGTCCTACCTTATTTCTCACGATACTGACTGACTACATACCTGGTGTTGATCGGTACCCATGAACTATTGATTTAGCCTTTTCAGCCGTTGTGATTGTGTGTCATTTGTGTAAATTATACCTTTTCGTAGTCCAGCAGTCAACATGTGTGTTACTTATTGCCTTATGTTTGGGGATCAATATACCCAGTTAGGCATGCCCCTCTGCTGAAATGTTAAATGTTTCATAAGGCGTATAGTAATATATTTTATATTGTCATATGGTGTACGTCTGATTGGCGAGTAACTCCAGTTATATATTTTGGTCAGCAGCACTGCATTGATTAATTTTGTATTTCTGAATGGCAAGTAATTTAACTATGTATTTTGGAATGTTTTGTAGGGTGTATTTTACGGTACGTCTAAATGGCGTTTAACTTCCCTCTGTTTTACGTATTTTGTATTGCAAGCTGTTATGTATTGCATGTTTTATTGACCTTTCACTTCCTTATGTATTTGTATTCTATACTATGTATGGCACATCTGATTGGCGATGACTTCATTTTGTGTACATCTGCGCAGAGTTGAAAAATATGTGAACTACTATTTGTTTGTCTTATTTATGCAAGCCCACTGTAATTTTTAAATGTAATTTTATATGTAATTTTTATTTATAATCATTATTTTTCTTTCACAGAACTCATTATTAAATGCTGTTATCACCACAGAGTAACAGCTGATGGCCACTGTGCCCGCCCAGGACACTTTACCCTACTTTCCCCCACATACCACAAATATACTACAAGATATTTAAAAACAGGCCACAAACTTACGAAAATATACAATGGAGTATACAACACATGCCCCAAATCATGCCTCATATACAACAAAACAGATTAAATACCCAACAATCATACTATAAATTTAACCAAAAATGTCCAAACATTCCAAAATAATACAACACATTCCATAATACAAAATATTCATGCCACAAAATATACCTAACATGTATAAGCAAACACTGTAAATCACAGACATAACATAAACATAGCCATACCTTCAAAAATGGTGTGTTCACGCCTATAATTCCATGTACACTTATAGAGTTTAAGGTGTTTTCAACAATATTTTGTAACCAATTGTCTAGATTATTAAAATTAGGAATGCGGGTACAGCTAAATAAAAACAATAAAAGACGCAATCTAAATGAATATATGTATGTATATTTGACACCTTTTCTGTACATCATAAATTAGCATCTCTCACCTCAAGAAAGTTCATGAACTGTGCCTAATCAGCATAATCTATATTATCCTTTTTCATTAAATTCTTCTACGATTGATAGCTCGTTCACGTGCCAAAAATGGAAAATTTTTTTTCATAGTGATTAAAAGTCTGAGCATACAAACACGAACATAAAGGTCCTTAAAAATATTAAATCGAAGTTATTGCAATGTTATACCTTCTCTAATAGTAAATGTAATTTCAGGTTCGTTGACGATGTCTCTGAAAATTTTGGAAAAATCACAGTTGTCTTCAACAATATCATCGACACTCTATTAATTATCTTTTCATTACATGCTTCCTCAGAATATACTCCATTGTTTCTTTTTCTTTTCAACAGGAACCTCATTTACTGACAATTATGGCCCAATCTACTAACGATGAATCAATACTGTGGAATTAATAAATTTCTCGTGATGGTATATCACATTTAAGGTTGAGTATAAAAGAATACCCCAACTTTGAAGGTCTATAATATCAAAACCAAACAACCTACAACCTTAGTTGACCAATCAAATGAACCGTGCACTGTGAAGTTTGTTTACCATATCTTCATAAATGTTCAATCTGACCACCACGAGTGGCCCGAACGACATCTACGCCATAATAAAACTCGTTCCACACTCTTTTCAGCATGTCAGGTGGTATTCTGAAGTGTAGCACTCTGCAAATTTCGAAAAGGTTCAGCCCATGTCCCGGCATCTGCTTCAAGTCGTCGTTATGAAACGTTATGTTCGTATTGTCTTTGATGATTTTAAGTTGTTTTTTTTCCTTCATAGCTGGTTGGCAAAGTTTCAAGAAAGGAGTGACCTGTCTTTATGTGCCACATACAAGGTTGCAGAATACCTGACAACATCCCTCAATATTTATTAAAACATCTCATTTTCTGGTACTGCCTTGATGTCAAACCACTTAAATTTATGCACTGGGAAAAACATGAATGACCAAACCAGAAAGCTTGTTGGCTTGCTTCGGTACCATTTTCCACTGCTTGATGCTTGATGCACTGCACTCCCCCACTATAAGTTCCTTCCTCACTGTAAATCTGCATTTACAATTGGCCAGTAGCTATAGCTCGATTCACCAGGATGCTGATGTAGTGTGCACAGTCTAGGATGTACATCGATAAACTGAGGTTACTGAAACTTCCAAATATGTCGGCGAAATTCAAAACGGCGGTCTTAAGGTAAAATCTTAATACCCATTCAGCACAGAATAGCCAATCATTTCTCATAAGGCATTATCACGTGTATTGTCTTCGTCGTTGGTGCTAGAATCCTGAAGCATGTTGTGAAAAGATTATTTCGAAGGTATGCTTAGCTCATCCAGTTTCTCCCACACAACCAATACCATAAATAAATACATCTTTCCGAATAAAAAGTGTCAGCTGAGTAAAGGTACAGAACATGGCTCTGTTTTTTAGTTTTTTTTATAGAAACGTTTTCAGCCAGAATGGCTATGAGCTTTAAGGGATCTATATGTTGTAGTGAGAAACGATTACCCAGCTGTTTAGAAAATAAATCTTTTTTTCTCGGCTCTGGGGACTGACTCAGATTTCTTCCACGTTATAACCAAAGCTGCTTGCTAATGAAATTATTGTCGTAGCACAGATTTTTCAATAAAACGGCCAGCATCTTGGGTCTTCGACACAGCAGGTTAGAACTGGTGTCAGCAGACCTGCGCACTTAATTAATTACGATCCCTGACCTTCTAGTTTGCATCTACATCTGTGAAAAATTCAATAAACACAGCACCTTGAAGCCCACACATAGGTAGCATTTTCATCGCACATGAATGGTTCCAAACACACACACACACACACACACATATATATATATATATTTATATATACATCAGAGGTTTCTTTGTATTCGTTACCTTCCCCTCTTCCCTAGGGCATGCATAGCACAGTCCTCCAAGGACATCACCGGTAACCAGAGTAGGGCAGGCTGAGTTACAAAACGTATTGCGATATCACTAACACTAGCCATAAAAATGATATCGGGACTATTGTTACTTCTGTCCTTGGAATATTGAATTGCTTGGGTTCTGGTCATAATCCCCTCCTCACTTCTCGGAACGTGTTTAGGTGCTAGAACCTTCTGGGACAGGCCAGCTCAGCTATATAAGTATATAAGCCGCAGCATGCTTCTGTGCAGAGAGTCTGGATTCCTGTATAGCAATTGGTGTGTGAAACTATCTGAACGATGGGCAACGAAGTGACCAGAGATTGTATGTAGTCTGCGAAATATGGGAGAATAGAGAGTGAGACTGGCTGGCTAGTCTATGGGAAAGTGGGGATTGATGCGTAAATGGCAGACATGTGGAATTATGTTAATGTATTAAAGTGGACATTTTAGGTGTGTATGTGTAACTGATAAGTAAGTATTAAGTGACTGAGGCTAGTAAAAAAAATTAAGGACTTTTATTATAATTGAGTTTGGAATAGATATTGTGCTCTCTGATAGGAATTGTGGTAAGTGTTAATTTTATATACATATAAATGTAATTAATAGCTGTGTGCATTTTTATGAAATTTTAAATAATTAAGAAGGTAAATTTAGTAATTTAGTTTTTTAACAAGACCTCCATTCTTCACAAACTTGGATACACGACAGGCAATTTATAACTATATACATATATATCTAACTGGACTGCCGATATATTGAATTGTTTCCACACGAAGTGCTTTTCAGCATCTAGTTCACTGTACACAATGAATCTTTTGATTAATATGGATGTCACGGCCACTGCGATTTCATTATGGTGTAACATTACAAATACACAAACCAAGCAACGTGGCACAACTGTTAAAATTTGTACTCGCAATCGAGAGGACAGGGGTTCGAATCCTAGCCTGGCCATCCTGATTTCGGTTTTCCATGGTTTCCCGAGATCACTCCAGGCGAATGCTGGGATGGTTCCTTACAACAGGACATGGCCAATTACCTTCCCGTTCCTGCTTATCTGAGCAGCTTGCTTCGTCTCGAATGACCTCGCTGTCGACGAGACGTTAAGACACACCTACCTACCTACCTACCTACAAATATAAAAAACTGTATACCTCATGTGTCTGGTAGGCATACATGTAGGACTGGTGGAGGTCCAATTCGCAAATCAGTACAGGCTTTTAAGTATAGATACATTAAGGTCGGTAATTTATAATTATTACAGAAGTCTTTTAGTTATATCACTGGTGGTTTCACAGCACATCCTGGCTGTTTCATCTTGAGTCCTGCTGGGGCACTTCCTGTACAGTGTTATATGTGTGCTAGGCACATCTGGCCTACAAATGTAGTGTTACTTGGTAGATCATGGTTGAATTTCGACCGCTAGCATATACGAGTTCCGCCATTATGGGCTGTCGTTTGAGAGCTCACAAGCCAGCAAGGAAAAGTTTTTGATGTAACCGTTTTGTGCATTAATAAGTTTCAATTGTAAGCCGCAAGACAAAATGGCTTTCCTTTGCTACCTCAACTACTTGTATGGGCAAAACATTAATATTCTAGTCCAGTGATATTCACTGAAACTTCAGAATTGTTCTCGAACAGTTTGACTTGATGCTATGATGTTGATGAATCCACTTTAGAAAGTTTATTTTGGCTTAGAGCTTACTGAATTTCTTTTCAACGCACTGAGATTTCTTTCCGGTAATATAGCTGACCAAAATCGCCTTCTTGAAGCATATGTAGTAACAGTTACTCTGCATGTTTATGTTATTTTTTCATCTTAATTGATGCAGAAAACTATATACATGACGAGACCTGGAAAATGATTCATGTCGTTGATTCGTAGAAGCAAATTTTTCACAGCAATGCATGCATGTCGTAACCTCGAGGTATGGATGCCTATTCATGAGGGCAAATATTCTGTATACACTTTTCTACGATGTCTACTACCTCGTGTGTCTTCAAGACCGGAGCTTTCATGGTGTTGAATGCTCTTGTGCCTGTCACATCGTTTGACAGAAAATTTCAATATTAGTTTGATTTTATTGGTGGATGAGCGCTTATTTCCATGGTAGTTTTACTCATTTTATTTTATTTTCCAGTCCAAAATTGCATATTTCGTGTTATTCTTTTGGCGCAATAAGTATTTTGGTTGACCCGAACTGTAGATTGTACATCAATAACCATTTTCATTTAACATCCCAGAACGTAATATGATACTGGTACGTGATGAACATTCGCCCGAAGACAGACGAAAATCCTGAAAGCTTGGTTAAGCACTTAACTCGGCCGTATACTGCGGTGTTTTTGAATGAATACAAGTTACATCCCATTTTGAAAGGTGTAGAAAAAACCGTTTTATAAGATTTTGTTTGTTTTTGAAAGTTATTACTTTGTACAAATTGTTCTCATCAACTAACGCATTTATTTGTCCCGTGATCAATATTCTTTGTGGAGACATAAGTATCGTGTCTACGCGCACTAAGGTTGAATGCGAACGATGAAGCAGAGTAACGATACAGGGATCCAGGTCTCAACCCTGTAGATGACAATGACACAGCTAAAGGTGCAGTCGATGAAAAAGCGAATGGAAACACTGAAAAAATGGGCATATCAGACAAAGTAAGGAGTGTTACTGTCAAGGATTTATGTGCTTCGTCAGGAGGCCAGATTTTATAAACAGGCGCATTGGACACATGCCCATGGGCTCATGAAATTTGGGGCGCATTGTCTGAGCAAGGAAAATCGACACAAAAAAGTTTAATATACAATCCTGAATAAATATTGTAATAAATTAAATATGCGAGATACGCCCCTGATAGGTATTCACACGTAATATTCGTAATAGCAGTGAGAGCGAAGGTGGGTAGATCTGAACTCTGCACGTAGGGGAGGGAGTGCTTGCTCATGGCGTCACAATCGGGCCTGCACATCGGGAGAAGGATCGTACTATCAAAGACGAAGATGTTTTCATGGCAAGAATAAAACTTCATCTTGAGCTCTGCTGTACAGAAAGATGTATTTATTACCAACAGAAAATTCATATGCTAATCGTGTTGTCAATTAACTGATCTGCATCGTGTCGTTTGAAATCAGTTAATTGATACAGAAATAAAAATGACCTTGCACGTACATGCTCTTGTTACAATCCCTTACACCATAGAAACAACTAACAACATGTTCTTAGTCGCACTAAGAAAGCTAATTCTGAACTGAAGGCAATCTTTCGCTAATGAAATTAGACTGAATTTGTATAAATCTTATTACTCGCATATATACTAACTGATCAAGTCATTGCCAATTAGGTTCTCATAATAATATGGAATTAAATCTCACACTACAAGTAATGAAAGATAATTATAACTGCGGAAATTAGTATCGTGAAATGTTTACAAAACACTGTTGACGTTAGGTTAATTAAAACTTATGAGATAATTGCGTTGTAGTTTTACAGAAGTATATAGTTTAATGGGTCACCACTTGGAATATTTACTTAAAATAATGATGTTATTTCATTGAGAAAAAATGTAAATTATTATGAGCAGGCGTACTGATATAATTTAGCCTTTGCTGGAAAAGAAGTCCCACAAAGGGAATGTACCTATTCCATTATCTTTCGAATCAGAATAAAATTGAGATATATTACTCCTAGCAGCAGGGGTTGTAAACAAATATAAGGTCGACGTCCAAAAACTGAAGATTATAACAGCAGTGTCTTGTAAATAACTTCTACTATTCTTCGTTGAATTATTTTATAATTTTATTAATTTTTGTATTTAAAATTGTTCTATAACTAGTGCATTTTTTTGTGAGTTGTTTGGAATCTTTCGGAATTTTTGTAATTTGAGGAAATTTTGTATTCAAGGTACCACTGTCATAGTCAATGTCATTTGAGGCCATGGTTAAGGTTACATGTATTCAGCTTGGCAAGCGTGCAATAGGAATGAGATAGAATGTGTATCTTACCGGCTTGTACCTGCTCCTGTATCTGACAGGTATCCTCCCCCCCCCCACCACCACAACTGCTGTAACCCGTACACTGATCATTTGTGCATGACTGGACTAGAAGACGATTTAGAGAAGAAAAAATGCAAGAATAAAGCATTTGTAGTTTCATTCATCGATTGAATAATGTTTGCAAATGTGCTTAAGAGTAGAAAAATATGAATGAAGGTATACGAAAATAAAATACAGTAAAAAGTAATATCGTTTTGGGGCCACAAAATGGAATGATACATAAATGCAACATAAGAAAATCAGGTTCAGGATTTGGACAAGTTGTGAACCATGAAAAATTCAGATTCAAACTCATATCGCCTCACACAATAAGCCACATCTCAAAGTATGAATTTTATCAATAAATATGTACTGGCATAGGAAAAAAACTACAATTACATTTACTATTAAGCCCTGAAAAAAATTCATTTCTCATGTAATATGGATGATTTTTCTCAAATTAGATGGTTTGATTGTGTTATAAAGATGCCAGTCTGTAAAATATTATTGTTAGACATAGGTCATAAAACAATAATTAGATGCAGTAACGAATAAAGCAAACAGTAGTATATAAATAAGCTTTCTAACCACATATATTTTTAATGGGACATGGGAGTAAGAAAGTCGCGTGATTCTTAACGACCTGGACAATTGTCAGCATTTCGGCAGATAATTACATGTGAACGAGCGTAAATTTTTAGAATGGGTTTCGAATAACTTTCCTAACTAAACCGATGCATAATTAGCTCTCTGGCAGAAAGTGGGCCGGGTTTATGGAGCCGTAAAAAATCTCAGTCCAGAGCATGCAGTGATTCGAAGTTAGCAAACTCTTCTTATTTGGCATAAAACTCCGACGATATGTTCAAAATATTTTCACACGTATCTACTTGCCAATTATTTTTAGATAGGTCGTCTCTCAAGACCTCGCTGCTAAGAGCCGCCCAAATCTCTTCCCTCACTTGTTTGATAGGCGTAAATTGTGCGAGCTGTGTAGATAGAATTATTTTAATTTACATAAAAAATTATATTTTAGAATCATTCGTTAAACAGAATATCCCTTACAAATTTTGACATTCACTCTACAGAAAAATGTTTCCATTATTGTAAAATTGCTCTATTAAATAACTAACCCTTTATTCCAAAACTGAATTATCTCCCGAGTGAGGATTTTCCATACAAACCCATGCATACAATTTCGGATTATTAAAACAACTTGCTGCGCATTTGCCATTGTAACATTATTTTTCTAAATGTTTCCACATGTGCATTTTTTGTGACTGGGAATGCAATGTTTTTGTTGTTTTAACGTGGGTTCTGCTACAGCACCAGTGTGTTATAGAAGAGAAATGTAAGATGCTGGCAGATGGTGACTTCAAACGGGGTACACAGTATGAGAAGCTGGGAATTGATGCTCTACTGGCGAACATTGTTCTCTGGCGGCTGCTTGGCCGTCAGGGGGGACACATGTCCAATGCCTTTTCTCTGTGGTGACCCTGTTTTAGAGTGCCTGTACATATCTCTCTCCATCTCCCAATGACGTATGTCTCGCCATATGCTTACCGTCCGGGTACGCTTAATAATATAGGTCAACGACACTATAACATAATTTCCTCGTAACTATAATAATGTTACAAGTAGTTTAGGGCGTATACAGGTTTGTGAGAGATCGAATATTTATTTAATGAAAGAACTAAATTGAATTTCCTAATTTATCTACTCTGATTGGAAAAAAAATGTAATCAACATGAACGAATCATGCAAGTACAAAGAGTGTTGCCGTACAATATCGTCATAGCGCAGAAAGTGTCCCTTTGCGTTTAATGAGGTTTGTTTGCGCGGATGTGCAACTAGGGGTCTTACATGTCCCGCGATCGTTCATAGCTACAACACACAGATTGAAGGCCTTGTATCAAAGTGAGAAGTGTGAACCACAGAGCCAGGTTCATTGAACACGCACCATGCCACGAAGGAGTATTCGACAAGCCTTTGCTCAGCTGTATGAGTTTGAGAGAGGCGCATTGCTAGCCAATTGAACCGTTCTGTCTACACTGTAAGTCGGTGTTGGACTCAGTGGGAACAGTAGGGTACATACACTGGTCGAGAAGGCCCGGGGCAACTCTGTCATACCGCCAGATGGGAGGATCGTTTCAACGTGCGACAGGCTGTAAGCACTCCACGGGCATCGCTGCGCACCATCCAGGGAAATGTCACGCAGGATACGTCTGTGTCCAACAGTGTCATATACAGGCTGCTAGCAGAGCGGGATCTGTCGTCGTGGCGTCCCTTACGACGTCTGCCATTTCCACCTTCGCATCACCGAGCATGTGTGACCTTCTGCCGGGAACGGACAACATGGCTGTTCTCGGATTGGCGACGAGTGGTGTTCAGCGACGAATCACGGTTCTGTCTGGATACAGACGACCGCCGAATTCGAGTCTGGAGACGTCCTGGTNAGTGGTGTTCAGCGACGAATCACGGTTCTGTCTGGATACAGACGACCGCCGAATTCGAGTCTGGAGACGTCCTGGTCAGCGCCTTGATCCACGCTTTATTGTAGAGGGGCACACTACTCCAACTAGAGTTGTCATGGTGTAGGGTGCCATTTCCTACGATTCTCGCTGCCAACTGGTTGTGACAGAAGTAACCCTGACGGCGCGGTGACACGACCAGGAAATTCTGTGACTATGTGCACTTCCCTTCCTGTTGCAGGTTGGCAACCCAATTTTCCAGCATGATAATTCCCGGCCTCACACAACACAGATATCATTGGCCTGTCTTCATTGTCTCAACATGCTTCCTTGGCCAGGAAGTTCCTCAGACCAGATTGGGCAGCAACTTCGGCCAGCGGCAACTACGGCGGATTTGGAGGGTCAGTTGTGCCATGTATGACAGGATCATCCTCAAGAGAACATCCGGCGCCTTTATGCCGCCATGCCCGACCTTATCGCCGCATTGCTTTTTGCTACAGTGGTCTAACACCATGCTAATATCATCCTACAGTTGTGGGTCCCCTATAACCTTGCTTGGTGTGGTACAATATTTTGATGTTTTCTGTATACAAATTACCATGTCCTGTGCCTGTACCCACTTACGTGCCCCTGCAATGAGACTTTCAGCATGATCAATTTTTTTTTGCAAATGAGTGTGCATTTGTATATAAATACATTAAGTTATTATATATAAAATATTATATTTTATCACTGCTATGAAATTTGTACAATTTTTAAGTGAGGGCCATTTGTGTGCTAATCTAATGTGTAAGTAAATTTCCCCTGAACTACCTACAGTCGTTTATTTTTCACTCTTTTATACTACCGAAATATCCATTGTCACACATTTACACCAGTCGAATATCTGTCTCTCACAAAACCAGTCCCATTTTCTTGCATTCCTGCCTGTCAACTCCAGTCTCTTCTCTTATGAGAGTCGCACACTGCACCCGCGCCGGTCACTACTTCGCAGCCCGTCGTCTTCCCACTCTCTCACGTTGCACGCACTTGGAACTCATGGTCATTCAAGAACACTGGCACAGAGGGACCCAGCGGTTTTTACTTCCGAGATTAGCTGGTCCCGAACGTTCTTCGCACCTCGAGTCGCGTCGATGGAGGTGACGGCCAGACATTTCACGTAATGGCTCCCAAGTCGTTGACTGTGGCACCAAGTGGGACTGACGTCAGTGCCGTTAGCGTTATCGCTGTCAGTATCATATGTCTCCCCCCCCCTTCCACCAGGATACCGACGACGATGACCTGGTGGGGAGGAAACTACTGCTTCGACCGTCTAGTGGGAGGGATAGGCGTGGAGGTAAGCAGCCGCGCGTAACAATAAGATACCGACGGAAGATTTCCTTTCTCAAGATTACACTGCATTATGTTTTTGCTTTACATTCTGTCTTGTAATTCCAATGTAAGTCTGAAACCGCCCCGCAAATATGTTACTGCCCCGTTGCTCATCCGAGCCTCCATTGAGCTGAACGTAGTCCTACGAATTTCATCGCCACAGAAATTGAGTGAGAGAAGAGATTTGAGCGGCTCTGAACATCGAAGTCTTGAGAGCCGATGAGGGTGAAGCAAGATGAGTAAGGAGCAGCTCCGGAATGCAAGGGTGGGGGAAACGGGAGATTCCCGAGAAAACCCGCCGACCAGCGGCATTGTCTGGCATGATTTTCACATACAAAAATCCGGGGGCGACTCCGCCGGGAATCAGAACAGAAATTGAGATTTGTTTCTATATGGTATAAACTACATCAAGTCACTACTTTATTTATCTTTTTTTTTTCATTTCTCCCGAGTTGAGAGAGGTGAAGCTAAAAATCACTGATAAATAAACTTTATTTAGAGGAGCTCCAAATGTTGACACGGTCTTTGGTCCGTTTTCAAGAACATATTTTTTTCTTACTCCCTATATCACAAACATGTTGTGAATGCATTCATCCCGATACCGTACCTTCAATGGCGTCGCTCCTATTACTTATCCGGTATTATTTTTCATATTCTAGTTTTGTATGTGCTACGTAAGTTTAGTGAACACGTTTATTTCCTATATTTTTAATCTTCGTGCGAATTTTGTTGAGGTTATGCAGCTATCCGTCATTAGGAGTTAGTGGTGTATACAGACAAAATCTTCCGATGCCAGCCACTACTCTTTGGGACTAATTATTTAAAATAGCTAACCCTGCATATTTTACGGCATCGACAAATTTTTTGCACCCCTAAATTATTTTCATTTGGGGGTCTTCCATATCTGTAGATTTACAGAAAAATATATACATACTATAAGGTTGCATCAAAATAAATACGTTTTACATACAAACTCTTGTACTTAGCTATCCATTTACATATAAGACGAGTTTATACGTGCAATATTANTAAATACGTTTTACATACAAACTCTTGTACTTAGCTATCCATTTACATATAAGACGAGTTTATACGTGCAATATTAAAAAACTGCTTTCAGATAGGCGTATATGAAATTATGAAACGCAGAGCGTTCTCTAAGACAAGAATTTTAATTACTTTTATTACACTGTAAGAAATTTTTTATTTTTACCAAGGAATTGTTTGTGGTTTTACAAATGCGTCTAACAGTACAAAGATTTCTCTTGTAAAACTNTTTTTTATTTTTACCAAGGAATTGTTTGTGGTTTTACAAATGCGTCTAACAGTACAAAGATTTCTCTTGTAAAACTAATCGTTTGTTAAACTACAAGGGCAATGTTTGTAATAGACTTCAAGAAATTCTTGTACTCTACTGACCCGTATCCACAAACTTCAGCAAAATGGCGGACACTCAACAACGTAAAACCGTATATAGCTGTTTGTGCAAAAACTATGGGTGATGTAAAGTGTAGTTGCGTGCAAACAAAAATAAACGCATTGCAAGTTTTAATAACGTTAAACACTTAAACAACTGAAATAATTATAATAAAACGAGTATTTCAATAAAACGTGGCTGTTTTACTTATTAACTGTCAATTAACTGTTAATGTTTCCTAGCTACATAGAACTCTTAAATCAGCTCTCAAGACCTCGTTCTTTACAGTCGTCCAAATCACTCACCTCAACAACAGAACTCTTTAAATTAAATAAACAATTTACTTAATCAAATAACTTCCCTATTTTGTAGGTACTTTAAGTTATATTTACTGTAAAAATAAAATTTAAACAAGTACGTCAACTTGGTCTTGTGGTTAAAGTTGCTGGCTGGTAATACAAGGGGTGTCGATTCTAGTTCACGTAATGGCAAAGTGTATATTTTCTTCGTAAATTACAATTGGAATAATTTTTTTTAGTTATTATCTGTTATTAATTCATTACCTTTGTTTTCTAGAAGAAAAANGTAAATTACAATTGGAATAATTTTTTTTAGTTATTATCTGTTATTAATTCATTACCTTTGTTTTCTAGAAGAAAAAAAAAATTTATGTACACTTTTTAATAATGTAATTTGTAATACAAGGCTATAATTTGTAATATTACAAATACACGTTTTGCAGATTTTACAAGAAAACTGTTTGTAGTTTTACAAAGGATTATCTTGGCAACTGGGTTTCCAAAGATTTTTCTTGTAAAAGTTTAAACCTTTTAATTTGTAAGGTAAACTGGAGAATACGAATAAAAAACAGCCTTTGAGCCGAAAAACCTCCGGATTCTGTGTCGATGGTCTACCACTTTAGTATAGACAAACAAAATAGAGGTGTTTTAGGATAAGACCTCAATAATTTTTTTATTCTATTTTGCAGTATTCTTCACTGAAAACTCCTAGAAACATAAATGAATACCAGTGCAGTTTATCCGAATACTACCATGCTGCCAGTCGTAAACGCACTGTATTGCTTGAAAGCAAAATATCTTTGATGAAACGCTTAAAGCTTTGCCATAACGTTAACATGTATTCAGATCGCCTTGTACTTTGATAAGTCAAGATGATGTTTATAAGGACTCAAAAATAAAAAAAATTGTTTAATTATAAGCAAGCGCATTACTAAGTTGTGCAATAAAGGAGCATATTAAGAGTACTATTAAAAAAAAATCAACAAATGTTATCTCTTATTTTCAAAGCTGCTATTTTTTGATTTTTTGATTTTTTTNATTTTGTAATTGTACCTTATATTGTTTGACTTTGAGACATTGTCTGTGATTTATCTTGCCTCGTAAAAAAATTAGTACACAATTTTTGCATAAATACATATTAAAATTACAATTTCACAGTTTTAGGAATTAACAAGTAATAAAAACTAAATTAAGCACAAAAATTCGATAATTCATACCGAAAGATGAGGCCAAGAGCT
The DNA here is from genome assembly GCA_002778355.1 of Clitarchus hookeri. Taxonomy (NCBI): domain Eukaryota; kingdom Metazoa; phylum Arthropoda; class Insecta; order Phasmatodea; family Phasmatidae; genus Clitarchus; species Clitarchus hookeri. Next base: position 1,235,232 of record NQII01000343.1, read on the forward strand.
ACTTCAGAAAGTCTATGCAATTGTACAAAGAAACATTTCTGCAATTTCGAAAAAAATTCATAAAATAAGATGAAAACTCTAGCTAATTTTTAATTTGTAGCTGTCCTGAATATTTGTAAAATAGATTTTGCGATGCACACCTTAAAATTAATTAAGACAAGACCTTTCAGTTGTTCATGTTAAATTTGATGCAAAATTTTGACTTTGGCATGTAATTTTGCAAAATTCATAAGATCTAAAAAAAAAAAAAAAAAAAAAAAAAAGTAGCTGAGAAAATAGTAGCCACAGGTGATGACTACAAATGGAATAGTACGTGGTGCAGATATAAAATGACAAAATTTCTTCACCCTTAACCGCGAGGTGATAATGGAAAAGCTCCGGAATGCAAGGACGGGAGAAACGGGAATGCCCCAAGAAATCACGCTGGCCAACGGCAACGTCTGCCACTTTTGGCAAATGCTAAAATTGTGGCGATCCCGCCGAGAAGTGAGTATGAGAAGAAACAAAGCCTTTCTACTAACATAAGCAGTGTTAACTTTGACAGAGCGAGAGGAGGCTTGCGCAACCACTATAGCCAACTGCCGGACAGAGTAACGTGCCTGCCATTCGTGAAGAGCTGGAAGAATAGTCAAGGTGAAATGAAAACGTGAGAGATAAGGGCGTTTCCTGAGAAATATCTCACACGCTGTATCTTGTAGAAAAAGTTTTCAGGTGCCCGGGTTCGAACNAGATAAGGGCGTTTCCTGAGAAATATCTCACACGCTGTATCTTGTAGAAAAAGTTTTCAGGTGCCCGGGTTCGAACAGGAGAACTAGAGGTTTGCGTCCAGTAACTACTGAGCCAATATTGTGTCTCTGAAATGTCGAGTCTACATTACATTGTAATGTAGCTGCCTTCCATAAAGCTTTTCTAAGATGTCTTGTTTTAATGTGTGTGTGATGTCAATGCGCGGGAAAAAAAAGAGGTTTGTAAGCAACGCACAACGCTAATACGACTGTTCTTTTGACAATATACTCGGGTGAAACTATTTGTAAGCCAAACGGGAAGTTGGAGGTCGGCCAAGAAATACTGTGGCATCTGTTTTAGTAACTGTATTAATATTTACGTTACGTTAACGGAGGAAACTAGCTGTAAAGATAAACACCGTGTGGACTTCAGCACTGAGCCACCGTAGCACTCCCCTTCCTTTATCTCCGCTGGGAGTAATAACTCTGCTCTGTAATAGAACATTAACAACGTAACTACATCACTCGGATTTTCTGAAAGTTGCCCAAAGCGTAGGGTTTGGAATTCATGTTGCCCTGCTAAGACCAACAGCAGACACGTCGTGCCATAATTAATATTATTCTAACTTGTCAGATATATTACTAAAAACATTATAGTCNGACCAACAGCAGACACGTCGTGCCATAATTAATATTATTCTAACTTGTCAGATATATTACTAAAAACATTATAGTATGATTACATCTGCCATTATTAACACACTATACATATGTATATGTTAATTACTGACACGATAAAATATCATGCAATTTTTATATTTAAAAATTACGGATTGGTTTTATAGACTGGATCACTTCTCTGTACTAGTAAATGCAATTTAACTTTGCCTTACCAAAATTTTGCCTGGGCAAAATTATAATGCAAAACAAACAACGTAGAGAAGTCGGAATTACTTTTCTTAAAATTTGCTAATCGAGAAATTATTAAGAGTAGAATGATTATGATAAGTCTAGGGCAAGAGGATCTGGGATAGGAGCCAGACGCTGGCCTGCCGCCATGTTGTGACGTCACCCGACCACCATATTGTATGCAGGTACCATTTAACCTTGACCCGTGACCTTGACCCGTGACCTTGACCTTGGCCATGTACTTGTAATCTTGGATTACCTAGAACTCAAGAAAATTTTAGAAGAATTTTAAAAATTTCAATAAAATGTATTCAAATTAAAAAAATATAAAAATGAAATTTTTTTTAAAAACATAAAAAAATTATGTCTAGATGTACATGTAGGAGGTCCGGGGTTCGATGACAGGTGGATTGACTAAGATCCCGACACGACTGGCCCTCGCCAGGTCGACCAGATTCCCCATCGTCAGCCATGTTGGATTCAGGTGACCTTGACCCGTGACCTTAACCCGTGACCTTAACCCCATGCTCGTAACCTTGAATAATTTTGAACCTAGAAAATACTGAAAACTGAAAAATTCTAAAGAAATTTGTAAAAAATATTTATTGGAAAATTTATTTAAAAAATTGTTATTTAACATTTATTTAAAAAAACTTACATTTCTGGATGTTTCCCCAGCACCATGACCAGCAGACTGCTGACTAGCCACCAACGTTTCTTCGCCAATACAAATTCCCTCGAATGATGGCATCTTGTTTTTTTTTTTTAATTTGTCATGTGTTTACATTTTCAACACTTTAGTGCCACTAATGACTCCGAACAACATGCTAANTTTTTTTTTTTTAATTTGTCATGTGTTTACATTTTCAACACTTTAGTGCCACTAATGACTCCGAACAACATGCTAAGTCTGGGAGACCTTCACCTTGGCCTCACATATGTGACCTTGTACCCGTGTCCATGACCTTGGATAATCTTGAACCCAAAAATAAACTCTAGATATTTTTATAAAATCCCAAAAATTCCAAAAAATATATAAAAAAATTTTTTCAAAATTAATTAAGGAATGGTAAATTTTTCGATTAATCTCGCAATTTGTCCATCAATAAGCACCACGATCTGCACCACATGCACCATAGTCTGTACCACATGCACCACAATCTGCACCACACTCACCACAATTAGCGCCACACACACAAATTCAAACACCAATCCACACAACAATCCACACCAATCCACATACCAATCCACAATAATCCACAGACCAATCCGNGACCAACAGCAGACACGTCGTGCCATAATTAATATTATTCTAACTTGTCAGATATATTACTAAAAACATTATAGTCTGATTACATATGTCATTATTAACACACTATACATATGTATATGTTAATTACTGACACGATAAAATATCATGCAATTTTTATATTTAAAAATTACGGATTGGTTTTATAGACTGGATCACTTCTCTGTACTAGTAAATGCAATTTAACTTTGCCTTACCAAAATTTTGCCAGGGCAAAATTATAATGCAAAACAAACAACGTAGAGAAGTCGGAATTACTTTTCTTAAAATTTGCTAATCGAGAAATTATTAAGAGTAGAATGATTATGATAAGTCAAGGGCAAGAGGATCTGGGATAGGAGCCAGACGCTGGCCTGCCGCCATGTTGTGACGTCACCCGACCACCATATTGTATGCAGGTACCATTTAACCTTGACCCGTGACCTTGACCCGTGACCTTGACCTTGGCCATGTACTTGTAATCTTGGATTACCTATAACTCAAGAAAATTTTAGAAGAATTTTAAAAATTTCAATAAAATGTATTCAAATTAAAAAAATATAAAAATGTAATTTTTTTTAAAAACATAAAAAAATTATTTTAAAAATTATGTCTAGATGTACATGTAGGAGGTCCGGGGTTCGATGACAGGTGGATTGACTAAGATCCCGACACGACTGGCCCTCGCCAGGTCGACCAGATTCCCCATCGTCAGCCATGTTGGATTCAGGTGACCTTGACCCATGACCTTAACCCGTGACCTTAACCCCATGCTCGTAACCTTGAATAATTTTGAACCTAGAAAATACTGAAAACTATGAAAAATTCTAAAGAAATTTGTAAAAAATATTTATTGGAAAATTAATTTAAAAAAATGTTATTTAACATTTATTTAAAAAACCTTACATTTCTGGATGTTTCCCCAGCACCATGACCAGCAGACTGCTGACTAGCCACCAACGTTTCTTCGCCAATACAAATTCCCTCGAATGATGGCATCTTGTTTTTTTTTTTTTTAATTTGTCATGTGTTTACATTTTCAACACTTTAGTGCCACTAATGACTCCGAACAACATGCTAAGTCTGGGAGACCTTCACCTTGGCCTCACATATGTGACCTTGTACCCGTGTCCATGACCTTGGATAATCTTGAACCCAAAAATAAACTCTAGATATTTTTATAAAATCCCAAAAATTCCAAAAAATATATAAAAAAATTTTTTCAAAATTAATTAAGGAATGGTAAATTTTTCGATTAATCTCGCAATTTGTCCATCAATAAGCACCACGATCTGCACCACATGCACCATAGTCTGTACCACATGCACCACAATCTGCACCACACTCACCACAATTAGCGCCACACACACAAATTCAAACACCAATCCACACAACAATCCACACCAATCCACATACCAATCCACAATAATCCACAGACCAATCCGCTCACAATTCCACCACAATCAACACCGCAATAAGCACTACAATAAGCACAACAATCAGCTATCAACACCAATTCACACCAATCCACACACCAATCCACAGCAATACACACACCAATCTATACCAATCCACACCAATCCTTCACAATCCTCTTCCGCAATCCACAGCAATCCCCGACNCAATACACACACCAATCTATACCAATCCACACCAATCCTTCACAATCCTCTTCCGCAATCCACAGCAATCCCCGACATTCCTTCGCAATCTTCCACAGTCCACAGCAACCCATGCCAATCCATTGATCAATCCCAAACCTCCGATTAATCACAATCCTTCGATCAACCCCAATCCTTAGCATTCTTCCTCCACAACCCACAGAAATACATGCCAATCTCTCGATTAATACCAATCCTTTGCTCAAGCTCAATCTTTCGATCAATTTCAAACCTTCGATCAGTCCCAACCCTTGCAATCCTCCTCCGTAATTTCCACCAGTCCATGTAAATCCTCCTCAACAATCCACAGCAACCAATGCAAATCCTTCGATCTATTGTAATCCTTGGATCAATCTTGATTCTTCGATAAATCCCAATCCTAAACAATCCTTCACCGCATTCCATGCAAATCCTTCGATTAATCACAATCTTCTGATCAATGTCAATCCTTCGATCAAACCCTATACTCCGTTCAATCCTAATCCTTCGATCAATACCAATACTTCAATCAATACTTCGATCAATCCTTCGGTTTGTCCGCCACACATATGTATATAAATTGCATTCGATAACCAAATATCTACAAATTTGTACATATCGACAGAATTCATGTTTTGTATGCAGTCAACTATATATGCATTTTTATACAAAATTCTTTATTATAATTTTATATGCTGATCTTTCCATTAATAGTTCAGTGCTCATAGCACCACTTTAAAGTTGTGAGGGAAAGAATAATACTACGCTTAAAAATAACAAGAAAAACTATTATTTTATAAAAATAATAAATTATTATTTTCTAATTACAATTTCGTAAGAGGGCAGTTCATTACATGATGCGATATATCCTCGATCCTTCAATTATTTTAATATTGAAGATATCTTGCTAATTTGCGTGCGATACCCATGTTTCTGAACTTCAATCAAGTATATGAGTCTATCAACAAGTTCATTCGGGTCTTCGGGATATCGGTAGCCAGTATTTCCGCCGTATTATGCCTTCTTCGTGTGTCTTGTTGCAGCAAATGTGTTGGTTGTGGGAATTCGTCGATATGTACAAATTTGGAGATATTTGGTTAAAGAATGTAATTTCCATACAAATGTGTGACGGACAAACCGAAGGATGGATCGGGATCGAAGTATCGATCGAAATTTATCGAAGGATTAGGATTGAACGGATGATAGGGTTTGATCGAAGGATTTACACTGATTGAAAGATTGTGATTAATCAAAGGATTGGCATGGATTGTTGAGGAGGATTGTTAAGGATTAAGATTTATCGAAGTATCAGTATTGATCCAAGGATTAGGATTGATCAAATGATTTACCTGGGTTCCTGTGGATTGTAGAGAAGGATTGCGAAGGATTAGGATTGATCGAAGTATTAAAATTGATCGTAGGATTGGGATTGATCGAATGATTGACATGGATTTCTGTAGATTGCAGAGGAAGATCGTGTAGACGGATTGTTAAGTATTAGGATTGATCGATGGATTGGGATAGATGAAAGGATTGGTATTGATCGAAGGATTGACATGGATTTCGGTAGATTGTGGAAGAGGATTGCTAAGGATTCGAATTGATCGAAGGTTGGGATTGATCCAAAGATTGGAATTGATCGAAGGATTGGCATGAGTTGCTGTGGACTGTGGAGGAGGATTGCGAAGGATTTTCGGGGATTACTGTGAATTGGGGAGGAGTATTGTGAGTATTGGTGTGGATGGTGGAGGAGGATTGCGAAGGATTGTCGTGGATTGATGTGGATTGCGGATGAGGATTACGAAAGATTGGTGTGGATAGGTATTGATTTGTGTGGATTGGTATTGATTTGCGTGAGTTGGCTTGGATTGGTGTGTGGAATGGTGCGTGGATTTGTGTGGATTGGTGAGGATTGGTGAGGATTATTTTCGTTTGGTGTGGATTGCTTATTGTGATGCTGATTGTAGTGCTGATTGTGGTGCGTGTGGTGTTTATTTGTGGTGCACGTGGTGTTGTTTGTGGTGCGTGTGGTGTTGATTGTAGTGTGCGTGGTGCTGATTGTGATGCAGGTGGTGCTGATTGTGGTATTTTGTGCTGATTGTGTTGTGTAAGATGCTGATTGTGGTGTGTGTGGTGCGGATTGTGTGATTGATTGTGTTGAGTTGGTGCTGATTGTGGTGCGTGTGGTGCTGATTGTGGTGCGTGTGATGCTGATTGTGGTGCGTGTGGTACTGATTGTAGTGCATGTGGTTATAATTGTAGTGCATGTGGTTCTGATTGTGGTGTGCGTGGTGCTTACTCCGGTGGTAAGTGCGGTGCTATTTGCGGTGCTAATAAATTGAATGTTCGCAAGACTGATCAATTAATTGGTGAAAACGCATTTATTTAAATAATTTCTTTAATTATTTTTAAAATATTCCTTTTTGTAATTTTTGGTNATTAATTGGTGAAAACGCATTTATTTAAATAATTTCTTTAATTATTTTTAAAATATTCCTTTTTGTAATTTTTGGTATTTTATAAAAAAAATTACAATTAATTTTGTGGGTTTAAGGTTATCGAATGTCATGGGCACGGGGTAAATGTCACAGATGTGAGGTCAAGATGCAGGTAACCCAGATCTAACATGTTGGTCGGAGTCATCAGTGCCACCTAGGTATTGAAACTGTAAACACATGGCAAACTTAAAAAAAAACCTTGATGCCTGCATATGTCTGCTGGACATGGTGCTGTAAAAACCTACAAAATTGTAAGTTCCTTAATAAAATTTTAATAATTCTTTTTAATTTTTAACAATATTTTTTCAATATTTTTATAACAATATTTTTTCAATATTTTTATAACAAAATTTAAATATTTTTTGGATGATTGACACTTTTTTGGCGAGATATTTCAGATTTTTTGGTTTCAAGGTTATTCAAGGACACGAGCATGCAGTCAAGGTCAAAGCCGGGTCAAGGTCAAGTTCACCTCAATCCAAAATGGTTGACAAGTTGGACACTAGTCGACTTGGCGAGGGCCAGTCGAATCGGGTGCTCAGTCAATGCACCTTTTATCGAATCCCGAACCACCTACATGTTCATCTTTAAATAATTATTTTAATAATTTATATTAATTTTTTTGGGATTTCATAATTTTTCTAGAATTTTTTTTGGTTCACGGGTAGAGAGTCAAGGTGAAGGTCATGGGTCAAGGTAAAAGGTCACTTTGACCCAATATGGTGGTTGGGTGACGTCATAACAAGACGACCAGCTGGCGCCTGGCTCCCATCCCAGAACCCATTGCCCCAGACTAATCATGATTATTCTACTACTTAAGTACATGGCAAGAACAAATTGTCAATCACAAATTGTTTTCAGTGATACAAGACGCAGAATATTTATTAAAATGCAAAAAAAAATATATTTTTTAAATGTAAACAAAAAGTAACCATTTTGATCATGTCAATTTCAAATAGTCGCCTAGTTTTACTAGCGTATTCCGACCAATCTTAATAAATGCCATTGACGAAACTAAAATTTTGTCATTTTAAAACAATTCTCGTTGTAACAGCTATACATTTAGCGAGACTGTGACTTCTCCTTTAAATTTTTATTCAATTCACCAATATCCTACAAATTAATATGGCAAACCCGTTTTATCGGACGACAGGGACCTGATTACCTTTCATTAACAGATAAAAATACACGCTTTATTGTGGATGTTGTCTTGGTTTACGTGTGTGTATTCATATAATTTTATTTTACAATATTGAATATCAAAGATTTTTTTTATTTCATATCGCCTAATCATCTTAATTCGACCAACTTCGCATAAAAAGAATAAACAAGTCACTCAAAAAAAGTGCTATAAATTAATTTTGGTTTATAATCAGATAAGTAGATAAAAAAATAATTTCAACAACCATTCTGAAGGGAATTTGTTTATTTTATGCGTCGATTTTTCCACCGGCACGTCTATAAAAAATCTGTCCCACTTAATGATGGCACTTTCAGAAACAAATTATTATCATTATTTTTGCATAGATAGCTTTTATTTGAGGAATAAAATATACCATGTGCGTCACTCACAACTTTTCACGAAGTNCATTATTTTTGCATAGATAGCTTTTATTTGAGGAATAAAATATACCATGTGCGTCACTCACAACTTTTCACGAAGTTATACAATTGTGTGCGAGTATTTAGGATCTCCGTTTTGATCGCTGACCTTTCAGGTTTCCACGTATGCGTAGAGAGGAGCGGACACGCCCCTAGTGCTGGGGTTGTTTCTGTGTGTTCAGTATTTCCACCCTCTTCTTTTCACCGCTTCTCGGCTCCCACACACTCTCACCTAATTTAATCTTCTGACTGGACAGGAACAAAGCACTTGTCCATCAGATACGCAGCGAGCAGCTACTCTATTTTAGTAGTCCGCTCTCCACCATTTATTTCGACAGTTACGTGCATAAGTTTACACGCGATAACCGAGGAGACAAACCTTGGGTTTGGAGCAGGTTTCCCAGGGAAAGGTTTGATCTCTCTTCCCATTCTACCGTTTTCCTCTTTACTGCCATTATATTCCCGCCATGTGGAAATGCTGCAGGTGTGACAAGCACGTCGTACGGCAACACCTGTGACGTGAGATAGCTAAGAGCGCTGAAAGAAAAATTAATTACTTTACATCCGGACTAGGCGCTGTTCAATACACTCATTATACGTAACGCTGTTTTCCTGCAAATAAAAAATACCTAAAATAGGCCTACGTACGTTACAAAAACTTTACTTTATACATTACATCAAACAAGTATACCTGGCCTGAAATAAAAAATATTGTTTTTGTGGGGTAATCTATGAACACATAATTGATACGTAAGTATAAAACAGAGTCCTGCTGTGCAAATTTAATTACGTTTGGATATTAAGAATTACGATTTTTAATTCAAATAAAAATTTTCTTCAAGAATGACCGCAAAAATCATAATTCGTATCTATTTAACGTAAATATCATTTACCTGTAAAATTTTTGTGTACTAAAAATATTATATATTTTTTAACGTTTAACAATTTCATTTACTTCAATTATTTAAACACCAAGTAATTTATTTTCGAAAAAAAATTTATGTGAAAAAACAGAATTATATGTTATTCCTTTGAAATACTTATTCATATCAGATTTTAAGTAGTATACATTCTGGAACCAAAATTTTTTTTTTTTANTGTTATTCCTTTGAAATACTTATTCATATCAGATTTTAAGTAGTATACATTCTGGAACCAAAATTTTTTTTTTTTAATATCTTAATTGCTTGATTGTACTCATTTTACACTCCTTTAACGAAAGCGAAAATAAACACCANTTTTTTTTTTTTAATATCTTAATTGCTTGATTGTACTCATTTTACACTCCTTTAACGAAAGCGAAAATAAACACCAAATGTATATTAACAATTTTTGAACAGTTAAGTTTCAATTAGATAATTTGTATATGAGAGGTGAGTGGGCATTAATATAACATGCTTCCCAAACCTATGTATAATGAGTTTGTAATCAAATGGCATGCAAATTTAAAAACCATATTCCATGTTGATTTTATATCTGGATTTTCAGAGCTATGTCTGTAAAATTTTGAGATATGCCAAGTACTCTATTTTATTACTTAAATATTACAACAATATCTACTTAAAATTTTAGTGATAAAACTTAAAAAAAAAATATTTGACTTTAAAAAAAATTTTATTTTTCTTAAATATAAACCGGCAATAAAAACATATTTCACGTTCATGCCACTAAACACTTCTTAAAGGAAACACTAGAATTTAAGCCACTCTATAGACAAGTAAACATTTATTATATATTTACAGAAAATAATTGTTAACTGCTAAATGTTTTGTTGAGATATGCATTGTTTTTATTCTATGGTTATAAACAAAATAGGTAATATTTAAACCCCATTATAGTGCTATAAAATATGCACATATTCTGTAATCAGCACCCAAATATATTTCGTGGCCCCTACAAAACATTTGTCATAATAACAAAAGACATTTGACATATAACATTGTTTATTAAAAAACGCGTATGTGTGCAGATATTAAATATACACAGCGTAATCTTATTTATGTAACTGACATTTTCAATATACCATGTTTTGCGAATATCTGTGTTTTGTGAATCGGTGTAATTTTTTACGGAGATAAACACAATTAAAAGTAAAAGTTATGTGCTCATATTTCATTTTTACAATGAAATTACTTTTATATCTAAGCTGTGTACGTTTTGTTGACATGCTTACACACAGGTAAGCTGAAATCATTAAACGCTCGCGTTATATACGACTCCGAACAAGTTGGTTACAGACTCGTCTTCAATCTGTGAACGGGTGCCACGGTGGTGAAATAGTCAGAAAACTTGCTTCCCACCACGTTTCACTTTGTTCAATTCCCGGAATGGTCGGACCGTGTTTTCTCGACATACTTCCGCTTCCCTCGCTATTGCGTTCCGTTGAATGCTCCATCCTCACTTCGTTTCACCTCCATCTGCGCAAGAGACCTCAGCTCCTAAGCGAACCAAAATCTTTCTCTCAGTCTCTCTTTCTCTCTACCTTACCTCCCTCTGTCTGTATAGCGAAGTCGTGGACTCGCTAAAATTGATAGGAAGACGTCTGCGTGTCCGATGTTTATTGGCAGTGTCGTGCTCTGGTTTCAGAATGGGGTATACCTCGAGTGATCCCTGAAAGGCTGGATGATGGGCCATACATATCCTCTCTCCAGCAAGATGACCATCTGACTCCTCGAGTGGTGCTTCGACACCCAACAAACCTTGGATTAAAGGTTAATTGATTCTTAGGGCTTAACGTCTCGTTGACAAAGAGGTCATACAAGCAGGAGCGGAGAAGCAATCTGACGTGGCCTGTAGTAAGGAACCATCCTAGTATTTTCCTGTAGTGCTTTCGGGAAACTATGGAAACAGAAATCAGGATTTCGGGACCGGTAAACGAACCAAAGTTCTCCCGAATGCAGGTTTGGAGGTTTACCACTGCCCCAACTAACTTGCTTCTTGAATTTAAGGGCGCTAGTGAGCAAAAACTTTAATATTTCATATTTATATAAAATACTCTTTAATTTGAAGAGATTACTTGTAAGTTGTCTTTCCTAGCATAGGATTTTTTTTAGATAGCATAGCTTTTTTTTATGACAAATAAAAAATCACAGTTTTAGTGTTTCGGGACGTACAAATGAAACCCTCTACAAAATTTTTTTTAGCGTCAATGACTGAAAGTTCATGACTTAATTCCTTTTAAAGTATGGTTAGCAAACTTCACTTTACAAAAATCATAGAATGCTAAAAATAAAAATATGAAAACATTTTCTTATTTTAAGAAATTTAAAGAAATAGCGAAAAAAATTTATATCGTGACATTAAAAATTTCTTGAAATAACTTACGGTATATTTTTTTTCTATGTGAATTATCTCATATTGGTAAGCGAGTTCGTTTTTAATATTTGTATCTACGTCTAAAAATAACAACAATTTTGATTTTGACATGTAATTATGCAAAAAAAAAAACTAGGTCTTACAACTTTGTATACTTTGAAATAGTTCTTTAAAGTAATGTGGACAAGTTGAACAGCATTTCTTAAAAATATAAAATGATTAGTTTTTTTGTTGACCAGCACGCCGGCCGCAGCCTTATGCTACCTGGAATCTTCGGTACTCGGGGAAAAAATATAGTTCATTCACAGTTAATTAAACTTTTCTGAAGCCCTGCTAAATGTCTGCTTTCAGAATATTACTCCGCCTTATGCCAGCAAAGCTTAATTAACTCTAAAAATTATGCCAGAGGGACAGCGCACCGCATAATAACACCCGCACTCAGATTAATATTAATTTGAATGAAAACTCTTTCTCAATAATTATCGTTAACGAAACTATTTTCTCCCTGTTTTTATTCATATTATTTATAAATTAAATATTATAATTTTTAAATAACTTATAAGTAACACTCCAATTTAATCAAAAATACGATACTCATATGTTAACAGAAATACTAAACGCTTGTGATACATGACATATATATCATAACAATCAAACTCGTCTTACATAGGGTGATTTTTCAAAGGTGTGATTCAAAAAGGTTGATGTAGCCGTTTATGGACTATACCTACCTTGTTCGCTTGGGACAATATTCACTGAAGAGCCAAAAAAACTGGTATATGCGTGCGTATGCAAATAACAAAGGTATGGAACCAATCAGAGTAACGCGATGCTGTCGGCATCTAGATCGGTTACTGCTGCTACAATGGCAGTTTATCAAGATTTAAGTGAGTTTGGACGTGGTGTTATAGTCGGCGCACGAGACATGGGATATAGCATCTCCGAGGTAGTGATAACATTTGGATGATTGCGTACGACCGTTTCACGAGTGTACCGTGAATATCGGGAATCCGGTAAAACATCACATCTTTGACGTCGCTGCGGCCGGAAAAAGATCGTGAACGAACGGAACAAACGACGACTGACGAGAATCATTAAACGTGACAGACGTGCAACCCTCTCTCAAATTGGTGCAGATTGGATTTGTGGATTGCCCTGCAGGATTCATGGTGTGAATTGCCTCCTGCATACCTTCAGACATTAGTTGAGTCCATGCCACGTCGTCTTGCGGCATTTCTGCGTGCTCGGGGGGCCCTACACGATATTAGGCAGGTGTACCAGTTTTTTTAGCTCTGCAGTGTATATGTAGATGACACCCAGACCCCACCACTGGGCAGATAGTTGGACCACTGGGCGCAATATCCGGTGTATAACCCACAAGTGCCGAGGAAATTTACGTAGGAGCTTGAGACGATCGGCATACCCCACCGGAATTTTTCTCCGGTTACGGATCCGCTGAGGCTATATTCGTGTCTGCAGCGGTTGAAATTTCGCACACTGTAATAACACTTTCTCTGCTGGTACACATGATTTGCTACCGCAAAAAAAAATGTTTAAATATGAACCACTGCAAAGTAAGCTTGCCACAAATGTAATTTTTGTTTGGCCTTTATAGTAATGACTATGATAACAGTGCGGTGTGGTTACAATAATTTATCAGACCTATTTGTGGTAACGTTATTTACACTGTAAATTATATTTATTCTCTGAAAAACAACCATAATTAGTTAATAGAGGGGAGGTGAAAAATCTTCAAAGTTAGATACGAGGGTTATTCGGAATGTAAGGTCCGATTTATTATAAAACATAAACCATCACAGATTTTTTCAGAAAACTTATTTATTTTATTCCTTGCATGTTTTTCAATTTTTCTGCATAGTTTCCATATTTGTTTAAACATTTGTCATAACGTTCTACAAGCTTTTGTATGCCTAAGTCATAGGCGTCTGCTACCTGTAAGGATAACCTTTCTGTAACTTCTTCTTTCACCTCGTCATCTGTGACGTCAAGACTCCATGTCTATCCTAAAATACGGTTGTCATAACCTTGCGTGTTGAGATCGTCCGCTTGGCCTTGACTTTTACTTGTGATATCGGGTGACTCCATTCCATTGACCGACGTTAGACTCTGGGGTCATGCGAGAAACACACGTCTAGTCCCCTGTGGCAATCTCCTCTAAAAATTGATCACCATACTTATGATATCGGTCCCAAAAATCAAGAGCACAAACCATTATTTTCATTTGGTGTTCCTCAGTCAGCAGCCTAGGAACCCAACGTGCGCACAATTTGTGAAATTGCAAATTTTCAGAGACAATTTTGTGCAAAGTTGTTCTACCCACATTCGGAAATTCCAATGCTAAAGATGAAATTGTGAATCGCCGGTCTTCATGAATCTTTTCATTCACGGCTTTGACCAAATCTTCTGCGATCACTGATGGTCCGCCTGATCGCGGTTCATCATGGACATTTTCCCGTCCATCCTTGAAAGCTCTCACCCACGTACGCACTTTGCTGTCATTCATCGCATTGGGGCCACACACTTGACTTATCTGTCGATGAACTTCCGCTGCTTAAACGTTCCTTGCTGTCAAAAACAGAATCACTGACCGTATTTCACAGTCGACGGGCTGATAAAATGTTTTAAACATTTTTAACTGACACTGTAAACAGCACAGGCTCGAACCCATACATCTCCCCCACACCCCAGTTTCTAGCTTAATTCCCTTCGCCAAACGACTACATTATCTCACTCTGCTTATATCATTTTTGATAGGTAGCTTATGCCAGGTAGTAACGTGGGTCAGGATGCAATGTCACCTATTAGGAGGAAGTGAGGTTAGCGATTTAGAGAATCACTGCACTTCAGAATGACATTAAAATTCAGCAAGAGGACTGTACATTTGCTCAGTTGCAGTTTCGTAGCTGTCGAATATATTAGTTTGTTGAGTTGAGAGAATTGGTCGGCTCTTAACGACGAGGGCTTGAGAGCCGATTATATTGGTTTTGAATGTTTGTGTGCGGTCAACTTTAGAGTACGTACTAAAAACTACATTATATCAAAGAAAAACTTTTACATCACTAAAAACGTTTACCTTTGATAGGAAGAAATGTTTCCTTACAGTAGACAAAATTAGCTCAAAGAAGGTTTCATTTCCTGGCTATAAAGTAAGGTAATATTGCAATTAAACAAAAACGTATAAATGTAACACTTATTATTTGCAAAACCTATGTTACTCAAACCTTATAATTGAATCAAACCAAAAATGTGTGTACTGTAAACAAAACAGCCTCTGTAAAGTGGTCTACCTGAGTCCGAGGGTAACATTTTCAGTGTGTGAGGGCATAAACGAGAGAAAGATAGCGTGATCTACTGTATCTCTACTGTCTGTGAAAATGCCGACACTTCTGGTATGCCATTTGTAGGCATTCGCTTACTTTTAACCATGTTTTTTAACCTGGTATTCTCTTTCACGGAATAGTTTTGGTTTTCATTGCAAAGCCGCTTGCTATCTTTTCCAGCACCTAGCTTTCTAAATTGATTTTTTCTATGTAAAAACAAGGTAAGATAATGTTTCAGTCACTGTTTATGTGATTTTGTTTATTTAACTACGAATGTTCCAAGATTTCGTTCATTTGTCATTTTGAAATTTATCGGTGACCAGTTACTCTAATCAGGTTAAGCTGTTGTGTCAACCGGTTGAAATAACTTTAGTTAAAGAATATGAATTGTAAATTTTGTAATGAAATATCGTGTCTTCGGATTGTGAATCTCATATTTAAGTTCTTCTCCGTAAATGTATTTTCATAAAGTATTCATTGTATTAATATAAAACACTGCGTAATAAAAAAGGTTAGTATATCTGATTCTGTGTCAAGCGACTTGATATCTGTGACAGTCATTGGTATTTTCGGAATACACCCTATAGCTTTCTTCTTGATGCCTATCCATTATGGCGTGATATAAAATTGTGTTATCTCCAGCCATTATTTAGTTTTAATGGAGTGATATTCTAAGTTTTACCGCCTTGGGTGAGTGTTCCTTGTCTTGCTTTTTGATCGTCGCCTCAGTAATGTGTTATTTTGTTCTTGCTTCTTTAATTTTTGCGTAAATTTCTGTTATTGCAGTGGTCGACCTATTGGGTAGGAAAATGCTGTGTTGATGCCATTTCACTGCCTTGCTTTCGAGGCATGGCAAATCTTTCTGAAGTCGCTTCACGTCTTCTTGAGGCCTACTTAATGATGATGTAGTAACACCGATGCTGGCGTTACAAGGGAGATATCCCGAAGTTAGGCAACGTCTCAGGAAAGTCCAGCCTTTGTTCCACAATTTTCGGCATGTGCATGAATCTTTGAACTATACAGCAATGAAGTCACCGTTTTTCAATAAACTTACTTTTGGACTGAATCAATCATCATAATAAAAAAGTAATGTAACCTCAAAAAATTTTGTCTATGGCTTGGCATATATTTAGTTCTGAAATTTAATCTTTTTTTTTTTTTTTTCCCGGAATCCCGACTTATTATCAATATTTTCTTCCACAAAAAAGTTATATTTTATTACAACAATGTGCTGTTGTTGAGGTACTTTAAATTTTATATATCAAACGTTTGTTACTGGTGTTACACACTTGAAATATTTTATTATTGTTACATGTTAATTCACTTCCATTCAAACTCTATCCCACTGGCGTTTGGAGTTGCTGCACCAGAGTCATTTATGAGAGGTGCGGCGCAGAACTAGCAGCAGAGCGTGGTTGTGCACGAGTGTGTACCTTTCGTGCATGCCATTGTTTGTGCATTTTGTGTGGGCCTTTTGGTTTTGAGATTTTTGGTGTCGGTGGCGCAGGCGCACACACTGCATGTTTTGGTGTTAAATTAAACTTAGTATATTTTAAGTGTTCTGTGAGTGTTCTTTTATCTCTTGTTATTTTGTGTCGTTTGCCATGGAAACTATTGCACCAAAATATCTCGTCATGTACGAGTGTCATTATAAGTGTATTATTAGATATGTTCAACATCCTGAGAACACTGGTATGTCTTCTCGGAGCACTTTGCGTGCTGCAATTAATACTGACACCCCTATTGACTGAAATATTTTATATAAAATAAATATTGAATCTTAACACCGCAGATGTGCTTCAAAAATATTTTCCCTCTAGGAAATGTTTTGACAACATAGACGATGACTCCAGTCCCTCATTCTATTCTAGACTTAAGCAAAGGATCACCCATTTGAGAAAAAGGCCTCAAAATTTGTTTTCAAAATGTTCTGACTTCCATTCTCCATTCCACATCATATGTCATTCACATCATCTATCCCACATGCTAGTACCAGTTTTCACCACCACGCCGCTTATGTCAGCTGCGGTAGTTCTATTTGGGTGAAATTTAATGTCACCGCCATTCGATAAAATTACCCATCCACTTGAAAGAATATTGTGTGAATTCCCGGCCACCAATGGTTTGCAGGTGCCCAAATACTTAGAATTTTTAAAAATTATTGTGAAACTACACCAGAGTAGAACGGTGCCCGAGACCCAGCTATTGGAAATCATTTATCCTTTCATGCAGGGAGTTTTGAGTTAAAGAACTAGACTAGCTATTCTGTAACATGCTACATTTGATGATTATCATGTAGACATCCTTCACTATTTCATTTCAACCAGATTTCTTACAAAATTACAGTTGAAAGTTTTTAACCACTTTCAAGAACCAATGAATCATTGTCAGTATATGTCAGTAGCATTAAAGAGGCTGCTGTAGTTTTGCGTTTGTAGTTGTCTAAAAATGACATTGTCAATACCATTTTGGAAGGTTTAGAACCTCGAGAGCACTCCCGTTTGGTCTTTGTTGGTAAACCTAACTAGTTTGTGGAATCAGACAGAGTTTGCATCCATTCCCAAAATATTCGGTATGCTGACCATAAACAAGAAACATATTTTGGACAGGGAAGATTCCCAAAGAAGTCAGGGACTAACTCTAATAGGAAAGGTAAAACCCGTGTCCCTGACATGAGTTCAGTAGATGCCGACACATCACTTTCCAAGAATCTTATTATACAAGTAGCGCTACTAAAGGTTCATCCAAATCTCTTAGTATTCCAACGTGCAATTATTGCAAGAAACCTGGTCACATTATTGTAAAAAGTTTTAAGTTACTGGCAAAAATCAAGTCCCGCGGTGACGAAATGTTAGCATTCATTCCCGCCAAGCTGGTAACTTTGCCAATTCTCAATACAATGCTCACCTAGTACAAACAGCAAATCTTTTTTATAGCTTTCAACATATTTTTTGTCCTTATGACCCCTGTGAGGTGAAAAAAAAAAAGACATTTCAAGTAAATTTTCTCTATGTAGTGTGTGTATAAAGGATTGCTACTTCTCGTGTTGAGGTAAATTTGGTACTGCTGTCTATAAATGCGATTGTAGAATCACGATCTGCGCTCACTATTATTTCCGGTTAACTCTTTGAACACTTAATGGTTTTAAAGTTGGTAAAATCTGTTGAAGCTTGTGAAATTCAGTGTTACACAACTTGCAGTAGCTTTACATATTTTGTGCTGTGCAACCCTTAAATTAAAGATTGGGCGTTTCACCTGGATGCACAAATGCTTAGTTTCATAAAACCTTGTTACGTCTTCTATTTTAGGAGCTGATTTCACGGCATCAATGGGACTTATTTTGGACATTCAGGCACAACACATTTTCTTTAAATTTTCTTCAGAGTAAAAAATTATTTTTGCCAATAGTAAACAAAGTCCACCGCTCTCGTTTGAAATAAGTTCTGAATCAAAGCCCGTTGTTGACCCATTTGCACATTTGGACCCGAGACAGTGTGCTGCTATAAATGAATTTTTTGAACAATTTCCTCAAATTCTCACATCAATATTAGGTAATACTGATTTCTTGGGAAATGAAATAAAACTTGTTGAGAAGGATTAAATCATAAGCCATCCATATAGATTAGCCCCACCTAAAATGGATATATTAAGGAAGCAGGTTCAGGAATTGTTAGATAAAGGTGTTATTGAGCCCTCCACATCACAGTATGCAAGTTCAGCCTCTTTGGTTTCTATACCTAATGGTAAGCACAGAATTGTTACTAATTACTATGAAATTAATTTTAAAAAATTTAAATTGAGTTTGCCCCTCTTTCTGACCTTCATTCGGCTTTCAACTAGTTTGGCAAATCCAAATATTTCACCACTATTGCTATTAATTCTGCGTATCACCAAATTCTGTTGTCAAAACTTTCCAAACCAATCACCAGTTTTTGTGTCCCCTGAGATCTTAATCAGTTTACCAGTGTGCCTTTAGGCTTGGACACAGGTACTCAAGTGCTCACGCGAATTTTAGACAAGATGTTACATTATGTGAGGTTTAAATATGTATACAACTATCTGGATGACCTTGTAATATATTCTGAGTCATTTAAACAACATTTAGCTTACCTTAAGGAGGTTCTGTCACATTTAGAAAAGGCAGGTTTAACTGTTAACCCCAATAAGTTTATGTTTGCTGTTCAGGAAATCCCTTTACTGGGCCATAGGATTTCGTCACAAGGAGTTTCCATTGACCCCGAACGGACTAGATGCATTAGAGATTTTCCGCCACTTCGGGACGTTAAAGGCATTGCCCGTTTTGTTTCGATGGTGCAAATTTTTTGGAAAATTTATTCCCAAACTCGCTGAAAAAGATGCATCACTTAACATGTTACATAAGAAATCAGTAAAATTTGTGTGGGGTGAGGAACAGCAGAAAGCTTTTGGCACACTTAAGAACGACATTAAGCATCCTTCCGTTCTGCGGATGCCGGATTTTTCTAAAGAATTCATCCTGCGGACTGATGATTGTCTTTATATAATCCTCCACCTTCGCATGCGGAGCGTTTCAACCGAAACCTACGTTCAGCTCTCATTGCTTTTCATGCAAAGGAGTATTCTAATTGGAACAAAAATCTTTCTTGGTTGAAAATAACTTTCAACTATGTCAATAATGAGTCTCATAAGACAAATCCATTTAATCTGGTTTTTACGTACCTGCCAAATAATCCTTTGTCTAATTTGTGGCACTTGAATGATTTGTTACCTGATGATTCCAAGGACATCCGTCAGCTCTGGGAAGCTGCCCTTAAAAACTTAAATCATGCTCATTTGAAAAGCCGTATCAAATATGATAAACATCGGGTTGACAATCCATTTCGTGAAGGTGATCTAGTTTTGTGTAAAGCTCATTCTGTTAGCAGAGCAGTTGACAAGAAAACGACTAAACTTTGTAATCGTTGGACTGGTCCTTACCGAATCCAACGTTTCTTAATGCCAGCTACTACTAGTCTTGCTGACCTCAGTTCTGGAACTTATATTACGAAGAAAGGCTGCTCCATTTAACGTGCTACGTATGAAATCAGTAAAATTTTTTGGGGTGAGGAACAACAGAAAGCTTTTGACACAGTCAAGAACGACATTACGTACCCTCAGGTTCTGCGGATGCCAGATTTTCTCCACTTCATTCTCCACTTTCCAAATAGAATTTGTATTCTACAGTGTAGGAGCTGCAGACCCTAGCTATATGTGGTTTTCAATAAGTTGTTTGTTTATTTGGCTGGCCTGCCGCTATTCTTCTTGGCCTTCACTTGGTTTAGACCGAAATCTGATTACTCACTGGTCCGAGTCTTCTTAAGGTCCTTTCTGTTTGCGCGCTGATTATAATAATAATAATAAACCCCAGTACTACGTTAATAAGAAAAGAATAAATTTTGTCTGTGTATTAAATTTAGATTTGGGTTGTTATTGTAAAATAATCTACCTGCACTAGAATATTGAGTTAATGTTTTCAATGGGTGATAATACTAGATTTCTTTTGGGTTTTTATTCAAAGTGGTAAATATTTAGCTTCGAGGCGTGTTCTACTCTCGTCTTGGGTTGTTTTTTTGGTTGTGGTAGTAGATTAGGGACAATTCCTTGTAATATATTCTTTGGGGATAATTTTTAGGAACATTTATTTTCTGGTAAAATTTCAATTCCTGGTTATACTCTCCATGAGTGTATCGTGTTGTCTGTTTAAGTGTGGTATTTCCACTGAGCCATCATGTTCCTTCTCTGCATCGCAGTTCTGGCTGTGGCCAACTTCGTGCTTTCAACAGTCACCGTCACACCGCTGGATTCCAGTGTAGTCTTTGAACGTGAAGATGACTTCTTGTTTTCCAACAATACTTACTCAGTAGTGTTGATTTTTGTTTTGGTTACATTGCAAAATGAGTGCTCAGTACTTGAAACCATGATAAAACAGTTTTGTCAGTGTATGAGAACGAGAACAGGCATCCTGCTGAAAATTCTTCATTTGACCAAAATTTTAATTTAACTGTGGTACAATGAAGAAATATCTTTATTGCATTTACGTCCGGAACTGAAACCTTAGTTTCAATATTGCCATCCAGATCGAAGCGTGCAATAATTGAACTTGGAGGAAAGATTTTGAAAAGAGTTTTTGCACTTTAGATAGCGAATATTGAACCCTTCTGGAAGATCATCTGAACTCTCTTGCAAACACCCAGGATGACATTTCCACAAATGTGGCCAATAAAATTATTCTCATCAGAAATTTGGAAGACAGAATTATAAATAACATTGGGTATATCAAAAAATTAAGTCAGTTGTATCTGTATAAATTTAATACTTTGTATCGTAACCTCTCTTTTGCATTACATGACACTCTTGATGGGATGATCCTCTTGAGATTTAGGATTGATTTAAATGGTATGTTACTCCGTGTCAGTGAAGCTCTCACTAATGCCAAATTGTAATTTTTTTATTTGCGTCATGTCATTGAAACTAGTGTACATGGCAAGTTAAGTACAATCATGTTAAGTGCTGATTTATTCTTAAACATTCTAAAACACACTTATCAGCTCATTTCTTTGCCACTTTACATGATAGCACAAGTTGTACATGAAAATGTAATTATGTTTTATGGTCTAAGTAATGTTTAGGCAATTATCTACAATTCATCTCTTAATGTTGTGGTAAAGTTTCCTTGGCCAATTAGGGTAGTTTGTTTGAAAGATATCATGTTTTCCCTGTTCCTTTTTGTATTCTAAATTATATATATTCTTGTTACTCAATGTTCAGGAATTCTTGATTGTTAGTTTGGATCGTAAGCATTTTGCTACTGTTAACTATGATTCTCTTTTGATATGCAACACTCACGGAACTACTATATACCCTGCTTCTATTCCTTTCTTTGATGCACTTGTAGACAACTGTGAATTTAACCTTTTTACGGGAAGATCATATACTGAATTTTGAGATAAATCTGTTAACATTTTAAAAATTCCCTTTTTTTTTAAATAGTTCTCATTGGTGATTTGCATCTAATGCTACCATTTATGTTACTTTCTTGTGCAGGTACACTACATAATCTTTTTGCCCTTTTACTCTTGCTTTGTCAGATACTGGTTATGAGTCCCTTCTTCAAAACTTTTGGTTCTGTGAATTCTGCTATTCATTATAACCTTTCTCTGTCTGTCATACACATCCCTAATCTAGTAGCTAAGCATTCTCGTGTCAATTTGTCTACTTTCCTTAACCTTACTCTGAATGATTCCTTTGTTAAGGAACAAGACACATTTTTTTGGCTTTACATCCTCAGGGAACCAACTTTCAGGATATTCTGCATCTCTTTCGCCCTCATCCTACACAACCTTCTGTCAAACTAAATCTCATTGCACTCTTGCTTTCGAGGTGTGGCAAATATTTCTGAAGTAGCCTCGCTTCTTCTTGAATCCTACTTAATGATGCTGGCGTTGCCAAGGGAGATGTCCCGAAGTTGGGCAACGTCTCAGGAAAGTCCAGCCTTTGTTCTACCATTTTCGGCAAGTGCATGAATCTTTGAACTATACAGAAATGAAGTCGCCGTTTTTCAATAAACTTACTTTTGTTCTGAATCAATCTCCATAATAAAAAAGTAATGTAACCTCAAAAATGTTTCTATGGCTTGGCATATTTTTATATGCTGAATTTTTTTTTTGCAGTATCCTGACATATTAACGATATTTTCTTTCATAAATTTTTTTAAATTTAATTACAACAATTTGTTGTTGTTGGCGTAACTTAGATATTATATATCAAACGTTCGTCACTGTTGTTACGCACTTGAAATAGTTTATTATTGTTATATGATAATTAACTTCCATTCAAACTCTTTTTGGTTACATGAATGTTATTCCTACTTCCTTTATCAATTATCATGCTTTTTTATTCTAAATCACATTTTACTTTTTTTTTATATATAATAATAATTGTTATGTATGTGTAAGGGTGCTGGAGTAAGAATTTTGGCTCGGCCTCTTTGTTTCTCCATGTTATATTGGGGTCACACCTACACAACCAGATCCTCCGGAGCTTCCCCTCCTGCGCCACTCGTGAATGGTCCTAGACTTGCCGGGGCACCGGTGTGTTTGCAGTTCCTCCGCCAGGGTCATTTATGAGAGGTGCGGCGCAGAACACCGGTTTTCTACATTAATTTACACCTAGTCTAAATTTTAAAAAATTGTAAGTTTTGTTGATTTCACCATTACAACAAAGTATACTTTACAAACTATAGAGCGACTGAATCACGTGCCCCCAAGTCATAAACAGAATACACATGTCACGATAACCTTTGCCTGAAGAGGACTATGAACTCAAACACAATGGAAAATGAATCCGCAAACTGGCCGGTTCTTCCGGAACCAAAAAAAAATGTTTTAAATTTATCACCAGGCAGAAAAAAAATATATTCTTAAAGACATTTTTGAGACTTATCTGAAAATTACGATCGCCGGTTTTTGTAATCAAATATACTCGGTGTAAATTCACCACGAAAATGGCTTAAACCACATGAACAATCATCTTCAGATGAAAGAAATCAAATTATTCTAATTTTCATTTTATTGGGTTATCACCGCATAATCTATGTGGCGTCCTGTATATTTAGGTGTTACAAAATAATCAGCCTTTCGATGCTCTGTGGACGTAGCTCACAGTGTGTCCAACATGTTTGTACTAATTCTCACTCTAGTCTGGTCAAAATTACGGACGGTGTCATATCGAAATCAATCTGCAGAAATCTGCGGAGTGAGCTCAGTTTTTGGCATGAATAGACTCTAAAACTGGTGCTCAGTAATTCCGCGTGTATTGTATATGACAAACAATTGTGATAGCGAGTGTTTAAGTTTAATAAATAGTGAAAATATTGGTTGCCGATTTTAAACTTATTTTTTAACTTTTTAATGTACAATTTGTTTATTTTAAATATGCTGCCAAACACATTGTTAATAAATTATACTTAAGAGAATGAGAATTTTCTATTTGTTTTGCTTTTTAATTGTCTAAATCATAGTGACACTGCTCCCCTTTAGTACAGCAAAAATTAAATTTTAGATATAAACAAGTCTACCACAATTCTTTTTAACCTTCTTCTGTAAATACATTCTAAAAACTTTTTATGTATTTAAAAAAAAATAGGATATGTACGAATACTTATATGTGTCAACATTTTACAATTCTTCACATATAAAAAGGTACGTATAATGAAAATTATAATATTATATATATATATATATACAGACACAGAGAGTGAGAGAGGGAGGGAGGGAGAGACAAATATTCACACTTCACAGATTTCCCATGGAATTAGCTTTCACTAGAAAATATTACTTCGTTTCTGTAAGCGGACTGGTTTACTACTTGAGGTACCGACAGAAACAATTGGAATTTTTGTAGATGATTTTACAGCATAACGCTTTGAAATAATATTTTTGCGCTCTAAAGTAATTGTATTTGTTAGTGTCTATATGATGAATAGTGTTCCACGGAAACAAATTGATTGTAGTTTTATAGCCATTAACCTAAGTGTTTATGAACTTTATTTGTAGTTGCTATGTTATGAAATCGGACACGAAGTACTAACATTATTTCTTTTTTTTTCAGATCTCCGATGTTAAGAAAAGTTATGTATTCTGACAACAAATGCAGGAAATATATTACAAGTTTACTTCAATACTTTCGTAAAATTTTGAGTGTATAAAAATAATTCGTGTTGGATGTTTTTGTTTCTAGTCCATGCATTGTAAAAGAAGTAATCGCCGAAATAGCAAAAAAAATCATAATAATCCCATATTTGCATTTTTTTTAAATATGAAATTTACAGAGATCCTATTGTATTATTGACTTTATAAGTGTTTTAATAACAACTATGCAAGGAATCAAGTGTCCTTGGTGATAATTTTCACGCATGAATAGAATATCGACTGTTACGTCGGCATATTACTTTATAATCGTGTATAAGGAGTAAATACTATTTTTTTATGTCAAATAGACGCTCTTCCAAAAGCTAATACGAATAAATTATTATTTTTTGCCAGTTTGTGTTATACATAGGTAAGTTCTATAAAGCCATTTATTCAATACTTAAAGTTGTATCTTTGAAAAATTCTTAAATAGTTTCTTGGGGGCCTCGGTGGCTGAGCGGTTAGACTGCTCGCCTCCCACCAAGGTGAACCGGGTTCAATCCACGGCCGGATCACTTCCTGATTAGTGCCGGAGGATGCCGCTAATCGGCGGGTTCTCTGAGATCTCCTGTTTCCCCCACCCTTGCATTCCGGCGCTGCTCCATTCCCACCTCATTTGACCCTCATCAGCTCTCAAGACTTCGTTGTTAAGAGCCGCCTAAATCTCTCAATTCAATTCAATTACATCATATCGTGTACATAATGTTTTTGCTAAAACTTTTCCAACAGTGCATATTCAAGCATAAGCAGAAGCTGACTATTTAAATAAATTTCAGATAAAATATGTTTACGAATAAAATAAAATTTGAGTATAAAAGGGAATACAGCAATGTGAAAGTATAAGCTGCTCACGGTTATTTAAACACTTTGGAAATCAACATTTTAAAAATGCCACTGCCCCTACCTGCACGTATTTCAACGGGTACAGTGATTCGTAAGCGCCCAGTAAAATTGGCAACATAATCAAGGAAAGAAATTCCACGTCTTAACTTTGAATTAAAAATGCCAGGTAAACATTTGTGAAAGTAAAATTAATTATTTTGCTTTGTGTTATTTTAGCACATGTAAGTGTAGAAATTATCAAATTAGTAAAATATTTGCTTTTCTTTTAATTTCTCAGTTTTTCTTGGTCGGCGCATGAATAAAGTTACCAGATCCATCGCAATGTTAAATTTACATATGACGGAGGAACACACAATACGGATGCATATAGACCTTAAGCAGGGTTTCCGAAAGAGCTCAGTTTATTGTAAACAGCCTATAATATTTGAGTACCGATGGAAATATTTAGGCTCACTCCGCTGGTTTTGAACACGAACATGACTTAGATTATCTACGCATAAGCTCGCAAATATTGCATATCTCAAAAAACACAAAACATTCCAGTTTCTAACTTACTGCATATTTAGGAAGGGTTCTGGCTACGTTACTGACAGATCAAATAAGAGATTTTAGAATATATATACGGAAGCGTGGCCAGTGTTGTCTGTTATTATAAAAAGAGAAGTGGTCGCCACACCTACATGGAAAATTAAACGTTTTTCCCAAATATACAGTATTGGTATAATAATTTCTGAATATAAGTATTGTTTATTTAATGGATATTAATGATATTGTATGTGGTTGTAATACACTGCTGGCCAATGCAAATAGCACACCACGAAGAAACCATGTGACAAACACAACACCACGTAAATAGCGAGAGTACGATGGTATGTACATGATCCCATGTAGGTGAGTTTGCATTTGATTGCACACCCGGCAGCGGTTCTGCAACCACCAACCAGCACTCGTACACCCTGTCGTGTAGTTGAAGCCGCATTAACGCAAGAAACACCAGACGACACCAAGCAAGCGTACAGAATGAACTGCATGGTGGTAGTAATGTCATATTGCCCACGATGGGGACCATTCGGGCCATACTGTCCGATGCTGTTGGGATCAGCGGATACAGGAAGGCACCCAAACTGCCTAGCGGTATTTGAATGAGATCCAATGCCCCCATCTGATCCCATTTCTGGTCGGGATTCCAGGTGCGATATTCCAGAAGGATAATACCCGACCACACACGGCACGGCTCGCCCAAGACTGACTCCATGATATACAAGCAATACCATGACATGCCCGATCACCTGACATGTCACCAATTGTGGATGAGTGGGAACAGTTGAAACGCCAGATGCCACTGTGATACAGTATCCGGGATTTTGAACACATCATCTAAAAAATGCGTGTCCGTCTGCCTCAGGACAACATTCGGCGTCCGTTGTAGTAAATGCCAGACCGTGTTGCATCATGTAACGCAGTGCGAGCATGTGCGACGCAATATTGAAGCATACAACGTACCACAGATCAATAAGTCATTGTTATTTTTGTGAGAATGTGTTTTTACTCACATGTATCACTACCGCTATAAACTTTCAGTTCGATCAGAGGCGCCCTTCTATGTTGGCTATTATTATTTTTCGGCTGTGTAATTGTGATAATAGTTGTTTATACCGTTTCTGACATACTGGTCACACGTATTAGGAGCTTGGGTAGCTAACATGTTTTACTTAGTATATAAAAAAATTTTAAAAACTTTTGTGTTCCCTTTTTTCATGCTGATTTTTATTTATATTTCCTTTTATATTGCAAAAAATTATATGTCAGTTAAAATTGTCAGAAGTTTACAGATTCTGTAATTTACTCTGGAAATGATATTACCTCATATGATGTCCATAGCTGGTACAGAAAAATTGATTCATAAGAGCTGAACAAGTTTGCCTGTCAACTGTGATTTTAGGGGCATTGCAAGGTAGGTCATCTTTTGCATTGCTAAATTAAACTCTTTTTAATTTTAAGTTAGTTTAAGTAAGCATACAAGTAATTATAACTAAATCCTTCTCAGTAGTAAATAAGTCAATCTAAGAAACATAATATCAAGAAGATTGTGGGGAAAACTTTTTTTTCACACCCGGAATATTTCAGGTGATGAAGCCAGTAAGTTACATGAAATAACAGTCGTTTACGTGTACTCATCAGTCATCACGTTATTGATATCTTGACTGCCCTACAAGAATCACACGGAATAAAACAGCCGCAGGTGAGGGTTGTGCAAAATGTGATGTCAATATGCTAATGTGTAAAGCGTCAATTTTGGAGCTCTTGGCGTCCAAGCATAAGCTTCTTGAGCGCAACGGACTACAATTTCTGTACCGAAGAGAAAATACATTTTAATGATACACTTGCATTTAGAAAAATTTTCTTTATTAATGTGATAGGTGTAATTGTTACTGAACACTGATTGCGCTTTTATGTTTCCCTGCTATGTCTGACTCGAGAAAATTGTGGGCAGTTTACAGAAGAGCCATTGCCTACGCTCTCTAAATCTGACAGTTTTGTATCTACGAGCACTTCCAACGTTAACGTCAGATACTCGCTACCATTAAGAGTGCTTGCCTGTATAGCGTGTAGATATTCTGATTTGTTGCCGCCCATTTACCAGACCTCATGACAAATTAATTATATTATGGTATTCTAAAATTGGTTCCTTTGTACAGTTGACGTCTAAAAAATTTTTAAGCAGTTACTATTAGTCCTGTCACCCTATTCTGTAACTTAAATTTACTTAGTAAGTGACATTATAACGACAGTCATTAAAAGTTACGAACAACTGTATTATGTTAAACATTTCTTTACCGATGCCATTCTGAAGGCTCATGGGTTTTATCATTGTTGTTGGGTCTCCAGACACCTTATTCTGTGGGCATATAATAAGACGTAAATGTTCCCCTTCCACGGTCGCATTTAATTTCATAAGTTAAGGGGCCCAAACTTCGTCCCCTTAATAGATATAGCACATTATACGACCTGAAAGTCTGTGGACCAGGACAAAAAATTACTCTTCTTATCGTCAATTTATATATAAAGTGTAATACCATGATTAAGATAAATTTTGGAAAGCTTTAAACACGGAAAAAATTAAATTACAGAAACAAATAAAATTGTTTGTAATTTCGTCCCCCATAAAAATTCTGCGAAAGCTAACGAAGTCATGTATTTTAGTTTATTATACCACAACCAAACACTGTTACTATAAATAAACATTCGTAGGTCTTACATGAACAATATTTACACATTATCCTCAACCTTCTAAGCAAGTGTCCCATATGAACCTGGATCACTTTGTAGATGGACTACATGCTTCATAAACACAAATAGAATCATTTCGTGCAACGAATCCACTTCTCTCCTCGCTTATCGAACGAATTACATTTTTCCACTTATTGTCCCGCAGATATATAGGCCTACACTACCGTCACCTAAGAGCCTTTTTTTTTTCGCTGATGAGTTTGTGGACTTGCCGTCTCCCTTTCAAGGCAACAATTCTCTGACTTTTGTGCTGAACGATGGATATGCCCGTTTCATCCACATTGAAGACTTTCAGTGGACTGTGCTGAGCTTTATCCAGCTCAGATTTCAAAATTTCTAAGAGTGCCTTCACATTTTATGGATTAAATACTTGAATTCTAGCTAGAGACAATGGTTGGGCACATTCCTTAACAATAAATGAGGGTGCCTAATGAAAAAAAGACGCATCCACTTATGTCCAGTTGTCTTCCGATTATTATAAAATGGATGTTGGGTGTTATTACGGATTGTAAGCTGATTTGCCATTTTGCTGAATTCTTTCTCTGTTAACTCATAGAAACTTCGTTCCATCTGCGTACAGTATTCTGCTATTTAATTTTCAAAAACTGTGGTAAAATCAATATTGTCCCAATTTTATCGTCCACCAATTCCTCAACTGTAAGTCCTCCCATTTTTATAGAGTCTTAAGTTTTCTCGAGGGACATTAAATGACTTTCTTGCACGTTTATAACAAAATTCCTTTTTCCTCACTACCTTAAGGGCATTATTAACAGATTCCTTATTCTACTCTTTGCGTTTCGCCATCTGAAAGTAATAAGCACTATTAGTTCTAAAATTCGTCTCCGTGACGAAAATCGGAACTGTAAAGGGGACGAAATTACGAACTATCCCTGTAATATTTACATGGCCTCAGCACTAACCCACGCTAACATCTAACCTAATTTCAATATAACGTCAGATATTACACTACACGAATGATATACAGAACAGTATATAACACACATAGAGAGCTTTATCTATATATAACGGACTCTTAAATTGAAAACAACAATAACTCACAACAGCAAAAAAAAAAATTCCCCTTCCTAGACGAAAACTATACGTCCTGTACACAAACAACACTCGCAAGTAAACAGTATGTTGTAGCCACGTGTGTGACGGGCGCTACCACACTACTGCCAACTGTGCAAACTGGAAATCCCTCAGGGGGCGAAATTAGGGCTCCCTATTTTACCCTCAATTATGATTGATCTCTTGAAACATGAAGAAACCATTATAACTCGTCCTATGTATGGAATAACTGATAGAATCTAAAGTCATAAGACTTTCATGATAAACTTCGTTGCGCTAGTAACGTTCCGGGGAAGGCACAATCACCAAACTTTCTTTTGCCAAGTTTTTTGTAAGCATTTGGACGGAAATTACTTGTAGTGCGACATAAATACTTCTATTTAAAGAAAGCAATTATGGCGACGTAGTCAGTTGCAGAATACCAGTTCATCTGATGAATAGATCTAGCCTATAACTGTCTTTACATACGGGCAACAAAAAAAACCAAATAGGCCCGCTGTTAGCGATGTTGGAGAATTATTCAGTGTATCGTACAAAGTGTTCGATACGTTTACTATTAACTCAGTGTACTTTATTACAGCCATTCAAAAATTTATTTTCACTCATTGTTGAATGCTTAACATGCTATGTAAATGCAAGTGCAGTATTTCTTATTCAAGACCCTATATTCCGGAAGGATGCGCAAATTAACAAGTGGTACTGGTGTTGTCCTCTCCGCTCTGCTTCAAATATGCTGAAACATTTAGAATGTCCTTTATAACTTTTTTAATATTTCTTGTCGATGCAAATGTTTATTATAAAATATGAAGCAATTTAATAATAGTAATTATTAGTTTGGTCCACTGTAATCAACTAGCAGTGATATGCTTTTACTGACTTTAGTAAAATACCGCTAGTATGGAAATAACGGTAAGCTAGGGAGATTCATGCCAGGATCAACTAAGGTAGGGCACGTTATAACTGAAAGTGTCCAAGTTCAAATCTCGGGGAAGCGTGTAGTTAAAAAAATTACGAAGGGTCTCTTTATGTAAGAGAAATGAAATAGAGAGCTTTAAAAAAACTGACATTTTGTCAGTAGGCTGAGTACGTACTGTGTACGCCTTATTTTATTTCTTCAATTCGGTTGATAAGAGTATGGGATTAACAAATTTACGTGTATTTATATTGTTAAATAAAAAAAAATTAATTTTTGTTTAAAATTTACTTTACCTTTGCCCAAAACGCTTAGAAATCGTTATACATGTGAACAATAAAAAATATTTAAATCAATGTATTTTTCGTGATGCAATGGAGCAATCTCTTAAAATATGATATCTGGACTACATCCTTAAGTGTTTTTTTCCAGTCAAGTTAAAATGATTGCTGCATTGAGTGTAATACGAAATATAATTAAATCAGCAAACAGTAAGTTCTTTATAATTTTTGCATCTCTGATTGGTGTTCCGATTAACTCTTACGTTGGACGTCTTCCACATTGGCCAGATTTTTGTCTCAACCATTCGTTCCACCGATTATAAATGGGCGATATAAAGAAGTATTTCCTGTGTAATGCAAAAAAAAAAAAAATTGTCGTTAATTCTTGGACGCCAGCGTAAATAGTATTATTTTTTATTGTACTGAATTGTTTATTTAAACCCTATAAATAGCTGTGTACTAAAAAAAATTAACCTTTTTACTTTTATATTTACAATAGAGGGAAAGAGAGAGAGAGAGAGAGAGAGAGAGAGAGAGAGAGAGAGAGAGAGCTAGAGAGCTGTGTATACGGCCACATCGGCTAATCTTAATTTCCTCTGGTGTGCACCCTGACACCAAATGAGTTGGGTGTTAGTTTGAAACTTCGTATTGCAACGTAATTTCAACTGCGTGTATCCCAGTACAATCTCTTATTCATGTTAATTCCTTGATACGCGTGGGTAGGGAAAGGGGAAGGGCCTGCACGTTAAGTTAAAATGAAGTGATATCCAAAAATGCAGAGACGGCAAGCACATCTGAGGCTAGCCCAAGGTTCGAACCCGGGAGATATCGCGTGTGCATGAGTAACCTCGAACTTCATCGCATCGTAGGAAAAACGAGCTGCAGTGTTAAACTGTGCAAATTGGGTGGTAAACCTTGCATCACGAAAACGTTTACCGCCGGAGTGTGTTTCTTACATCTTGAAATGCTACGTTCTGACCTCTTCGTCTTCTCCCCTTCTTAAAAGCCACGACGTTTAATATTTTTATCATATACGAGCTGGATATTTTCAAAAATGTAATTTCTCAATCAAAATTTTGGCGTTAATTAACAGTAAACTATGATGCTGTCTCAAACAGCATACTTTTCTGAAAATATGTTTTTATATGACATCAAATAAGAGCATTGATAAAATGATCGTTAAAGGTGGAAAATTAATTTAGCCGGTGTAGACATGTGACTATCTTGCGCGCAGCCATGTCAAGTCTGTATATACAGGTTATGGAATATTAAACTTGGCTGCTTCGCTAGGCGTTCTGTTATAATATTGTGTTTTGTGCCAACAGTGGTCTATGTGCTCAGTAGCAAGCGACTCGGAAAACGTAACTCAAAATATTTCCAAGTATGGGTGTAATACATATGAAGTTTTTTCTTTTAGATAATAATTACATTTCATATCGCCTACTGCATTATTTTTACATAGATTATAATGATATTTTCTTTAAGTTCGCATGTGTTCTTAAATTTTATGTAAAACGTACGTTCATTTTTACATGATGAAACACGTAACTTATGTTAAAAATTATTTTGTACTCTCGTATGTTTGCAATAACATGTGAAGAACGTATAAATTAAGTAAATGTTATCAAAACACCATTAAAATATTAGTACCGTAATAATTAGGATAAATTTTATTTTTACGTTGTTTTAAGATAAACTTGCAGTCCTTTGTAGAAAAGTGCGGTTCTCACTTGCTGAGTTTAAATAACACGAAATTGGTTTCTAGATACCAAATCTTTTTTAAACACTAGTCTAAAATGTGTATGAAGTTTATTTTAGTTTATTTTTAGGATATTGTATTTAATGAACTATACTGAAAAAAAATTATCCACGTAAAATTTTAGTTAATTGACTTATCCTTCGTGTACCTTACCGTTTCGCAAACATCTTACATCAACTCGGATATTACTTAGGCAAATATTTTTAGCGCTGCACTAATTGAATATGAAAAGTACAGCAAGGAACTTAGACAACAGACACGTGTAGCCGACTGAAGCGAACATCTTCCATGCAGAGGATCTGCTCGCTTGAAATGTCCTGTGTGTCTGTGTTTCACTCGCCGCCTGCCTTCAAGACGTTCTTCCTCCAAGACAGCGTCATCTCTGTTCATTTTCCCTGACGTTGTTTGTTTAATAAGCAACATGGCGTCAGGGCTGGAGAACGGAGATTAATTTCAAGGTAGAAGCAAAGGCTTCATGAAGACATCTCCTCTATATGTGTTATTGCTGGCTAACACTTGCAATAATAACGGTCCAAGTCTTCCAACAATAGGCTAAGGAAACTGAAAACAATACCTCAGAAGAACAATTGCAATTATTATAATTAACTTGATTGGAGTGCGTACTAAATGGCAAGCTATCCAGCACCTAAAACACGTTATTATTTTGTTTTTGTCACTTCGTTAAATTAAAATCTACCGTGTTATTAAAAGTTATTTTAATAGTTCGCATATTTGTCAATACAAACATTTGTCGATAAATGTTGAAGAAAAAATTATTTATGAAGAAGTGTGCTGTAAAATTATAGCCATATATTCGTATACACATTCAGATGTACTGAAGTATAATTGTTTAGTGAAAATCTGTTAAATTTAAATAATACATCAAAAAGTTGAAATATTTACTGCTCCAGAAATCACTGTCATTTTCAAGGATTTGTTGGATAATTCGATACTCAAATTACTACAGCGTTGTGAAATTAAATTGATTTATATGTAACGAGTTTCATTATTTCTAAAGTGCTCATATCACAAAGGTTAAGCTCCGAAACGCGTATTATTTTTTGCAAGAGTCCCGGAAATATGATTAATAACTAAATAATGATTAACAAAGGATGGCGTAATTTTTTTAGGTTCGAGTATGCGGCACTACTTTATTTCTCTTTTTTGAATAGTTATGACAAGTTTTACCCAATTCTACGTGATGGTTTCCATTCTAAAACGATTTCTACGATTATATGTTGTAGTTTTAGTTGACGCCCGATAGAAAACATGATTTTTATGGCATCTAATTTTATACTGTACTAAGAATTACATTGTCTCGTAAACAATAGATACTTTTTTTGATAGACTTGAAAAAAAACGGTTTATAAGTAGTGCAGTAATTACGTAAATTTATTCTCTAAACATTTTCTTTGTAACCAACACGTTTACATTACCCAANATGTTGTAGTTTTAGTTGACGCCCGATAGAAAACATGATTTTTATGGCATCTAATTTTATACTGTACTAAGAATTACATTGTCTCGTAAACAATAGATACTTTGTTTGATAGACTTGAAAAAAAACGTTTTATAAGTAGTGCAGTAATTACGTAAATTTATTCTCTAAACATTTTCTTTGTAACCAACACGTTTACATTACCCAATTTCGTAATAGCAACTGAGTTTTTATTTTATGAATTTTGAGTGCAATGAGCGAGAATATTTTATACTACTTTTAACCTACGCTTTAAAACGTTATGCAAATACATATTTTGGACATATTACTTGAACAAGCCAACATTAGGAAAGGTAATGAATTTTCTGTCTTATATTCAGCCAATTATTTAAGGAATACTAGGCTCTGAATAATCACAGTAATTTATAGCTTACGTGTACGTTTATCAGATTAAAAGAAGATATAAAAACGCTTTTAACATAATAAGGCAGAAATGCATTATTTCACTGAAAATGTTATTTACCTGCAAATGCGAATTTATGTTTCTTCTTAAAATAAAAAACACAATTAATACAATATGTTATTAATATTAAATGGAACTTATAATCTTCTTAATACATGAAAATTTTTATCACATTCAAAAATGTACGTATACCTTGAAATGAAAAAATTGCAATTCAATTTTTAAATAAGAATTTCTGTTCCAATTATACAAAAATGCTATCTACAAATAGTAAAACAAATAGCGAATCAAACTCATGGTATAATATAACACATTAACACGCACTAAATTATAATCAAAACTTGTTATTTTTGAAAACTAACTGGCCTATCACAGATCAGGGAAAAACTGCTTTACCGAAGGATCAGCGGAATTAATTTATTTCTTTTACATCAGTGAACGGTCAGTTATTTTTCACTGTTCCTTAACTGATAACAAATCATACAGCAATGGGTTCTTAGTTAACCACATGTATTCATAAAGAATATGCAAATAGCTGAACAACGGACTCAATATCTCAGGATCTGATAAGAGCTTTGATACGTCCACTTTCCCATTATATGTATATAGCACACACTGTTGTCTTCCTAACGTGAATCGGTAGCTTAGTTTAATTCGATGTTAATTATTATATTATTATCGTCTTAATCATAACGATAGGACATCTTACAATTCTTTAGTAAATACTTTTCCTAAGAAAGTAAATTCCTGTCTGTTATAATAAAGTTATCAGGAGAATAGTAAGAATAATAACCAGAGTGGCACTGAAATTATATGAGCATATTTATTGTTATGAATTACACTTTTTTCAATTACATCAGCAAGACATCATTTGAACCATAAACGAACTCACGGCGCAGGAGAAATATCATTAATTAGCATGCGTGCGTCGTCGTATAATATGAATGTTAGGCTAAGTTGAAACAAATAAATCACTGGGAAGCAAAAATTGTTTTTAGTGATATTTAATATAAAATATATTCAACTTTTCAAACAAAATCAAATTTTTGCCGTCTAAAATAACTTCTCTTTTGCTCGAAAAGTTTTTGACCGACCCACGCTTTACTCGTGGAAGAAAGCACATGGCTAACGCAATGTTAGCTAGAATTAAATGAATGATCTTCGATTAATACGAAATTATAAATGTGATTTCTGGAAAGAAGTAAACTTCAGTATTGAGAGAATTATTCGTTAAGTCAACAATTCTAGCTAGAGCTGTCGAACTGTAAAAAAAGGCAACTCCTCCTATAAATGTAAAATGAGTGAAATTTTTAATATTATAAATTTATTATTTACGAAATTATTTGTTATTCTCGGGCATAATAGATATTTGCGTTTTATGTAAGAAATCGTAGTTTGATATTTTACGTCTGGTCTTATTATTATAACACCCGTATTGGAAATAATTTCAGAGTAACTACTTTTTTTTCACTATGGTATGATAGTCTTTGAAGCTTGATTAAATTTTATGGCATGGGAATGTGTTTTCTTCATTTCATTTCATATCAGTTTCGTTCTAATAACACGCAGCAACTGCTAGGCAAGTACGAACATTCATTCTTACGCTATCAGCTTCCAGTGCCGAGATAAACGACGCTTATGTCAACCACAAAAAGCTAAAGAACCTGATTCTTCATTGCTATTTGTTATTCCGGCGCGTTTGCTTAGCAAAAGCTCACGCACAAATTGAGGTGCGCTTCCGTGCTGGATGTGATGCGTGAGGCAGTAATCAAGGTAGTAGTTATACGTGTCATAGCCCTGCGTGTCAATTACTGACGCACTACGATTCGTGCCCTCCACCCTAACCCGCTCCACCCTAATCCCCTCCCCCTCATTTCCGCTATATCGGCATCTGTAATTTATCGCTTTCGGCAGTATTACCTCTTCTCCCCCACGGCGTCCCCATTTAACGAGGGACGAGCGTGTGTTATACCGTCGCTTCCAAGGCCGTGCAGGAGTGTGGTATGGCATAACAACCGGAAATTTCGCGAGTTCATTTGACGGCCACGCTAGACTTGGCAGTTCTGTGTACAAGCCACGTAATCTCATTTTCCCGTATCAGTTTCGTGACAAGCCCTTCAGCCTGTTATTAGCTTGTACGCGATTCGTTCGCTTTCTTTCTGCGCGTTTATCACCGGTTCCCAATCCACCGGGGAGTTTTCGGGAACGAGTGGGCCAAACACAAAAGTAACAAGCGAATGTACGAGTGTTTGGTGTCAATTCTAATCACCGCTAGAGCTCGCCGGATTCCCGCGTCCAAAGACAAAGGAAGGCTGCATGAGAGTAGTTGTACAGAATACAGAGTTTTCAATTACAAAGATTATCTATAGCGGTGAAGTTTCAAACAATGTAGTCTGTTGTATATGAGAGAAGAGAGACCATTCTCTGGTTTTCTGCCTCGCACAAGAAGCGAAACCGAGGTCACCCATACATTCGCTAACAATATTGTGCGCCGTTATGGGGACATTTGAGTTTTTCGAAACATTAAACTTGAATTTTTCCTTGCACATGTGACAGTCCTGCTTAAAAAAAAAAACTTACGTTATACGGGGCGCGTTTTTAAAGTAATGTCCATTTCGAAATTTTAGGGACACTGTATAAAGTAAATTAAAAATAATATGATAGGATTACATTTGCATATTCGCTTTATCTCTTCACGTAGTCGCCATCAACTTCCTTACACTAGCGTGTCAACAGTTTCCATACCCCCGCCGTCAAAGAAGTCTGCCGCCTTTGTCCTAAACCAGTCACACACCCACGCATTCTTCTTGAGTTCTTCACCATCATCTGTAAAACAATTGCGATGCAAGTCATTTCTTTGAATGCGTAAAGAGATGATTGTCACCAGGTGCCAGATCGGGGCTAAAGTCGTTATAATCAAAAATTTCCCAGCAAAATTTCAGCAGTTTGACCTGCAGTGCGTGGTCGAGAATTATCGTGCATAACATCGGTGCATAAACGTAACAAATTTGCTTGTGGCTCTCAGCTGCACTATTTATTTTGGCTTAGAAAAACCGGATAAAAGCACGAACTTCACAAATGCCGGGTTTACTTACCGTCGCAACAATTTAAAATTACTCACACGTGGTATCAACAAGAATCTCATTCCAACAAAATGGACGACAGCTAGCTACTGAACAAAAACAATGAAACAGCGCATTCGATATCTAGATTGTCGGTATGAACTGGTAGCAATCTCGAAACATACCTTACATTAAAAATGCGTATCGTTTATTTGTCATAGAAGGAAAAACGGTAGAGTGCGCTTGCCAACTGCACAGTGACCATATTTTTATCGCACAATTAAAATGCTTTACTTTCTTGAGATCTGTCAGAACCACGTGGTTTTGAATAATATCGTAATAATGTGCCGTTAAATAAGTTATTTTATATGCTAAGATACTGCTATTGACTTAGCTGTAACATAAATGCGATTTTGAAAGTGTAAGCAAAATTACGTTTATTTATATAGGAAAATCTCGGATTTGTTGTAAAACCAGGAGTACACAAACGGCAAATTATTGTTGAAACATGCAAATCTACCTCATATTTATATTTTGTATGCATTTACAAAATGAAAAACAATTGTAGAGGCTGTTCACGGTAAACTGAGCACTTTTAAAAGCCCTGCTTAAGATCTACTTGGCTGCACGTTTTGTTTTCTTCCATCATATGTAAAATCAACCATGTCATGGGCCTGATCACTTTATTTATGTGTCAGTGAAAGGAAACTGTAACATTTTTTGAAACATCTATATTTTACAAATTTGATCATCCTTACGAGTATAAGCACGACAAAGACAGAAAGCAAAATAAATAAATTTAGTATTCACAAATTTTATCCTTACACTTACAATTTAATTTTGACACATGGATCTACATTTCTTCCGACGTTACCAATATTACTGGGCGCATGGCAGTCCGTGCACCCGTTAAAATATGCGCAGAAGAGGGCAGATATATTTTTTCAAAGGTTGACTTCAAAAGTACTCAAATAACCGTGAACGGCCAATAAGAAAAAAAATTTATTTTCGCTGAGAGCTGCCACTCTGTGAAATAGAAAACTGGCGAGCTGAGGGCAGGCGTATTTTGTTGGCGTGAGTTGCCGCCCTCGGCTGCCCTCGGTTCGCAGCGGCGCGGCGCGAGAGTGCGGCGGCGTAATTGAAGGGCGCTGCGCCTGGCACCACCACCGGCCGCCTACGACAGCGATTATGTTCTAAGTAGTTGAAGGCTCTTCCAGAACTTTGCGAGCAATTTGTGTTGTTGATGTTATTGACGTTCCCCGCCCCCTCCCATCAGCCGCAACAACCAACTTCAAAGGTTTGCTTTGTCGAGGTGTAGCAGCTAAACAGCGGTGCGATAGCTTCTACGCACTTGCCGCAGACGTGGGCTTATCGTCCGCGTAGCGAGGCTTTATGCCAGACGTTACACTAGCTGCTCTGGGAGAAAATCCTGGTGCGTCTCTGCGTTCAGCTGACAAGCCAGAGTAAAATTACACAAGTATATCTTCCTACGTTAATTCTAAAAAAAAGTAAAAAATTAAAAAAGAGTTTTCTATTTTGTAGTGGAAATAAATCTCTATTTTAAAAGGCACAAAAATTAAATTACTCTACTTTTTTCTATCAACTTTAAAGCCTTAGTATATTTGTCATAGCTAAATAAAAAACACGCATAAAACTTAACACAAAGTCTGACTTGAACTTCGTTTAATAATATGGCTTGCACTCATACTGGTGTGACAGAGGATCGCTTGAACTCCTGATGTAATGGCGTTTACATTTTACTTACACAAATGCATTCTACGTTTAAATCCACGGATCGTAAATACGAAAATGTATTTTAGTTTAAGGAACATCGATCAACGTATATAAGTATAAAAGTGTTAACATTTTTTTTATTTCGGCTGATATGCTGATAACCACTGGGTTGCCAAGGGACGATATAAATGCAAATTTTTAGTATGAAGTTAACGTGTGTTTATTTTGAAGTAATTTAGTATATTATTTGGCTANTTGTGTTTATTTTGAAGTAATTTAGTATATTATTTGGCTATTTAACATTTTTACCAATCTTTAACGACAATTACTTTGTGAAAATAATTTAATTTTTTTATTGTCCCGGGTTAATTTAGTGATAAGCTGTTAAGTCGAAAGCACACACATGAACATGTGTTCAACACCACTGTAATTTNAAACAGCGGTGCGATAGCTTCTACGCACTTGCCGCAGACGTGGGCTTATCGTCCGCGTAGCGAGGCTTTATGCCAAACGTTACACTAGCTGCTCTGGGAGAAAATCCTGGTGCGTCTCTGCATTCAGCTGACAAGCCAGAGTAAAATTACACAAGTATATCTTCCTACGTTAATTCTAAAAAAAAAGTAAAAAATTAAAAAAGAGTTTTCTATTTTGTAGTGGAAATAAATCTCTATTTTAAAAGGCACAAAAANAAAATTAAAAAAGAGTTTTCTATTTTGTAGTGGAAATAAATCTCTATTTTAAAAGGCACAAAAATTAAATTACTCAACTTTTTTCTATCAACTTTAAAGCCTTAGTATATTTGTCATAGCTAAATAAAAAACACGCATAAAACTAAACACAAAGTCTGACTTGAACTTCGTTTAATAATATGGCTTGCACTCATACTGGTGTGACAGAGGATCGCTTGAACTCCTGATGTAATGGCGTTTACATTTTACTTACACAAATGCATTCTACGTTTAAATCCACGGATCGTAA
This sequence comes from Clitarchus hookeri, assembly GCA_002778355.1. NCBI lineage: Eukaryota > Metazoa > Arthropoda > Insecta > Phasmatodea > Phasmatidae > Clitarchus > Clitarchus hookeri. Next base: position 1,276,090 of record NQII01000343.1, read on the forward strand.
ATACGAAAATGTATTTTAGTTTAAGGAACATCGATCAACGTATATAAGTATAAAAGTGTTAACATTTTTTTTATTTCGGCTGATATGCTGATAACCACTGGGTTGCCAAGGGACGATATAAATGCAAATTTTTAGTATGAAGTTAACGTGTGTTTATTTTGAAGTAATTTAGTATATTATTTGGCTATTTAACATTTTTACCAATCTTTAACGACAATTACTTTGTGAAAATAATTTAATTTTTTTATCGTCCCGGGTTAATTTAGTGATAAGCTGTTAAGTCGAAAGCACACACATGAACATGTGTTCAACACCACTGTAATTTCCACGCAAATGACCTACTGGAATCAACTATTTTCAGAGTTATATTCTGGCATACTAGTCGATGCATCATCGAAATCGCTATCGACCTTGAACGATTTGTTACAATTTGAAGACGTAGCTATGCTAAATGCACAAACTGCGAGTCCAGCAGTACAGCAATACGCACGCTAAATATTGCTGCATAACGACAGGGTGAAGTGATGCATAGTTTGCTCATGGTAGTGAGAACTTTCGAAACAAATACCGATAGAAAATAACTTTTCATAACTACGTAAGTACTACATTCTACACCGACATGAATACTGCTAGCTAAGCTTATAGCGAAATAATACAAAATAGCTCTAAAACATAGCATTTTATTGAGAGTGACATATTTATATTACTGGCAGCTCCGCGGTTTCAGTTGAATAGCGCATGAATAAAGTTATCAGGCCCATGGAAATCATTTTTATATATGGCAGAAAGAGACAAAAAGAGAAGTAAAAGTATATCCTAAGCAGGGATTACAACAGTGCTCACTTAACCGTATACAGCCCATATTCATTAGAACGCCATAGAACAATTATATGCTTCAATGCTGTGACAAGTAGAGAATATTTCGACTGCAGGTCAAGGGTGACTAAATCATTAGATCTGAACGTAAAGAATAATATAGAAAAAACGAAGCTATTGGAAAATTTATCCGCAATTTTTGCACTAGTTCCCTGACTTGACACCAGATAGCTATGTAATGGNAAACGAAGCTATTGGAAAATTTATCCGCAATTTTTGCACTAGTTCCCTGACTTGACACCAGATAGCTATGTAATGGCTTTGTTTTGCTTGTGGTGCCATCCTGCGGTGATTAAACTTATATACGTTCGCCATCATTCTTCTCCTCTTTTTCATAAACAATGTATCCCACTAGCACATTTAAGTGGCGTAAGCCACATGCGTTTGACTGCTTTTCTTTGGAATGTACGAAAAGTCTCATAGNCCCACTAGCACATTTAAGTGGCGTAAGCCACATGCGTTTGACTGCTTTTCTTTGGAATGTACGAAAAGTCTCATATTTTACCACCATTTGACGGTTCTGGGACTAGCAATATTTTTTACTCTATTCGAAAGGATGTAAAACGTTTATAAAAAAGAATTATAGTAGAGATCTCGAAACTGCACAATTAATCGCAAACCATGCGTACCTATATCTGAAACAACACGTTGTCCAGTTTGCTTCTTCCTAAATCTTTGTTACGTCCTGTGCGAAAACGTGGAATGTGTAAAATGTGGGTTGCGAAAGAGGAAAATTTGCCGTTTCAGTAAATTTCAGTCTAAGCAATTTCATCAAAGAACAAAACTTTTTTTTAAATATTATTGAAGTACTTGTTATCTGTTTATTTGAAATGATGTGTGCATACGATTACGCGCAATGCACATACGTAAAGGTTGTTTACGGTAAACTGAGCACTTTTGAAAGCCCTGCTTAAGATCTACTTGCCTGCACATTGTGTATTCTTCCACAGCATGTAAAATAAACATTGTCATGGGCCTGATCACTTTATTCATGCGTCGGTCGAGTAAAACTGTGACATTATTTGAAAAGTCGATATTTTACAAATTTGAGTTTTCTTACACGTATAAGCACTACATAGACAAAAATAAAAAGAAATAAGTTCAGTATTCACAAATTGTAACCTATCACTCTTTATTCAATGTTGAGAGATGGATCTACATTTTTTTTCTTCATTACCAACTTTACTGGGCACATACCAGTCAGTGTACCCGTTTAAATATTTGCAGAAGAGAGCAGTGTTATTTTTTTTCAAAGGTTGATTTAAAAAGTGCTCAAATAACCGTGAACTGCCTATACACGTAATGCAGACGCGAAAAAAAAGTCTGTGATATACGTTAGTGTATACTAATTCGAAAATAAGTGAAATAGACTTGCAAACGAGTATCTTTGTGGAATGCAATTAACTGTTTATCATTCATATGATTGTCGGTTACTTGTTATGGTCTTTAACAGCAATATTANCTTTGTGGAATGCAATTAACTGTTTATCATTCATATGATTGTCGGTTACTTGTTATGGTCTTTAACAGCAATATTATTCACTATCCCATGAAGCTTCTTCATTCATTCACATTTACAGTTAAGTCGTTCAGAGAACGTTGCTTTGTTCAATGTCTGGGAAAATACTTTGTCGAGATCATGAAATATAAGGTGTATACGTTTAGGGATATTGGATTTTTTAAAATCGTATTTAGCTTAAAACAATCACTTACGATTTTATTTTAAGGTGATTATTTCGTAAGTTATAGTTATCACCTGGAAAACTCACTGTACATAGAGTACGCAACATATTTCTTTGAAACTGTAAAACAAGTTTTGCATATTGAAATTCATAAAACCTCTGGGAAATCATATGGCCTGATGGCAAGTCGCTGGCTTTTAATGAAATACAACTCAAAATTCTGTGAAGTAAAATTATTTTTAATGTTAACTATGTAGTTTATCATAAAAGCAAAATTCTGTGTTTTTAATAAAAATAATTCAATGAAAATAAATGATTTCGCTTCAATTTATTTGTTGTTACGTTTAGTTGTCTGCAGGTTACACTACCACTGGTTTGTTTCTGATTTAATTGTTATGTTAATGATTTAAGTTATAAAAATAAAATATATTATATTCACACGAAAATTACATTTGATAATCACTAAAAGTGTACCTATGATTTCCTCTACCATGACCACGATATTTTAGGCTAACAACTATAAGTTATGTTTCACAAAAAATAAAGAGTAAGATCAGTGTATTTAGAAAACAAGTTATAGAAAACACACATTTGATATTTCCTCTTACAAGTAAACATATACACAAATATTCTTAAAACATGATAACGTTATCTAACTTGAGAATTGCGTATGTTCAAAGGCTAAAATTTTAATTAAGTTAAGGGTTCAAAATGATACACTACAAGATGATGCAAAATAAATATCTAACTGTTCACACATTCCTACGAATAATGTATTTCCGCTGTTTTTCTATGTACATACATAATTCTAAACGGACAACAAAATGTAATACATTTATCTTTTTCCGAATTACTTAAACGAGTGTTTTTTGTTTGTGTCCTGCCGTTTGACTTTATTAATGATTGTTATAAAAGCTAGTTTACTTAAAATTTTGCAGGTTACAGTGGCCTAAATCCAATGTCAGAGCTAAAAAATATATAACAAGTCACATTTAAGTTTAGAAGGAGCACACTTTTCGCGTATAATAACACCACACTAATATTTTTTCACGCAAGCATAAATTTAAAAAGATTTTTGACCAAAACTCCCAGTTTACTCCCTTCACTTCACTTATCAGCCAACATTTTTCATCAAAATGACATAATATGTAAACGTAATACATAGTGGTCTATTAAATAAATTAGTTGTGTGTAAATAAGTCTAAATATTGTTCAATAATTTCAGATCGGTTTAGACACGTGGCAACCAAAATAATTCTCTAACTCGGTAAAAATATGATAAATATTTACATAAAAGAATAAATATTTTAAAAAGGAAATACCGTCTGCGGTAGTGTTTTGTTTACATTTTGCACTACTTTTAATACACACAATCTTTAGATCTACTTTTGCTGTCTGTAATTGTCTTGTGTCGGTGTAGAGACAATCTTTATGTGCTAAATACCGTAATATAATTTAAAAACTGTTTCCTATGCAACAATTTTCTTCCACTTTTAACGGTGTTTACAAGACCAGTCTACTTCATTTCCTTCCGGCTACAAAATACTTTAAAATGATGAGATAAATGTCTAGAATGCAAAGAAAAACACAAAGAACTGTGTTGAAAGGATGTATTTCCAGATTATATTTATAGATATTTTATCACGTGAAAGTCCTGTGTATGTAAAAGCATTTTAGTAGTTCACATATTTAATAATATTACTTCACACTTTTTTATGTTCTTCGAGGATCATTGGGGCGTAACTTAAGATTTAAGCTTGCAGCTGGCGATCATACGTTCCGGCGTCAAATATTACCAGTTGGCGGCATCACTTTTGGCAGTTTTGCTCGTTACTACTCGGCGCAAACTGAATGCGGTATATGTTTGTTCACTGCGTTACTTAAATTTAATTGCTTTTCGGCGTATAATGCAACTTAAGGACTACTTTAATAAATCCTGAAAAAATATGTACAGCTCGTTTACAACGTAAATTGTTGTAGCTTCATTAAACGTATTGTATTATTAGAGCTATTAAGTGTTTTACATAGCTGTGTACAACAATTGGAAAAAATTAAGAGACGTGCCTATTAACTACAAACAGTAAAAAACATTTTGTACTTTTACAAAAAAAATTGGATTATAGTTGCTAAAGAATTTATGTACCATTACAAGTAAAAAGCTTGTAAATTTCACAAGTGTCAGTATTACTGCAACAATTTTTTTGTAGTTCTACAAATTCTTTTTTTGCACAAGTACAAATGCAACAGTTTACAAACAAATTATTTGTAAAAATACTAGTATTGGTATTATTAAAGGAAATTTTTAGTTCGGCTTACAATTTTTTTTCTTCTGTCAATGCGATGCTATGAAAAAAGCGATCCTGATATTTTCGCACTTAACGATGTAGTAATTCGCAGGTCACGCATTAATTACCTTATATTACAATGTCCTGGGAAGAGGAAGAGGCAAAATTTTGTTAACAAACTTCCAACCTCGTTTGCGTCAAGCAAGAACAGTAAAACTCTGACGGCGGGTGTGAAAGTGTTACATGTGACAGGGCAACCTAAAATGCTTCGGAACATTTTTTTTTTTTTCGAAGTATGTATGACACGAGTAGCTGGCTTGAAGACGTATTTGAAGAGATAAGCCAGTGAGATTTGCAAATTTCATTTAAATTGCAATTGTATACATTAACCTTATCGACAGTTTACATATGGTTATTGTATCAAGGTAATTGCTAGAGCTACAGAACATAGAAAACTGATTTCCTTGTATAAGAATTTTGACTGGAACATATGCAAGCCAGGAAGAAGAAAATAAATACATTGTCTCCACAAATAAAGAAAATCCGAATCTACAACTAGTCACACCCAAATATGCATTACGTTATTCTACAAACACTTAAACTCCTGCGTTCAATAGACAGGGAATGAAAGATATATAATAATTTTAACGTAACGTGCACGAAGCAATATTACTATCATGATACATCTACACAATCTTAATAGCATAATTTGAATGCCAAAATGTAAGTAAAACGGAGTATTGTCCATTAAAATNTGATACATCTACACAATCTTAATAGCATAATTTGAATGCCAAAATGTAAGTAAAACGGAGTATTGTCCATTAAAATGATACTTGAGGAAAAATAGTTAAAAATAGCGCGGTGATAAATGCGGGCGTTATTAAGCCAGCTGTACACGCTGCCAATACTTGAGTGCGCGACTGTAACTTAATGTAGAACGTAATGTAATTGTGGACGCCGTGCAGAGCTGAGGCTGGCATCCGCGTGTCTCGAGCAGTGCGGCATGTGCCGCTGTTGCGCTTAAGTGCGATTCCTCTCTCCACCTTGCACAGCAGCCATATTGGATAAGTTTGGGCTGGGGTTTGCTTCCCAGTCCTCTTGGCCCGGCCCCGAGCGGCAAGTAGGGGACAGGCACTCAAAAGGGGGAGGCGCTCTAACTTAGAATCCTAGACTCCCCATTGGTCTAAGGCACAATTCTAAACATTTCATTGGCTGTTTAGCAGAACTCTTTTCCCCGCGATAGGCGTGGCTTCCTCTTTCCATCCTGCTCACGCGCCGCACATAATTTTGTGATACTACTTTACCTAGAAACGCTTCCCAACAAAACTACGCAGATTTTAGTTTCCAATTTTGCAATTAATTTTTTCCCCCCCACCCCCTTCTGGGTGAATTTTTTTTAAAATGGTAAGCAGGAGGGGTCTGACCATCCTCCCCTCGTCTTTTAACTACCCCAGCCCCAGAAAACCCTTAAGCAGAAGGGTTTTGAAGGGGGAGGGCAGCTACTGGAAGGGACCAAGGAATACGGAGCGCAGAACATCATCTTCTCTCTTTATTCGCCAGCTGCGTGAGCAGAGAAAACTACGCGCCAGTTATTTGCCATCCACCCTGCGTCCCCGGCAGGCTCCCGCCCTCTGACTTGCCGGAGTGAAATATACAATTAATGACGTGGGAGGTTCGCGAGGGAGGCTCCTCGACTTCTTCGTAGACGGCTCAGCTCCCGCAAAATGGCTCCCC
>NQII01000343.1:1292322-1327684 GCA_002778355.1 Clitarchus hookeri
GGGGGGGGGGCAGTTTCCCACGCAAGTCGCGTTTCGTCAGTGTTGCCCGCGGAGCCGGATAAACCCCCCCGGCTTGACCGCTGGTCAACTGCGCCGCGTCCGACCTCGCGCCGGCCGGACGAGCTGCCGATTCTAGCCGTCGCATGCTCGCTGTGTGCCCTTGTCCGCACTAGGGGAAAAAAACTTGCACAGGCCCCCTATTCTCTAACTTGAACTTGCTTTGAGACAGTCAACGTGATCGTCTTTACGATAAAGATTACAACGATGATGGTTACCCGTAAGCGTCTTTATGTGGCACATCTGTAGGCCATGTCTTTATTGATATGGGCTGTTCGCGGTAAATAGAGCACCTTTAAAAGCCCTGCTTGAGATGTACTTGCGCGCACATTGCGTATACTTCCGCCTTACGTAAAACTAAAATTGCGGTGGACATGGTCAGTTTATTCATACGTCGGTCGAGTGAAACTTTGACATTATTAGAGTAGTGAGTATTTCATAAATTTTAACATTTTTACACTCAAATAATAGAAAGCAAAAAGATATCATTTCACTATTTCCAAATGTTTAGCAAACACTTTAAATTCATCGTTGAGACACGAGACTACTCCCCCTCCGTCGTTACCANCGAGTGAAACTTTGACATTATTAGAGTAGTGAGTATTTCATAAATTTTAACATTTTTACACTCAAATAATAGAAAGAAAAATGATATCATTTCACTATTTCCAAATGTTTAGCAAACACTTTAAATTCATCGTTGAGACACGAGAACACGTTAGTAACCCCTCCGTCGTTACTAACTTCACTGCCCTTCGCCAGTCTGTGTGCCCGTTACAATATATCCAGGTAGGGGCAGCGACATTTTTCAAAGGTTCATCTCAAAAGTGCTCAGTTTACCGTGAACGGTGTATAAAGGCTGTTCACGGTAAAGTGAGCGCTTTTGAAATCAACCTTTGAAAAGTGTCACTGCCCCTACCTGTATGTATTTTAACGGGCACACAGACTGGCATGCGCCCAGTACATTTTGCAACGAAGGACGTAAAGTAGTTCAATGTTTTAACTTTGAATTAAAAGGATTAGATAAACATTTGTAAATATCAAAATTATTTATTTTACTTTATTTTTTTTTTAATACACCCACGTTTAAGAATTAGGAAATTTCTAAAATATTTACTTTCCTAATAATTTCAGAGTTCTCCTTGACCGAGGCACGAATAAAGTAATCAGGCTCACGGCAATGTTAATTTAGATATCCATGGCTTAGAATAAAAACCTCGTATCTCACATTTTGTTAAAAAACTACTTTTTGATCATTTTGTTTGGAAAACCTCGTATCTTACATTTTACAATACTCTAAGTGAATAAAAGTGCATCCTTTTTATTCATTTGGGGCACTATAACATTTGAGATACCAATTTTCTTATCAACATTAATTAAAAAGTCACTTCCATCAAAAATGTGAGATACGGGGTACTCATTCTTAGCCATCGATATGGCGGAAGGATACACAATGTGCAACCAAGAATATCTTAAACAGGGCTTTCAGAAGTGCTTAATTTACAATGAATATATATATTCATATATATATGAATATATATATATATATATTTGTGCAAAGATGTACGTTTGAAAACGCAGCGGGCTGTGTTCTAAAATCAACGATGTGCTTGTTGAACTATATTTTTCCCGTTATGACAGATTATCTTCTGTAAGACATTTTGTTATTATAGTAAATTTTAAATTTCAAATTAAATTTATTTCTTAAAACATTTCTGAAAATATTAAAAAAATAAATTTAGTTATTTTTATGGGTACAAGATTTCAGATGGTACTAGATCGTTTTGAGTATCACGAAATAGCAGCACTGACCCGTGGCCGAATATATCAATTTGTAATTACGTTGAAGTGGGAGTATCACTAGCGAATTATAAAATCTACTTCTTAAGTGTACTCCAGACACCATTTATTTGTACGGAAATATAACATAATATAATGTTTTTAATTTTAGGGAAATTTGAAATATTTTTTTCTGTTTAACGTGTTGCCTAGAACTTACCTCAATACTTCAGCAATTTTCTTTCCGTTTTCGTTCATAAAGACACCTTGTTGGCCTGTCTTTATATAAAGACAGTCACGAGGCATTCGAAAGACGATCATGGTGACATACTGAGTAACAGAATGCCATTTCGCCTCGTAGAGGTAGTTAAGCGGTAAATGGTTTTACATGACGACAGCAAAATGTTGTATAATAGGGCCCCAGGACAGGAGTGACAACACAACAGTCCTGTAATCCGGTTTCCTGATAACAGCAACCGAACTTCGGTACCACCAACAGAATGCGTTCATAGTTTTAATTGAGGTAGACAGATTCGTCGTATTCTGCGCATGTACCTACACTGACTTACCCCAAACCGGCACAATCGTCCAGGTCAAACGGCCAACAATGATGAACATGTTTGAATTTTCAAATGACAAGCCCTTACGCATGAACGAAATACTTTTACCAGTTTGAATTTAACCTAGTGGTTTTAAAAATTGGTTAGTGGAAGTACACAAGCATTTCAAAGCGCTTGTTTAATAAACGCGGTCTAGTCTCAAATCCTATCTACGTCGTTTATGGTAGTCGTGTTGGCAGGACAGCAGTCCCGTTACGGGAAACAAAGACCGGTCTTGTGCAGCCAGCGAGGTCATTCCACCCCGTATCCATTCTACGGTTCTGTTAGCTTACTTAAGTTCTATTTGTTGCGAGAAGTGTTGCTGAAGTTTCTCTGTAGGCGGGACTGTATGTTCTCCAGGAGAAACAGAATGCTCTGCTGTAGTAACTCTATTCATAGTCGTAGGTACAATCATAGACAAGACCACAACAAACTGCTCTGTTGCGATTACTATATACGCTAGCAATATATACATGGCACTAACCACCGAACTGGTTGCTATCCATATATTAATCGTAGATGGGGCGGAGTGATCTCGTTGGCTACACAGAACCAGTACCCGTGTCTCAACATTAAGCTGCTTCTCTGTCAAAAGCCCTAATAATTAACAACGTGGATAGGATTCGAGGTCACGCTGTTTTTGTAAGCACGTGCCCTGAAATGCTTTTTCTCGATTAGTTTCCAATGCAACTGTAATAAATTCAAGTTAGTCAAAGTAATTCCATTCAGAAAAAAGGTCGGGTCTGTTGAGCATTCAAATGTAAACTAACACGTTCACCACTGTTGACCATGTTACTTTTACAGTTGCGTTTTTATTGTTGTGGATATTCTCAAAATAACACAAATCGGTCTACCTCATCTTTAGTCTACGGTTCAAGCGGCGCATCAACGACAATTACGCTCGCCGCAACGATATTTGAATTATTCCTCAAAAATAACTGCCCTGTTATTTATGGACACGGAAATGTTTCGCTGTGTGTGAATTCGTGGAAACAAACACTGAATTTAAACTATTTAATGCAGTTCTATTGTTATTGTATTTAATGAAGTTCTATAGTTATGTCGACTATAAGTATATTAAAATAACATAGCAATCACCTAAAGCAATATATGATAGAATGTTTATTTTAAGAATGAAGAAATTGTTGACTTTTTTTCGAATAAAAACGCATATCGGCCTAAACCACAAAATCATTACATACGAAACAACAGTTTTTTGTAAAATGTATAATATTTTATTTTGTAGAACTCTATACAAACAAAATTGGGTTTCGTCTATTTCAAAGTTCCTGTTTTTAACGTTAGAAAAACAACAATTTTTTCCTTCGCGGCACATAAAATTCAATAGGTCCTCTTATGTAGTTGTAGATAATATAATTTTTTTTTGTTTTAAGACAATTATATTGCCATATTTATTGGGTTTGTTGTTTTTATGCTAATCATAAATGCAGTGTGAAAAGGAATATGAGATTGCTTCATCCGTTACCACGTTCGATTGTGGTCTGTCTACAAATTCTGTTGTCGCATTGTCTTTGCGAACGACAAAACATCACTGATGGCGGCCGTGCGCTGAGCTACGCTAATACGGGTAAACCTAAGCTTCTGTTTCATATTAATTATTCGTTTTGAGTTAACAGCTTAAGACATTTCGCAGTTTATTTTTCTACAGTGTTGCAGGCTAAGTCACGAATACTTTACTTTGTCCCTGCGTGAAAACTCTAGGTAAATAGTGATCTTTATCTTAAAAGTTTAATGGCAATGGTATTCTGAAATATTTACAGTTATTTAAATTGATTATTTCCACTGCCGGAAATAAAGTGAGGAACAATTAAAAGACAACAACAAAAAACCCCCTTGAGAAAATTAGGAACCAAAGAAGTATCCAGTAGCCAATATATCATGAACTAACGACGGAAAGGCAACAAACTGGAAAAAAGTTATGAATAACATCAACAATGAACACAAATCTGTAAAGTGGTATTTCTTGGTGAGAGTATTAGGAAATCATTTGACGAATTATTAATCTTAAACAAAAAAAAAATAAACACAGAGAAACGACACACTGTAAAATTTATACGCTTGCAAAATCTTATTTTAGTAAACACAACGGGACAGTAAAAATTAAAATACGGCCCATATAATAGTCAAAATGAACACAAAATAGGACAATCATTTACTTGTCAATGCATACGGAAACTTAACAAAAATATGTAGTTTATTTACATAACAGAGAAATGACAAACTGAAATATTGAACCAACAGAAAATACGCATTTTATACGGAGAAAACAATACAAAAACTATGGAAACAGCACATATAAATAAACAAGACTTCTAAACATTTCAGGTATTACACACAGCTTTGTTTTGCTGTGGCATTCTTTTTCACGACGACAACACCCTTATTGGTAAAGCGTGCTAATAACAATCATATTTTCAGTCAAAATTGTAAATACAGATACAGCTCCGTAACTGCAGGTAGGTAAGCCAAACTGACGTAGCTACGAATGAGTCGGCAGCCAGTGATGAAAAAATGTTTACCTGCATTTACGTCTCATTTAAAATGCAGTGTTTAAAAAAATTAAACTGAAGTACTTATTTTTGTTTTATAAGCAGTAGAGAAAAAAAATAGTATCTAAACAGTGTTCTCAGAAGTAATTAAGTGCAAAATTTAATTTGGTGAGTCATTGTATCGTTACTGAAGCATCAACGTATTTAAGGAATACTCTGAAATACATCATTCGAGACCTAATCTGACTACCCTTGTTTCGTGAGCATCATTGTCTTAAATTAAAATTCACCATCTAATAATTTCAAACAGGGAATTCCATTAAAAGTATCCATAATAAACATTTATCCCAAATATTTTTCCATTTCATAATTTACGAGGTGAGTGAAGTTGGCGCACCACCTTTACCAGCGATACCCCGCATGAGTTGTGTAATAAATGGCGGGAACTCGGTGTAATTTTTTTCTCTTATTGTGCATTCCCTTGTTCCGTTTGTAAATTATGGGGTGCTTAGTTTCGGGAAATTTCTTCGTTATGTTAAAACTTTATTAATATACATATATAAATATATATGTGTGTATATATATACACACCACAGACTTTAAAATAAATCGCACAAATCTCGCTTATAATAGAAATAATGTTTTCCGAAATGACTTTCGATTGCCTTGTGCTGGTATGTAGTTTATTTGACTTACTTCACAGATACATACAAATCGAGGGTGCTTGGTAGTTTTGTCAGCATAGATATCGTGTTCGAACCCGACAAGGGTATTTAGTAGGTGATTTTTCCCACGTGGTACCTGAAATCCTTCCCACGCGACACTCGTACGATCCCGTTCAACTGTACACAGCGAAACATACATATGTGTTTTTTTTACGGGGCCCTTACGATGTTATGAACACAAAAGCGTACGATGACTAACGAGCCTACAAGTACCCACACAGACATAAAAAGGAGGATGATCCCAGTAAGATAAAATTTGCAAGAAACGCACATGTTGAATCTCACACTATAGTCGGTTCACGGTATCTTCACACTTTCAAAATAAAACCTTTGAAAACTAACCCTAATTTATGCCATGTTTGGTCGTTCTCTAAATATCACATATAGCGAGTACTTTATATTTCCCTTAACACCAACATACCTCCATTTTGGTTAAATACAATTTTCACTTACATTTTTGTCTGTAAATTATATAATTTATTTTACAGTCAATATTAGTTAATAACAATGGAAAACTAGGTATGTTGTTAACGGTTTGTAAGAAATAGTTCTTATTTATAATATTATTTATTATTTTTACGTTATATGTAAAGTGAACGTTTCTCATGGCATATTTCTATTTTATGAAAAGCAATTTTGCAATGTATAAACGATTAATTATTTTTTAGTCCTCGGCGAGTGCACAACTTCTCCTTGGTGTTTCCTAATTGTTTAAATATTATTAATATGTGGTGGAAGCAGACGGATAAATTATCTCGAAAGTAGAAATAGAGAGGGGCGTAATAGCTTTTATAACTAATTATTTTGTCAAATTCTGAGTTTTGAAGAAATTATTAAATTGTCTATTCGGAAATTAGTTTTAGTTAAAGACGGAATGAATTGCTGTAGCTGTTTTTACCGTGGATCAAACTCAGGAGAGGTAACAGTCATATGTCCTAACGACCACTGGTAAAACGAACTTACTGACACAGATTATTCCACCAAGGTGCTGAGACCAGTATGAGGTATTGCACTCTCGTTTAAAAGCGTTTGTATTTTTCCTGCATTAAAATTACGAACTTGCAGCCCACTAAAATTTTACGTCCATCCGACGAAAATCTCTGTGAAGAAGTACAAAACATACATATATCTGCTGGCCACAAATACTACTTAAAATCTACGTCATTCGCGAACGCGTTAAAAAAAATGGGCTCTCAGCTTCATTGTTCGTTTGCAAAAATGGCCAGTGTGACGTTAATTTTCAGTACTGCCACACAGGTTCGACTTGGACACGAACACCGCCACAACGGAAATAAACACTACTTTAATTAAGGTAGTTTCAATTCTACGATATTCCAGAGCAAACGAACAAGAAGTAGTCTCTGATAATCCGTGGAACCCACGGGTAGGGAGGCATCACCATCCAACACCAAAATTAATAACATTTTCTCAGTCTACTTCCTGTTTGGTTTGTTCTGGTGTCAGAAAAAAATTACTGTACTTAATGGTTGTCCTTAGTCGCGATTTTAATCGCGTTGTTGTAATGACAGTACATTTTTGTACGTCCCTTTCTGACTCTTCACTGAGGTTTGAAATATATATAGACACTCTCTCTCTCACACACCTTGATTGATTGACCTCATAGTCGTAATTTGGTTTCATCAAATAGACTATTCGTAGTAACTTCAAGATCATAAAATTGCAACTACCTTTATATAAATAGTGTTTATTTACGTTCTGTAAAATGGATGGAATCATGCAAAGCATCGGGTCTCACTCAAACAAGAAATTTCAACTGTTTTCACAGAACTGGTTAGACCAGCCTGCTTTGTAACACGTCTTCGTGGCAACTTTCTAGCTTACTCATTGGCGTACGCTCAAGTTATAAATCGAAATTTCATTATTTTCCCACCATCATCAATTAATTTAAAGGACAATATTGAAGGAAAAATGGAAGTCGTAGAAAATGTACATGAAAACAGGACTGCCACAACAATATCCACCGGACATAGTTAGCCATGCCGACAAAATCCCCAATCGAGTTGGCTAAACACTGGAATCTGAAACGATTTCTGAATACTGCCACAGTGAAGTAAGCGTTGGATTTTAAATTAACGAGACAAGTGAACGCGACGACTAAATAATTACGAAGTTATAAGCACAGCTATATAAAAAGATCAGTACTTACATGATAGTTCCACAGAGACAAGAAGGAAAAGTAACCCATCGCAAGAGGTTGCATGTCAATCAAAGAGGAAAATGTGTGTGAGAGGGGTGGCTATATGTTAGTAAACTTCAGTGACGAGTTTTCTGAAGCCTTTGTGATATGAACTCGTTATGACCGTGATTTGAGCACTATGAATGTCCGCGTAAGGACCTTCAGTGCAGGGCGTTCCATCACTCGTATGCGATGCTCGAACCTCAAGAACCTAGAATGTTTTATCCCGAGCACTTAGCCCTAAGTACCTTTTGCTCAAGTGACCATTCATCAGACGGGAATATTTTTCATTAAATAAAATTCAAATACTCGACGACATGCGTAAATAAATATTTAAAGTTTTATAGCGCAAGATTGTTAGTCTCCTGTTGAACTTGTTTTATTATAAATTTTTTTTTTACCATAACCACGCATCAGTAACGACAGTAAAAAACACTGTTAGTATTCTAATTGTCTCAAAAATTACAAACGCTCGAGTGTATTTTCAAACGAAGGCACTGAAATGAGTGGCCAAACAAATATATCAACTAAATACTATGTTGAAAGTCTTATTTTATTTGGCTCTACAGACGTTTTGTATATTCAGGCGTGTATTGTGTTTGATTAACAAAATCAATTTGGTTTTTGTTCAAGTTTTGTTTACTCAACACAATATTTTGTTGGGGCAATGTAATACATTTTTTGCCTTTTACAAACGTGTATTTTGTTGTCTGGAACAAACCTTCCTCTCAATGTAGCACTATTCACAATAATTTTGTCATCTCACATATTTTCCAGCATTTTACAAAAACTACCTTTATATCCCAATTTTCAAGATCGTGTCTCTTCCTTACTAATCACATGGTTCTAGTACATTTTCTATGACCTATAATCCAACAAAGTTTTTATCTATAGGCTGTTCACGCTAAAGTGAGCACTTTTGAGGCCCTAATTTCTTTTTTCCTATCACATTTGTTTTATTCTTCCATACATTTTTTAAAAATAAATAATGTATGTGAGTAATAAACACAGTGTATGTATTTCACCGGGCTCGAAAGTTTTCGTTTAAGGCCTTAAAAAATGTATTTATTGATTATTATTCCGAATGTGAGGACTTCAAAAAGTGCTCACTTTACCCTGAATATTGTTCAGTATAATTAATCCTGTATATATTGCAATTTAATGCTAACTATATTACGGCATAGGTGGCCTCCATGGCAAATGTTATTAATTAGAGACCTTTGACTACCTGGTCTCGTGTTAGAAACCTGCACGAGGAAAAACTTTTCGTGTTGATTAAAGTGTAAGTTTAAGTAAATTTGGTTTGTAAAGTTACTCAGTCCACTTTCCCGATCAGACTTCAAGCAAAAAACCGAGTCTCTTCAAAAGTGCAATATAAAAAAAAAAACTGAAATTGTTTTTAAGAAATTGGGTAAGCGAAATTGAAATTATCAGAAATTACGTCAAGCCGTAATACCTACAATTTAAAATTCACGCGGAAACCACCCAGTGCGTCGAAACCAGACTCCCAAACATACTCGAAGTTCCCTTTGTCTGTAAGGTAGAAGTATAATGGCTTCATGGAGCACTGCACCCGACTGTACGATATGAGAAACTCATTAAAATGTAGTACACACTACCAAAATTATCGGAAAAGCAAGACATACATTGATTATAAAATAAAATAGCATATATTATTAAATACTAACATATTTTGTTAGAATATACTTATTTCAATGTTTTAAAGAGTCAATTAAGACAGGCTGTTTTTAATTAAAATTAAACGTATTTTAATTTTGGATGCTTCAGGAAGCACATTTAGCAAAAAAAAAAAAAAAAGGCTTCGTCAAGTAGGCCAATCATAAAAGTTAATATAATTTTACATATGAAGGTACATGTTAAAAAATATATATATATATAATAATTTATTTTATCTAGCTTTATTTCAATTATAAAATTTGTAGCATTCTTCGCTGAAATGGTTTGTGCATAAAACCATTTATAAAAAATATTCTAAACATTATTGCTAATATTTATTATGTACTTCCAGGGTAATAAATATTATAATCTTGCTTTATGTAATTTTTTCAAATTGTGCTTTTTAAAGCCTTCATAATGGAAATTTGCTTAAATTTTCATTAAAAATTTATTCTAATCAATTGAATTGTTTAACATGTAAAGAGGTACATTTCAGCAAAATATATATAACAGTTTTATTCATACTTCTTACAAAACAGAGATCGTACTTTTTCTGACAAGTTGAGTACTGCATGTTGTACAGACAAATGCAAAATTCGATGCTTCATTGGATCTCACTGTCCATCGGCCTTAAATAAAAAAAAGGTTGCGCACTACTTGCGACGTAGTTACGGTCACTTGGTGTAACTTACTTTTACCACGACAACTTTGTACGACCTGCCTAATTATATTCTAAATGAATGCTCGAAGAATCTCTTTACATTACCATGTTCCTTGCCTATAAAATTGTTACCGAAGAATTACACATTCAGGTAGGACCTGCAAATCCTTTGTTATAAACAAAAATTTGTGGTACAATGTCATCCTTTGTGGGGTCCCTCTAAAGTGGGCAAGACCACGCGCTGTAAACGGATTTTTTCATGAGGCGCGAATTTTTTAACTGGATGTCGGTAAATTGGCGTTCAGACATTTGGATGACTGCTTTTATTTGATGGTGTTTGAAAAGTAAACACGTGAGTACTATTGCGACAGTTTACAGGGTCGCTGTAGTTGAAGTTTCTCTCTGGTTTTGGGAATGCGAGACAAGACCTGCCAAAAAAGCAGAAAAGTGTGACAAATCTGAAGTGGTTTTCTTGTCTAGTAACTCGAGTAGGTCGTCAGTTTTTAATACTGAAATGTTTGAAGTCCCAGCTTGTGAAGTTTTGGCTGATCCTGGCTGGGCCTTCGGGTGTTGTTAGTTTACCTTCTCATGGGCCCTATTGCCTAGGCCTACTTCAAATGATCACAATGCTGACCCTATTACAGAACTAGATGATATTATTTATTATAGTGATTTTGATGAGTGGCCTTCGCATTGGCTATCCGGCATGTCGCATGACCCCACATACATATGTGATGTAGGCCCTAGTTAGTACGGTATGTTTTGAGAGTGATGTGTTGGTTCTTATAAAGGTTAGGTTGTGGTGAAATAAGTGGACATTTTTAAATTGGGAATACAGCTTAGCTCAGATTGCTCCATTAAAAAATTAACTAAATCCAGGAAAAATTCATTCTGGGGGCCGCGGTGGTGAAGTAGTCAAACAAATCGACGTCCATCAAGGCAAACCTGGTAAGATTCTAGTCAGGATCACCCGGGTTTTGGCATGTGCAAAACGTGGCAGACGTTGCCGTTTGCCGGCTGGTTTCCTCGGGGTACTCCAATTTCCCCAGCTGTTGCACTCCACCGCTCCTCCATATTTGCCCCACTTTACCGTCACCGGCCACTCAAGATGTTGCTGTTAAGAGCTGACCATAACCACATAACCCAAAACTTACTCTCGCAGATGTAGTTTTGCTAGCTTACGCTAGCAAAACTACATTTCGGGGTGACAATAATTTTTCCGTGACTAAAAGTTATAATTTAATGAATACCGCCATGCTCGACTTCCCGGAACTTAGAGTTTGCAAGGGGCTGCGGTGTTGTAGTGTTTAGACTACTCGCCTCTCACCTAGGCGAACCGGGTTAGAATCCCGGCGGGGTCACTCCCGGATTTTCGCACGTGAGAATAGTTCCAGACGATGCCACGGGGTTTTTTTTCGGAATCTCCTGTTTTCTCTGCCCTTGCATTCCAGCGCTACTCCATACTCACCTCGCTTCACCGTCATCGACTCTCAAGACCTCGATGTTAAGAGCCGCCCAAATCTATCCACTCCACTCTCCCCTTAGAGCTTCTATGATTCTTCGTACATGAATAAATGTTTCGATACCACATGCAATATGTGTTGCCAATTCATTTATTTCAAAGCAACCCGAAATTATTATCATCTTGGAAATTCTTATTTGAGTAAAATGCATACCTCGCTTTTTTTAATGTCCCTGGTGAAGTAACAGTTTATCGTTCAAATTGGAAATCGTTGGTTGTTAGTGTTTTACTTGCCTCGGGCATCAGTGGATGCTTATACATTTTAAACTTATGATAATTGAAGGTTAACAACACAAATTAAGTCATTTTTATAGCATGAACGACTTTAACAATCAAATATACCTACGTGTTAACTTGGGTGGGCAGTTTAGGAAGACCGCAAGCAAACTGTTTAAAAGCTGAAATACTGTCTATAAAGGAATTCGCTTTTCCAATAACTACATACGAAAATTGACTGGGACACTTATTTTCCACTAGTACACTCGTCAAACAAGTGCACTGATTTAATTTTGACTTACTACCTTTGTAGTTTGAAATCTTACCACGCTCCAGGAGTCATATGCAGTTATGTTGCTAATTGCGACAAAGGAAAAAAAAAAACATCTTTTCTATATCACGAAAAAATAATTATCACATGCGAAGAAACCAAAATCTTCCACTGATTTTAAATGTGTTCAAAACATTTACTCCATATATGTCCAGAAAATACTAGAGAATTATTTTATTGTTGATTTCTAGCTACCAGTGATTTATTTCTCTCTAAAGTAACACCTAAATACTTTTACTAGAAATTAGTTCCTTAAAAACATCCTGTACGGGAAACATAAGTGGTGTCCCCACTCACACGTGTCTGTGTGTACTCCACTCCCCTCCGGCCAACCCTTTAACGAACTTTGAAACTGTATAATCGATCCTAACCTAAATTGGTTTACGTCCACCATCACTCGAGGCGTGTATCCCAACTTTTCACTCAGATATTTTAATTACTTCCGGTTTATTACCTCATTTACGGTAAACCCATTGCCCCTGATAACGTTAGAACTACCGCAGTTACGACAACGTCATGAAATTCCCTAAAGGAAATCTTTATTAAAAAAGTCGCGATTAGCAAAGAAATATTCTTTGTAAAATCTCACCTATTCATATTCCAGTAATTTTTAGTCTAAAAAGAACAATAAATTATATATTTGGAAAAATGAAATTAATTTAACCAAAATAAATTACTTTCGTTTTCTTTCGAGACACTGAACCAAGCTTGCAGGTTTTAATTTATACGATGTTGGTGATTCTGATTATGTTCTGTTTCCAGTCAAAATGAATAAAAAATTTTTTTTTACTAAAACAAAAAACGTTTTCGCTTAATGAATTGAAACATGACTATCAAGAGCCATTTGTAGGCTATTTCGGCTTCACTAAACAAGTAAAGACAAAATTCTGAATAAATACAAATTAAACAAACAAATGAAATACTTTAATAAATCATACTCAAATTTGTGCCTCAACTAAGTAAAAGCCACTAATTAAACACCTCCATATTTTTGTAAACTGAGTGCTTTAGACAGCTCTGATTAGTTTCTTTTCCCATCACATTGTGTATTCTTCCGCAAAACGTAAGAAAAGCATTATAATAGACCTGAAAATTAGTGTACATGCGTGGATCAAATAAGTGTTTACTATTTTGGGAGCGTACAGTATACTTATTTTTAATTCCTCGTTCATTCATTCGTTCATTCCTGGTTCCCGTTTGAGTATTGGAAAAACGCTTTTTATAGAAGTATGAAAAACTCATGTGTGTATTCACATTTCTGTAAGATAATGATCGAGTTAGCAATAATCTATTTTTAAAGTATCGTCTTAATTGTGAAAATTTAACTAAGCTAAGAAAATCGTTGGACTTTCTCCATTGCCTAAGCTGATTACTAGAAAAGCAACATATAACAAACAAAATAAAAATTTAATACAGGGCCTTTCCCAGGTGTAACTAAATTCAATACTCAAACTTCGAGGGATAAAAGAAGAGACCACAACAAAATGATTTTTGTTAAATAGCCATCAATATTACGAATACCTTTAAACATGCCATGACATCAGAGTGCAATGTCTGTTCAGAGACACCACGCAGTACTTTATCGTTCGTTTAGAGCGGAGCAGTTGAACAGTATACTATGTTTGGTAGTATGCTGCCAGTCCAGGTCTGTGCTGTGAAAACACGTATACATTAAGTTATTTTTGTGCGTTTTGATCAGAGTGATGGAACAGTAAACATGGGCTGAATTAACAGATATGCATTTGGTTCATGGTCCAAGCAACGGTAGTTCAAATGTCGCTACACGTCTTTATGCTGAGCGATATCCTGGACGGAGTGTGTCAAACCATCGTACGCTTGTTGAGATTGATCACCGCTTGCGCGAAACCGGTACATTAAAATACAGTTTGTAAACATCGGTGCTCGTGATCAAGATTATTACCGTACTTTTTACTGCAAAGTATGAATTTTTCAATGACAGTTTTTAGGTCCACAAAACCGAAGCTGTGTGTCAGGGCACAACGTGCATACCAGAGTTTGATGAAGTTTTGAAACAGGTCGAGAACAATCCATCAACAAGCTTACGACGTGTTGCACAGCGATTGATGTTGACCACATGGCGGATGCGGCATGAAAAACTGCTGCATAAATTTAAATAGCAAGGAGTGCAAGTACTCCAACCGAACAACTATCCTCATCGGGTTGAGTTTTGTCAATGGTAAGTGCAGAGATGCGCTATGGAATCTTGTTTTAGAAAGTTTATGTTGTTCATCGACGAAGCATCTTTACCATAGATGGAACAGTAAATTTACACTACCAAATATTGTAGGCAGATAAAAACTCCACGACAGAATTGTACGTTTCCACCAAAAACATTTATTTTCAACATGAGGGCAGGTATTGTTGGGTATAATTTGTTTGGACCATACGTTCTGCCATGATGTCTCAATGGCAACCTGTAACTGCGTTTCCTGGCGAACACATTGCCTTAGATCCTCGAAGACGCTCTTCTTGATATACAACGTCTGTTGTGGTAACAACATGAGGATGAAGCTCCTCATTTCACTTGTGACGTCCGAGAACATTTTAACCACAGATTCGATTAGCAATAGAATGGCCACGGTGGACCCATGGCATGGCCTACTCGTTCTCCCAACCTCACCGCACTTGACTATTTGTGTGGGGGCACTTAAAGAGCCTGATGTAGAAGACTCCAATTTAATCGGAAGAAGAGCTCGTCGCTTGGGTGCTTGCAGCTACTTATTCTCTAAAGAACATGCCTGGGGTCTTTGAAAATGCACGACAGGCAATAGTACTTCGTTGCAGAGCTTGTATTGATGCAGGAGGCTGCATTTAAGAACATTTTTGTAAAGTATTTCCATTAAATTGAAATATAATTATTTCATTATCATTCTCAGTCACGTCAAAATTTACCTTAGTTACCAACTTCAGACATATAGTAATTCAATTATGTAAATGTATACGTTTTGGTCTCTTATAACACCTATAGAAACTTGTAGATTGAATTTTGTTACATCCGATACATAAAAATTAAAAACAAAATCTCATGAATAAATCCTGAAAAATTAGGGCAAAATATGCAATATTTATACAAAACTAAAATAAAAATTTCTTTTAAAACTACACAAAATACTCTTGTTATATGCGTGACCTCTGACCTCGCCCACGAGCTCCCGCTATGCGCAGTCCGGCGCTGTGGGAGGGCTGAATTCCATCAACCTTCCTCTACCCACAGGTGGTCTATCCCGTCGCGTCTCCCTGCTCCTGGCTGATGTCTCAGCCCTCCGGCCCCTGCTGCAGAAGCCGCCGAGTTCAGAGGATCCGCAAGAATATTCTGGGAACTAAGACACTCGGCGCAACGCTGCATTTAAGAAATTTCTGGGCGATGGCTTAAAACCCTATAAATATTTCAGCGGTCCAATGGTCGGCATCTTTTTGTGGAAGCCAATTGGCTGAATGCTTTAATCGAGCGATGCGTGGTGCAGCGAAGGACATCGGCGAAGGATATCGGCGACGGGAGATTGCGAGGCGACGGCGGACGAGGTGTTCGTGGTGTGAATGGACGAGAGGGCATGATGCGCGACGAATGAAGGCTACTGTGCTTTAAGACGGTTGGAGAACTCTAGTACATTGCGGACTGGTGGAACCTGGACTAAACTAAGTTGGGACTGAATGAACATGTGATACGGACTTTACTGAAAATAAAGGAACTGTCAAATATGGACATATAGTTTATAAAATAATTGAATAGGTTTTATTACATTGTGTATTGGGACTGATATTTAATTATTTAATCGCACTAATTTCTTTGAGGTAATTCTAAATTGTATCGATTGAATTAATTAAATTTAAACAGCAAGTGATAACTATTTATTGTGAGATGTTGTGTAGAGAGAATTCTGTTTGTAGTTATTATAAATAAATTATGAAAACATGATTAACTGTTTTATTTAACTAAGACCTCCATCAGTTAACGAACCTGGTTTAGCCCACTGACGTTTGCGGAAATTGTAACACTGGTGTCAGAAGTGAGATGTAGGCATTTTATTCGAAATAAGATAATTTTATTTAATATTACTGTAGGGTATTAATAAGTAGGTAAAGTTTATAAATATAGTAATATATTTTGTATAATAGGACAAGGAATTATTTTGAAATTGTTGAATGCTAACAAGAAAAATGTCAGCAGACATGAAAGCACTTTGCTCTTTAATGAAATGACTAAGTAGCCAGATAAGTCGTGTTTGGGAATCTGTAAATTGCCAAATAAATAATGTTGTAGAAAATATTAACGCAAATGAAAATAGTAAAATAAATAGTGGTAGTGATTCTGTAAATAGCCAAATTATTAGTGTTAGTGAACTGGTAGATAGGAAAATAGCCAGTGTTAGCGAAATAGTGGGTAAGAAAATGGACAGTGTAACCGAGAGAGAAGACAGTGCTAAGCAAGAAGTAGAGCATGTGGTGAGCGCCCTCAAGAAGGAATTGCAAGATTTCTTACTGCAACAGGGGAGGTGACATACAGTGGCGGAAGAGGAGCCGAGATTTGCCATAAACGAGCTGATGATTGCGGGCAGCGAGAAGATGGTAGAGGTCGCCGCCAATGCAGCCATCGAGGAGAGGCGCAACAGTTCTGCAGTGTGAGCACGCCTCAGCCAGGGGTAGGTAAAGGCGTCACAATTCAGCCCGCCCCCTACGATGGACAGACACCTTGGCGCGAATACCGGCACCAGGTCGAGATCGTTGTTGCCCTGAGCATACTTCAGTCCCTGCCAGAACGACATCGATTGGAATACTCCACATTGGTGTCGGCTTTGGAGCTGCGATTCGGCGACTGATACCTGCGATATGCCCAACCATGCCCAACTGCGAAACCACACCCAGTAACCAGGAGAACCACTGCAAGAACTGTGGCAGGACATTGTGAGGCTATCACAACTGTCTCTGGAGGGATACCCTGAGGAGGCGCATAATGTCATAGCAGTCGGCTTCTTCGTCGACGCTATCTCCGACACCGAGGTGCGGTAAGCTAAACGTTTGGCTGAGCCTTACACCATGCAGGATGTCTTCACTCGAGCACTGGAGGTGGAGTTAGCAATGCAGGCATCAGTGCCTCAACGTCCAGTTCGGGCAGTGATGCTGAACGAAGAGGAGGGAGACAGCATAAAGAGTATGCTGAAGGACTTGCAGACGACCATGAGGGACATTGCCTCTAGGGTCCGCGTTACGGAGATTTGCCGTCGCCCACCCAAATGGGTGGAATGTTGGTCGTGTGGACAGACGGAGAACCTGAGAGCCAACTATCCTTAGCAGCAACCAGGGAGCAGGCAGCAAGAGGCAGGTGAGAGTGCAATATCTTCGGGAAACTTGTAAACACCGGTCTTGAGAGGCAAATTTCGGTTATTGCTGGAGGGAAGGCCACAAATTTTTTGCAGGTGTGTTCAATGAATCAGGACTTGGATGCCATATTGGTGAAGGGAGCCTTAATGCTGTTTCTTGTCAGATGGTCGTTGACACCGGGGCGACTATAACGGTGGTAAGATAGGGTATTCTCGGGCCTTCCCTCCAGCGATCGTCCGATAAGATCATGAATAACTACTATTAAACCACAGTAACGGACGAGACCACACTCTAACGATTTCAGCATTTAAAAGTTTTGTTTATGTTTTTATTTCTTTTTAGTTTTAGGTTTATTAATTTTTTGAAACTTAATTATTTATTTAAAAGCACCTACCCTCAGGCAAAGCTAGATTTGTAATTCAGGACATCACCTCTAGATTTTATTTATATATTTTGGTTTGTTTACATTTCACGCATTTTGACAGTTGTAATACTTTATTTTATTTGTTATGTGAACTGAGCTCAAATATCGTTGGTAGTGTTAATTATTTTGTCATCGTTTTTCTCCTTGCATTTTACCTAGTTATATCTTAAGTTTTGGCCACGGAGGAATGTATTAAATTACAGAACTGACTAGGCTGTGACGTACGAGGAAGTGAAATCTTTTTGGAATTTTCGGTTTAATTAGCTTCACTGTGTGAACCCCATAGTTAATGGATTCTCTCCTCAGACGCCTTGACGAGTGGTACAACGTAAAATTTTGTCTGCAAGAATAACTTGTAAATTTGTAATTACCGCCGAACGTAATGGTAGGGATGGTGTTTGAGAGGCGCCAAGTTGCAGTAAATATGCGGGGCACGATAAGAAGAGGCCAAAAATCACATAACAATAATTTTTTTGAATGCTTCAAGTACGTCGGCAGCCGTATCCACCTAAGCTTAATTATTAACTACATAAGTGCGGTAATATGAATTGGAATAATTTTACGCATGTGTGCTACTAACTTTTATATGTTATCTGGAAGCTCTAAATTGTTTTGAATTTTAAGAGCGTGGGATTTGGACACTTTAAATTTATTATCAGAATTTTAAAAAGGGCGTTAATTTTGCTACGAACAATATCCAGAAGCCAGTAGAGGAAATTTCTTGCTCTAAAGCCGTGCAACATCTACGTACATGTTTACAATTATCTAGTGCTCAGAAACCAACGAGCCAGTTTCAGTTTTGCTCACTTAAATTATCTTTTTGTTTGCTATTATTTAAAGAGGTGATTCATTTTCTGGTTATTTCACAACTGAAATACTATTAAATTGAAAGAAAACTTCATTAATTTCAATAATTCAGGCATTTCTGCATCACTATTAAAATATTTAATTTATTTTCTCACGACGTATCAGTCAAAGGGACGCCGACTAGCGTGGGGTCATTTCATTTCAGCTAGACGCCACGCACATAGTGAAAGTAAGCGTCACGGTAGGAAATTGTTTATTCATCACTCGCACGCCCGACAATCCTCAAATATGCGAACACTTTAATATTTTATATTGCTTACAAAGAAATATTTTCTTTTATTTTCATGCATTGAGAAATATTTTTTTAGGCACTGCAAATTAAAACTTACCACAACAAAATTTGGCGCCCAAACGTCTGGGCCTAACTACCTTGCAAGTTATACCACAACACCAGTCAGAGGCAAGAGAAGGTACTCATTCAGCTCGGTAACCTTAACATAGAGTATGATGTTTACATAGCAGAAATAGAGGACGAATAAATGTTGGGTCTTGAGGAATTACGTTAGCTGGGGTACTGTATCGATACACTCGACTGGCGGTGTTGTGGGCAGGGAGTAATGCCGAGTTGGTAGTGTTAAAACGACGAGATTTATCTTCGTCAATGAGCTGCCCAATAATGTGTAATCAGTCGACTGTGCTCCATGCAAAAAGCGAAATTCTTATTCCAGGCAGATGCCAGGGATTATCTGTCAGGTTGTTGAGCAAAATAGAACTAGCCCAGAAAGGTTGCATTTTACCAGATGGTGTTATTGTAGCAAGGACTTTAATTACTTTGAAATCGGACAGTTTGTCTGTCAGGATGATTAATATATCTGACAGTGTTATCCGTCTTCAGAGAAAAAGGGGGGGGGGTGGTTCACAATAGGGATATGCAAGCAGGTCTCACAGGTACTTTTAAGTGTTCCAGAATCTTCAATGCCACAAAATACCCAATGTCCACAACCAGATGCTCTGGAGGAACAGCTGACGAGAACAAGAGATAACCTCAACTGGCGACAAGAGAGGGCTGAATCTGAATTACTACAGAGAAATAGAGGTGATTTCTCCTGTGCGCCCCAAATCATTGGCAGAACTAATATCGCATGCCATCACATCGACACAGGGGATGCCAGTCCCATAAAGCAGCCACCAAGGCGACTACCGTTAACTTCACATGAGGTAGTTGATGGTATTCTGAAAGAGATGATGGCTTTAGACGTGATAGGGGCATCAGTCAGTCCATGGTCTTCTCCCAATATGCTTGTTAAAATGAAATATGGCTCTATTTTATTTTGTGTTGATTACCACAAATGTGACCAAGAAAGATTCTTACCCACTCGCTAAGATAGACGAGACACTGAATAGCCTAGCTTGTTGTTGTCCTCTATCGTCATGACCAGCCTGAGATACTGTACCAACAGCACAATGCGCGGTCGCATGTGGCACGTACCGTCCGACGGTTCCATTAAGACCACAATGTCACGCTGCTACCTTGGCCAGTGCATTCACCGTATCTCTTGCCCATCGAAAACATGTGGTACATGGTCGGACTATAACTGACATGTCACAGGACATCCGCGGCCACAACTGATGAACTTTCGGCACGCATCGAAGCAGCATGGGCAGATGGGCATCCAAACTCCCTTTCTCTGAATGTCGCGTCTTGAAGCGGCGGTTATTGCCGCCCGTGGAGGTGCTACACAGTAATGGCTTCGCCATGTTCTGTGCGTCATACCGAACTGCAAAAGTATTCATGTTACCTGTGTATGATAAGTATTTTGTTCAGTTAATCTAGTTGTGATAGGTCACGTCCTTTGTGTTGCACTTTTATGACCAGCAGCGTATTACAAGAAGAACCCTCCTTAACTGACAGAAAACGAAATATATACGTCTGGGTTTGAAAAACATAGTTGCCTATTTAGCAAATAAAATGCACTAGATTCGAGAGTACGAAAAGTAAACCAGTAAATGGCAACAGAAGAAAAATAATAATAAAATTTTTTTTAAAGCTTTAGAAAAATGATCAAATTGACTAATTGGATCACTTGACTTGTTCCTTAAATATTTCGCTGTCTTATTTTATATTGTTGTATTTTGTGTAACCATTTACCGATTTTTTTTAAGTACTATGGTTTTGGTACATATGTTTGATAAATTTAAGACTGGGTTTTCCTCATCCAGATATATATTAGCGTAAATCTACTTAATAATTCGTATTATTCATTAGGGTGCTTCCTAGCATGTCTTACAGTAATACTGTGATTCCAATTTCTGTAATAATGCATTTTTATCTAGCTCAAAAACCAACCCTAATTTAACTGAAAATCAAATGCCAAAAATTCCTTGGAATTACTGTGTGTGAAATAATTCGTCCACAGATACGTCACTGCTTGAATGGTGGATGAGTTGCAAAAAAATATGTATTTGTACATATATATATTTGCAATTCATGATTATTATATATTTATTCAGACTAAAACTTCTTCATAAATTCGTCGAAATATCTTTACTTCCGAAGCGAAAATAAAATAAATATGATCTTAAGAGATTTCAAAGCCGTTCACTAAAAGTGCGTCGCCATTTTTATTTTATAAATAAAAACTTAAACACACTATATTAGACATGCTGATACAACCATTTATTTTGGGAAAGAGGGGGGGGGGATTTCTAATATAAGCATTTTGGTATTGGAGACACACTCCCGTTTCGAAGGTCTTTGTTAGGAAATATTCTAAATAAAGAACGCTGCCTTGTTGTAACTCTCACAGGCAAACGACGGCAACTGCACCCTTACAAACGTTGCATGTTTTCTTGATAACCTGAGAGGTTTAAACCAAGGCAACATTTTTTGTAAATTATTCTACACATTATTATGACGTCATTAAGAGCGATAAAAACACAATCGGCCACACATTTGTTTTGGATAATAACATTGCATCTTCTATTTTTCCAGTGAATGGGAATGATACAACCAAACAAACGTTCGCAGATTTACGATCTAGATTCAAGACAACAGTAATTCCTACAGTCAAGACAACAATATTTTTTACATCTCAATTATGTTTAATTATTTTTAATTAAAACAATTTTAAAAATATCAATTTTCAATGACACCTACCTCCTGTCCGAATTACTGTAGGACATATATAATATTTTCTGTCTCATTTTGCATAGAAACTCCACTCACAGTGTTTATGCCGGTAATTCTGTATTATTCTCTATAGTTTTTAGCGTACTTTCCTTGATGGGTTCGCAACAGATTAAATTACTGTACCAAAGGCGGCCACGTTCCAAAGCCGCCAGTAAACAAAATGCCAATTAGTCGTGTCCACTGTAAATTGAGATGTTTCACGTTTTTCAGTAATCTTAAGGCGACCACCCACCTGGTGCCTGAACTGCGTAGCAGCGGGTTTTGTAACATGTTTTTTTTACTAAAACATTTTATATGACCCCATATTTAAGACGAGGGCGTAATCGTATTCCAATATCTCACGCATTCTGTAAAAAAAATATATTATGGACCCCTTCAATATCGTTAAAAACTGTATTTTTAATCTGATGTTTTAAAAATGCACTACCCTTACACGAGCGAAACTAAGATATAGGCTGTTCACAGTAAAGTGAGTACTTTTCAGGCCCTATCTACTTTTTCCTTTCAGGAAATTTTTATCGATGAACAATCTTTTTAAATAAATATTGCCATGTAAGTATTAAACACTATGTGTATATTCCACCGCACTTGGAAGTTAACGTCTAAGGCTAAAATAAAATATATTTTGACTATTATTCCAAATGAGTGGGTTTTCAAAAGTGCCCATTTTATCTTGAATAGTCTACAGGATACTTTATTGAACTATGCTACTGCCTTTCCTTCTGTGAAATGATAAGGTCACCGCTTAAAGTGTTCCAGGTAGGCGACCGACGTAGGATGGGTTGGGATGCTAATATAAGTGTTAATAATGAAAACTGGTTCACACGGTACATACTTCGTGTTAGTTTTCTCTTCTGGGGGACGATATATTATATTAAAAGTTTTATTCAGTGAGATGACTAATGTTACTGGAATATGTACCAGATGTATGTTTGCTTATTTATAGTAACAGTAGCTGGTAGTAGGTATAAAGTGTTTCCATATTAATTTTTTTATTTTCGTTGTCGGAGAACATAAATATTTAGGAGAGAGTGATCTTGACTTTCAACTTGAAAGGTAAAGAAATATGAAAAATGCATATATATATTCAAAACATTTTCCTAAATTTTGGAATAAAATTAGAATGACTGAAAAAACTGTTTTCCGCATCTTTGATGAGCCACCAACACAAACTCTGATATACTGTATTATATTCCTTTCTACTTGTGTTATTTTGATTCCCTGCCGCCATCACTGTGCTTATCGACATACTTTATTTTTATGGAATATATACTTAATTATTGTTTATTATCGTAATTCTGTTAATATAATGTATAAAATATTTAATAAAATATTTAGAGAAATAAATGGAAACATAATATACAGATTTGGGCAAAATTCAACCGCGAAATTTGTAATGTAATTTCTCATAGATATTTAGGGAAGGAATATATTTAACATATTATCCTATAATGAATGTTAAGGGTGGGGGTAGGAGGTTCTGAATATATACGTTAAAAAATTATACCATTGATAAATATAGAAATATGCTTGTGAAAGACGAGGCAATGTTGTGGTTAGTGCTGCCTTGATAGTACACCCTAAGCCTCCTGAAATTTAGTTCTTGAAAGAATCCTTCTTCATACATAGAATGAGGGTAGCCAGCATATTATCAAAAAAATAATCGAAAGGATAAGGAGTTATACGTAGTCATGTATGCTTGAATAAAGTACGTGTATGAATTAAGATATAAAGCTGCCTTATTGCAACACTCTTAGGTCAACTGTTCTCTAAAATACAGCTAATTATGTTTCAGTATTTTGAAGCTAATGCCTGTGCGGGTAGGCAACATATCTGACAATAACGCAGACTTAGACTTCTGTATGCAGTTTGATGGCTTCCACTCCAAGAGCGGAAAAAACGCAAGACAAAACACCCAGTATCACACCACTAATACCACTATAGCTACTGCTGTACATCACACGCCGATACGAGTGGCATAAAATACGAGGGTAATCACAAAAATAAGGTCTCCTATTTTTTTATACATAAGAAAAGCGTTTATTGTCTGCAATATTTACATCATTGTATAGGTTGAACATTTATCTATTTTTCTATATAATCACCATTTTGGTCGATGCATTTTTGTAGACGCTGTGACAGTTTTTGTATGCCCGTGTCATACCAGCTCGCCGCCATGTTGTTAAGGAAGCGTTGAACCTCATTTTTCACCTCATCGTCAGAGCTGAATCGCCTTCCGGTCAAATGTTCTTTCAACTTAGGGAACAGGTGGTAGTCTCTGGGTGCCAAGTCCGGACTATAGGGTGGGTGGGTGATGATCTTCGATTGAAACTCTTGCAGGAGAGCGACGGTTAGACGGGCGACGTGTGGGCGAGCATTGTCATGGAGAATGTTCACATCCTTGCTCAACATTCCTCTTCGCCGGTTCTGAATTGCCCGTCTGAGTTTTCTCAGTGTTTCACACTACCTGTCAGCGTTTATTGTGATCCCAGGAGGCATAAAGTCGCCCAACAATACCCCCTTTCGATCCCATAACACAGTTGTCATGACTTTGCCGGCAGAC
Source organism: Clitarchus hookeri (assembly GCA_002778355.1). Taxonomy (NCBI): domain Eukaryota; kingdom Metazoa; phylum Arthropoda; class Insecta; order Phasmatodea; family Phasmatidae; genus Clitarchus; species Clitarchus hookeri. Next base: position 1,316,921 of record NQII01000343.1, read on the forward strand.
TGTGTTTGTTTGAATTTCCGCGGCTTGAGCGAAGAGGGATGCCGCCACTCGCGTGATTGTTGTTTGGTCTCAGGTGTGAAGTGGAACCTTCAGGTTTCGTCACCCGTGACAATCAAGTCCAAAAAGTTGTCCTTTTTGTCTGCATAGCGGCGAAGAAATTCACGGGACGAATCAACACGTTGCCGCTTGTGGTCTTCCGTCAACATTCGTGGTACACATCTTGCGCACACCATCCGATATTGCAACTTTTTCCCTTAAAATCCTGTGAATGGTGCTTCGGAAAACCACAGGAACCAAAATGGAGAGATCATCCAGAGTGGTCCGCCGATCTTCACGCATGGTTTTCTCAACCATCGCGACTGTCTCGTCGGAAATTGACAGTCTCCCGTTCCTTTGTTCGTCGTGAATTTCAGTACGACCAGCTGTAAACTCTCTACAACACTTGCGAATGTTTTTGACATACATGCACGACACGCCATACACTTCCTTCAATTGGAGATGAATTTCAATCGGTTCACCGCCTTTTGCGTTCAAAAACAGAATAACTGCGCGAACTTCGCACTTGGCGGTAACTTCCAACGGTAACTCCATTCTCAACGGCTGCCAAGCCAAGACTGAGAGTCCCAGTGAGGCACGCGCATGCTCATTTGAAAGGGCGGGAAGCACACATCACAACAATGTGGCTAATAGCTGCACGAACCGTTCTATGTACGAGTATTAAAAAATAGGAGACCTTATTTTTGGACGCTTCATAACCTAACACTTGTCTCTTTCTGTTTGTGACTATGTAGTATGTCGTGTCGACATAACACAACGCTTTACGTGGTTCAAACAAACAGACATGCTACAGGTAGAGTGGGTGGCAGAGGGAATTGGGCGAGAAGCACAACGGCTGTATTGAGGCCTATTGCCGAACAGACTGCAGCCACACTGCACCACAACTGCGTCAGATGAGCGACGATTGAGTTGAGTTGAGATATTTGGGTGGCTTTTAACAACGAGATCTTGAGAGCTGAGAAGGGTGAAATGAGGTCAAAATGGAGTAGCGTCGAAATGCAAGGGCGGGGGAAACGGGAGATCACCGAGATAACCCGCCTACCAGCAGCATCGTTCGGCGCGATTCCCACTTGCAAAAATCCCGAGTGACCCAGCAGGGAATTGAGCACGATTCGCCTTGGTGGAAGGTGAGTGCAACGATTGAGAGAAGACGGAAGTTTTAGGTTGAGTAGATAGGGTATGTCGAAGCGAGTGCAATGGCATATGGCATTAGGATCCAGGATCCGTTTCCCATCTTGGTAGGCGTGGTGAGCGGCCATATAAGTCGGTTCCATACGCCCTATTGGTAGGCGTCAGAGCCAGGTCTCGATGCCTTGTANCTATTTTATTAAAAAATATTTTATTAAAATAATAGAAAGTATCGACTTGCCACCCATGGATTTGTAATAATTATATCGGTTTGGAGTGGTGTTGTAGATCATAATTCCATTAAATAAAAAAACGTTTATAAACATTTTTTTAATATATCGGCCCGCCACTTTGGTACCTAGTGCATCGGGGGATGTAATGACACCTCCTCCTCCCTCACAAAAAACCCATAACAAAAAAAAAATTGTATAAACTAGCACACCAATCACTCATCCCCTCACCATACACCAACACCACACACCCCCCTCACCATCCCTTACCGTCCTCACCACAATAACCCCATCACCCCCTCACCTTAGTCACCTCTACAACAGCCACATCCCTCTCACCTAACTTGGCCCACAAAATTCTAAAGATCGAGGATCATGTAATGTCATAACCATGCTCACCCTGCCACCCAGTCATAATAATCGATCATAACACATTTCTTCATACCAACATTTAATTTTATTTGTGTGCATTATGCATAACCATTGTATTATTGGTTTAGCACATATTCTCAATCATGATAACTTCAAGATCTACTCCGATTATTATATTTTGTTTATAAAAATTCATAGTAAATTTATTATTGTTTGCATTTTAAGTACTTTTAAAGGTAAGCGATTATCGTAAAGCTCGTATTTTTCTATTTCAGTTCGGTCTGTATCTTAAATCATAGTTTCCCCACATTTTCACAAGTCAGGTAGTAAGCTAGCGAATATTTATAAGCTCATGTGATTATAATTTGCGATTTGTTAGAACCAGGTTCCGGAAATTCAGTTTTCAAGCATTTTTATAGCTCCAGGAGTGTAACCACGTAAACTACCCTACGATCATGTATAGAAATAGTGATTAGCTTAACTAAAAATAATATTTGCATCATAGTTCTTTTTTTTTAACAAAATCAATTTATAACAGTGGATAAATATATTTACAGTTAAAATATGGAAATTTTTTTTTAATATTTCCAAACTTATTAAAATTAATTACTACAAAATTATTTATGTTTGTCTGCATCCATATAAACATCATCTTCAGTTATAATTAGTTAAATACGAAACCAACCATTTGGGCACTCATGAACTTCGTGCCGCCGTGAAGTAAGTTGAAGACAAAGTCCTTGCAGCAGAAGCGACACAGATATACCACTGAAAGTTCCATAGATGATACACTAGCTGTCCCAGATGGTTCGGCTGTCGTCACATAGGAAGGATCAAGAACCATGGATGAAGATGTTGTTTTCGAAAGAGATATTGCTCCTGGTGGTGAGGTGACAGGTTCGTTGTTCATACTGGTCGCTGCAGATTTTGGTAGTGGAGCCTTACGATCGAAATTACAGTCCATCACGCCACAAATGGAGGCCACAAGAACACTCTGTTGCAGATCCGGCACCATGGCATCGACAAGGCCTACAGTTTAACACTGCATGACCTTACATCTTTACAGTAAGTATCGTTGCGGTTGAACAGATACTTAATGTGGCTAGGATTGTTCACACAGCCACGAAATTCATGGTGCCTTGCGGTGTGTTGATGTGTAAATACCTTGTCGTAGTAGCTGCATGGATACGTTTTATCTGGTGGTGACAATACAGGCGACGTCCCGAACACTGCAGGAGACAAGTCAGCCAAAGAACTGGATAGTACAGCTGAAGAAACCGACGTTGCAGTAAGAATTGGTGCTGACAGCTCGTCCGAAGTTGCAGTCGATCTCACAGAAGATGTCTCAACCAAATAAGTCGATGGCGCTGTCAACATCATGCCTGACGATGGCGGCGGTGGAGCTGTTGCTGCACGTGTTCTATCTGAAGAACTCGATGGTGCTTCTGCTGGACCCAAGACCAATGTTTCCATAATACAGGATGAGTATAAAAGAATACCCCAACTTTGAAGGTCTATAATATCAAAACCAAACAACCTACAACCTTGGTTGACCAATCAAATGAACCAAGGTACAGTGAAGTTTGTTTGCCATACGATCATAAATGTTCAATGTGACCACCATGAACGGCCCAAACGTCATCTACGTGATAGTTGAACTCGTTCCACACTCTTGTCAGCATGTCCGGTGTCAAGGTTTGGATGGCGTTCGTAACAATCAAAGCATTTGTCCATCCTAGACAGTGCCCTCTGCAGTGCATTGGCAACTCATGTTTTCAGCATCTACCACCAGAGCTCATCTATGTCGCCCAATTCCCACTATCTGCCCCCGCTATATCCTCATATTCCCACTCCATTGCAAGCATATACCTGCATATAAAAAGCCACGTGACCCATTCAACTGCCTGTTGCTGCCGTCGTCGTCACCTGCTCGCCTTAGAGTATACAGTTTATTTTTCGTATGACGTTATATAAGATGTTTGCATGTTGTACCGCCGGTAAGAAAATAATTTCGGTGATCGTCGCATATGGGAGGCTACGCTCGCTCGTGGCCCTCGATATGGAAAAAGAACTGGCCTTTCTGCCGAAAGAGTTCCTGCTGACGCACGCACACTACAACGTTCGGTACATGTACAAGATACTTCCGGCCTACCTGAAGCAGGACGAAGATATTCGCGTCTCTCTACAGTGCACGGAGTGCTTCGAGGGATGCACCATATCTGTTCCGAACACACTTCATTCCCGCGCTTGGTGCAAGGCGCGATGTCNCCTAGTCGCAAATTCGTCACCGACCATCAGCTCCACTGTCCACAGTACTGCTTTCATAATCGAAGAGTCCACAGAGTGAAAAACATGAAAGACTCTGTAATCCAAGCTACCACCGACCTCATGCAGCTGATCACATCATGTCTCCGACCCAGCACCAGCTCCACCTGGCACCCACTCACCTCGACGACATGCGATGATTGGCTTCCGGCACGCGAGGGCTCCACGCAGACCACTATCGGCACCAGCAGTATGTGATCGATGACCACCAAATATTCTCCAATTGCACCACCTCCACGATCTTCAATGCACAAGGTGATGTACACCAGCTCCTTTGAGTCAGGCATGGTGAAGTTTTATCACAAAGCCATCCAACAATTCTGCTGTGTGTAGTACTGGTTGGGGGACCCACAGTAGCAGGATGCAGTAAAAAACATAGAAGTCTGCGATGGTGTAAATCATGCCCGCCTTTACTACACCTTGGTGCCTGCATACAAACCAAGCATCATGAACGTTGAAGGCAAGTAAAAAGTTTATTTTATGGACAGAATCCGGTGCGACTGTCAAACCTGTACAGTGTGTAACCCTACCATGCAACACTGAAGAACAGTTGGAGTTGAATAATGGTGACACCATTATCATTAAAGAAGGCTTCCAGCGCAGGGACTACGAGATACAACGAGGGGTCCGGGAAACAGTGCTTCGCTTCAGCAATGAATGCGATGCCAAGACGCATAGACTATACCAGAAGAAGAAGCCGACATGGTTCTGTTCAGCGAGCAGACTACGACTTATCGTAGCCTGTCATGCGAGGTAAAGACAAGCTCACCTGATGAGGATGGGGAAGGACAGGGGATGTAAAAAAATATATATATGGAAAGTGTGGGGACATGATGGTGCGGAGTGTTAATGAAAATTGTGAGGAAGGCGAAAAATTATTTTTGCACATGCAAAGCATAAGCATGTGGGTGACACAGAGTGTCCAGAAACACATTTGTATGTACGTGTTTGAGGAACAGTAATAAGGACACATGAGAAAAATGATAACAAAAATTTTGTATATACATTACAGACATACCTAAAACCTATGTTCGGTTATCTTGAGATCTATATGGGAAAAAATTCTGTTGTGTTCTATGTTGTAAAAATGCAGCAGGAAAGACTCTCGACAATGTTGAAATTATGGAATGTAAACGAAAAATTAATGTTTATAATTTAGGAAGCTACATGTATAAATTTCGATGTAAATAAATAAACACGAAAAAAAATTATATTTTAAGAGTTAATTTAAATAGTTCAAGGAATATATAAAAGGAATGGTAATGACAAAAAGAAAAAGCTCAGGTACGAAAAACATTATTGTCAAAATAGTTACTTAAAGGTCTGTATCTGCACTCATTTGTGCAAACCCGTTCCACTAAATACATTAAGTTTTAATTTAAATAACTCAAAGCACGTATGAAAGGAATAGTAATGACGTAAAGAAATAGCTCAGGTACAAAAAACATTCTTGTCAAAATGGTTACTTAGAGATCTGCATCTGCACAGCGTCTGGTAACAGGAGTTTGCACATGTGCATGCGTATGTGTTTCGAAGTAGTGTTCTCATATCCACACCTGCATTGTGTTGGAAAACCGTGAAGTCTGCTTGTGAAGGAAGAGCAGTGTTATCATTCTCACAGCTCTGCACCTGCACAAAATAAGGTAATTGAAGTCTGCACACGTGCATGCATATGTGCTACCAAGTTGTTTTCACACCTGCACAGTGTTGGGTAACCGTGATGTCTGCACATACCAGCATTAGCATTTTCGCAGGTCTGCACGTGCAAGGCATCATGTAATTGGAGTCTACACATGTGCATGATACATCCTTTAAAGTCGTTTTCACACCTGCTCATTTTTTGGTAAACGTGTAGTCTGCATGAGTGGGAAGAGCAGTATTAGCATTTTCACTGGTCTGCATTTTCATGTTATCAGGTAACTTGAGTCTGCACATGTGCATGAGTAGATGCTTCCATACCATTTTCTCATTCCTGCACCTGCTCGGTTTTGGGTAACCGTGAAGTCTGCATGTGTGGGAAGAGCAGGGTTAGCACTTGCCAGCCACACTCCTCATGCATACTGGCACCAAAAATTAAAGTTTAATACAAAGCAGTTAACAACCATAGACTTTTATTCTCTGAAAATACAAAGCGCCCCCCCCCCCTGAATAAGTCAGCACAAAACACCTAAGCGAGCGATGTAATTTACATGCAGTCCATTATGAGAGCGCATAAGATTGCTAAAATAAAATACAGCCCGTTTTCAATACTGGCAGGAATAACTGTCGTCGGTGCATGATCCAGCCTCACAGAAGACCATGAGCAGATGCTTCTGTTCGTACGACCAGGAGGAAAATGCGAAAATCTCCAGAGCTATATGCTGGTACCATCATTACTTTCCATAAAAATGTGTAGGTAGCCAATATGCCAGTAGCAAAATTCGTCAATTGATGGACCGGACATGGTAGCTTCTTAAATATTGTCACGACGAAAAACACGCATACTCGTCCATTGTCCAGCAGCCAAATATAGGTGGATAGAGCCTTCAGCTATTATGTTTACACCGAATGAACGACACGTCAGACCGCAATCGTATCTCAGAACTCGAACTCAGAATTCAAGGAAACCTCGAAATCGATGATGACTTCCCCCTTGTAAGGGGGGGGGGGGGCTTCTTTGCTCCATCACGGCATTAGATGAGTTTCACTGACGAGCACATACAACTGTCAAAACAGATAGACCCCGAAATTAAGTTAAGAGCCGGCAGACCACATATCTAACTCAACTCGGAGTCGCAGTTTCCGACCTCATTCCCTTTAAACTTAGAGCTTTGTTTTTGTGCAGTGACCATACAGCTGGTCCCCATCTTGGTGAACCAGGTTCGATTCCTGATAAGGCACACCACATTTCCATACACGTTAAACACAGACTCTACACACACACATGCAGCGGAAGTACAGCTTTTAGCATCTGCCAGCCACACTATCAATACACATTGTAATCAAAACATGGCTTTTACGCGAAGCTGCTAGCAGCTATTGGAGGCTTTTACTCTTCCACACTATAAGGGCCAGCACTGTAATGAATCATAGCTTGTTAAATGCAAGACATTGAGATGCCATGGAAAAATACCACTTGCCTATTTCGCGCAAGATGGGGTCCCAGATACTCTGCCATTTCGTACGACGAGAGTCGTATGCCCGATGGGTGAAGATCTAAGCAATAATAAAAACCGAAAATATCAGTTGAGATGGAGAAATTTCTCACCACCGAAAATACCTTGAGACCTCACTTACTACTACCCTCAAACTTAATAGATGTGCTTATACTTATGCTTACTTGTGCTTATTTCCCCTTAATATTAAATGAACTTCTACATGTTATAAATGCTAGATACTCTGAAAACGTTCTACATTCCCTGCTTGCATGAGACGGATCCAGGATAATATACCATTAAACATAAAAAGGGTAGATTGTCCGATTAATTAAAAACTTCGCTACAGAAGAAATTGCGATGGTGATTGTGTTCTTCCTTCACATGTAGTAGTGTTAACGTACCAAACAAACTAATATATATATATATTGTCATCCGACCTCATCTCTCGGTCGGCGTAAGTCCATCATTGGCTGCATGTGCACAAGGTACAGGGCCGAGTGATGTATGTGATACAAGGGCTTTGGTGTTTGGTGCGTCTGCACAAGATGTAATATGTTCCCGAGATAGGCCTGATGGCTGGATTGCTCGATAAGTAAAAAACTTCGCTACAGAAAAAAACCGCGTGATCTTCGACGCAATATCCGCACCTGACACCAGTGTTGTATCGGATAGGCAGACTTTTCCCCCATGTCGCGACCCACGTCATGAAGCTTCGCATTCCGAGGGTAGGTCGACAGATGAGCAAATAGATTCTCTACCTTAAAAGTTTCAAAATATCAGTATGGAGGAATAACCTCACCACCGAAAAAACACAACACATCAGCTTCGTCGCAGACGAAGCTGAAAATGGATGGGGAGGGGGTGGGTGATGGGTGCTGGTGTGCTGTGAGGGGATGAGTGGTGGCGTGTGCTAATTTTTACAATTATTTTTTGTTATGGGTTTTTGTGATGGAGGAGGGGATATCAATATGTCCCCCGATGCACTGGATATTGAATTGGCGGGCCAAAATACGAGTATTTAAGAAATTTGTATAACATATTTTTTTATGGAATTATGATATGCAACGACACTCCAAAGATATATAGTTATTTTAAATCCTGGGTAGCAGGCAAATAACTTATTTTTTTACTAAAATATTTTTTTTTTCAAAATAGTTTCTAGGGATAGTGGGGGGACGAACATCCAACATGACATCGAGCTCTGGCTGTGACGCCAACCAATATGGTGGACAGCACCGACTAATATACCGCCGGCAGTGCCTACCAAGATGGTGGACGGATCCTGGATCCTCATGCCAGATGCCGTTGTGCCCGCTGTTGCCATACCGTATCTACTAGGTTGATACGACAGAACTCTGGGAGCAGACGGACGATGAAAACAGTAATATCAGAAAAGGATGTGTAGAGGCATGTTGAGAACAATCCTGGTATTATTGACTGTATTGTAGCACGAGTTCCCTATGCTTGCTGCCGCACCCTTGGCCGAGTGTCATTAAAAATTAGAACATTTTTCATGTACTTCGTGTGCACGCCATGGGTCCTGCGGAATATCCCCAATGTGTGGAGTTTGTACCATGGTTTCTGGATCAATGTAGGACACACCCTGATTTTGAAACCTACATTTACTTCACCGATGAAGTTTTCTTCATACGTGAGGGTGTACTGAATAGTCGGAATAGCTAAACACGCGTGGGCAGATGTGTTCCTCACGCTCCATTAACCGCGGGTATCAAAAACGATTCAGTGCCAACGCGCGGGCTGACATAATTAATAACGTGTTGATTGATACCCATTGTTACCGCATCCTCTCACAGGCTACACCTACGACATGAATCTGCAGGAAACCCAACCGACGTTCCTCGAAGAAGTGCCATGTTCCTCGAAGAGCTACGTGTTTCCAGTACTATGGTGACCCGGCCCACAGTTCACGTTGACCTCAGTGACACATTCCCTGCACGATGGACAGGTCGCGGAAGTCTTGCTCCCTTCACTCTACGATCCACAGAATTGAATGCACTGGACTTGTATTTGTGGGACACATGTGCAGTCTGGTGTGCGAAAACGCGTTGGAATCCGAACAAGACCTCACCGCGTGCATCATTGTAGTTGCCAGGACCATTCACAAGACGGATATTGTTTTACATCGTATCCGACGATCATTTGGGCGGCGATGTGAACCGTGTGTCGAACATAGGGGCCAGTACCAAGGAGTCTTTCCTATAACTGTATGTATATTCTGTGTTTTCAATAAAACCTGTGAAATGCTATAGCTCTGTGTTCAGTTGATATGTGCAGCCTGCTACCCTCGCAATGAGATGCGTACAAATATAATTCCCCAGTGACACTACACCATGTGCTCCTAAGTCCAATTGCCTGCAAAGTACACAGCAGCCTAAACTGCTAGACGTGTTGGCTACTGTCTCAGACAGTAGCTCCCCGCCCTTTAAAACAACACTCTGAAATGGAAGCAGTTAAAACTGCTCCAAATCGTCTTTTGAAACGGCACCATCCGGAAGCAGTCAAATTGCATTGATTATTTTGTTTGCTGGTATTCAAAAATTAAACTGTGATTTCTACTGATTCTTAGTGAATTGCACTGGTCTGGCAGTGAAGTCTCAGAACATTCCTTTGAATCGTCAGTAGATAACCTCTCATTAACTGAAGATTCAATAAAATAATTATGCTGATTGAAATCACTGATCCAGCTTTAGAGTGTACATAGCTGTTTGCTCGAGAAGCGTTTGCCTGATAGTGTTGCATTATGGCAACTTTAGCTATTAATTTAAACATGTTTAGTCAAGCAAAAGTAAACCTAAGATTCCTTATGTTTTAAATTACTTCTGCAATAATGATCTGGGTAATCCTGCTCAATTAATAAAGGGGATTGCTTTTGGAAACTTATTTAAACACGGTTTTGTATCTTATATAAAGACAACATTGCCCACAATGTTTCCCTTCTGCTTTTTCAAACAGATTCCGATATTTACCCATATCGCCATTCTTACTCTCTATTTTCAAAGCCTCACACCTTCCTTAGTACAAATTCTATGATAAAGCCTGACGCTAGGCTGTGTATGTAGGCCCTACAGTTGTGCGCCAAATTAACTTGATGTATGATACACTAACTAGTGTTGCACCCCACGTCCGGGTGCCACTTTAATTTGACGTATTTAGGCCCCACAGTTGGGAAGCCGCTTTACTTGACGCTATATCGCCTCTGTGGAAGACAGAGTGGCTTATAGTGTCGTTGTTAATGTCCCCAGGCACCGACTATATGATGCCTGAAGGTTAAGGGGTTTGCAATAATTTAGTCTTTTACTGTTGTATTTTGAAGGACGAATATATTGTCTCGAATTCAACACAAATGAAATACATCAGCACTGGAGAGGTGTGGTACTGTGATAATTTGGTTACTCCGATTTACTGCTAATGACTTTGTGATGGAGGGGGGGCTTCTTTTGACGGTGATTGTATACTTAGCTCTTGCTGCGGGTGCTGTCAGCTGTGGTGGGTGA
>NQII01000343.1:1331589-1492632 GCA_002778355.1 Clitarchus hookeri
AGCAACTTCTTCTTCCTTCACCCCTGGATTACATACATCACTGCTGTGTCGTCTCTCGCGTGGAAAATTGCAGCCACCTCAACCTCGCCGATTTCCTTTCCCACGCAGTTTTGTTGGTACAGCAGTCATGTCCCAGATTTTCGTCGAACGAGAATAACACGTTCAGAAGAATTTTACTGCCAGTGGTTCCACAATAAATAAGCAGGCATGTGTTTTAGTGGAGTGGAGAGATTTGGGCGGCTCTTAGCATCGAGGTCTTGAGAACCGATGAGGTCGAGGTTGAGGTTAGTACGGAGCCGCGGCGGAATGCTAGGCCGGGGGAAGCGGGAGATTTCCGAGAAAACCCGCCGACCAACGGTATAGTCAGGCACGATTCCCACATGCAAAAATTTGGGAGTGACACCGCGGCAGTCGAACCCGTTTCGTCTAAGTGGGATTGGCCCCAACAACACCACCGCAGTCCCAATATATAACAGTGCCTTAAAATGACATCGGTACGCCTATGACAATACAAAACAACGAACGCCACCGAAATTTATTTAGTGCTTGACGCATCGTTCAATGCCGGAAAATGTTGCTCCGAAGATGAGGAAAAAAGAGGAAAGCAGCAATGTTTTTTTTTTTTTTTTTGAGGAACCACTCCGACATTTTCCTGAATCCATTTCGGAAAAATTGCGGGAGAACGAACTCAGAGGTTTCCAGAACGGGAGTCGATCACGGTTCTTCCCGAAAGCGGGTCCGACGTGTTGCTACTGCGTTATCTCGTTGGGCGTCACAGAACAGTCGTGAAATTGTGACGTGGTCAGGACCAAAACTAGGACCCCTGCATTCGACCGAACACGTTAAGAAGAGAAATTTAAATGCTCTGATCCAGCGGTGGCTCCATCACGCACACAGTTTTAAGGTAAAAGTAGAGTAGGGTCCAATGTACCGCTGCCCAGACTGTACAACATGCAGAACTCGTTATAAACCGGTAGCCTACACACACTAGCGGAATTGTCAGATAAGTACAAATGAAAAAAGAGCACATGTATTTTGTAACACTGCGTATTAATTTACTGGAATATGCTCATTTCGTTGTTTTAAAAATTAAATGATATGAAGTCTTTTTAATTAACAATTAAGCGCATTTCCATTCTGGATGCTTCAGAAAGAACATTTAGCAAAAAAAAAACTGTTTTTCAACCAAGACCGTGATAGTATTTACTCTTATTGTATTTAAAAAATGTGGTTAACAGTATTAAGAAAAAAATCTAATTGTTAATCCATTTAAGTCACGAAAGTTATCATTTTAAAAACTGAAATGGATGTGCACTAATAAAATATGTTTTACATAGATCGTACTTTTCTGACCAAGTTGGTAGTGTGTGTATTAATTGATAATGAGCTGTGCGTATCATACAGTCAGGAACAGTGATCCGTTGGAAGCCGCTGTATTTATGCCGTGAGGGGCTTGCCTACGTGGCGCTTGAACTGCATTGCAGAGAGTTTGAAATGCATGTTTTACCACGAAACTCTTAAACCTGTGTCCAATGTGCGGATCTACGAAAATAATACAAACTTTGGATAAGGCCCGTTAAGAAATTCATACGCGTTACGAACATTAGGAACATCATTTCAGAGCACTACAACATAGCTAACAAGAAGTTACTGATATAACCAATGAGCCTATTTCCTCTACGTGGGCGCAAATAGTTTTTAATGAAGTTCCTATAGGTTTAGATAGTATGTAGGCTTTGACGTCTCGTTGAAAGCAATATCGTAACAAATAGAACCAGAAACATATAAAACAGAAGTGAGACAATCACACTTGCCTTACCCGGGTCTCGAACCCAGAAAACCTCGTACCGTATGCTAGCATGCAATCGACTGCATTCCGGAGGTATGATTCGGAGCATTAACTTCGGATGTGATTAGCCTAATGCTTACTAACATGGTCGTCATTATGAAAGTACGCGTCTTAGCCACAGAGAGCACGTTACGTTACGTGGTCTACCGTAGCGGCACTTGTTTATAATCGTTCGATTGGTCTCTGAGATATGCAATTAAAACGGAATTTCCTTATTTTGTGATATCTTACGAAATTGCCTNCTTCATAAATGGGCTTGATAGCTGACAAAATATCACTCGGCAATGTAGCGTTATCGTGCTTAAATGATGACAGAGCATTTGAAGCGGGGAGAGGGGGGGGGTACCATGTTACCGTAGCGACAAGTGACCGTACGACTGCTACTGGCTACTGCGCACTGCTGGCACTGGCCAACAGCATGAATGCCTGCTCATGGCTTATTTGTAACCAATGAGAATACAAGGAGCTTACTGGAAATTCATCTCTTTATTTTTCCGACCAATAATGAAACAGTATAGTATATGTGGCATACGAAAGCTTCGTACGAAAATAGCACAAAGTTAAATCATAAAATGCTACATCTCTGACAAAATGTGCTGATGCGTGAGGCGGTCGTACGCGCCGAGTGTCCAAGGCGTCAAGCGACCGTACAGCTTCTGCTTCGAGGAAGAATAGCCTAAGTTCAAACACACTTTCCCCGTTCAGCGCTACATGCGTTGTTTCGCATAACCGCGATATTATTTCTCCACTTACGTGGAATGCATTGCAAGAAACGTGGCCAGAGATTATTATGAAGTTAGTAGTTGCAAAAAATGTTACAACATTAGTTATATATTTTTTGCTTTAGGGGATAAGCAGCTTCATGTTAAGAAATGTTACGCCCTATCTATAACACTGAAAATATTTTGCAATAAGAAAAACATAAAAAATTATTCTTAACGTTGCTTGGCTTACGCATATCTGTAACATATAAGTAATAGACCTATAATGTCTGATATTTCTCACTTACTGCTAAGAATGTCTCGTAGGATTTGCCTTAGCGACCGCGGTAACAATTCCGTCATTAAGACGATCTACAAACCCTGGATATTAAAAGCCGTAATAATATTTACTATCACTGATTTCAGTCTGGAGTCGAAGTAAACTCGAAACGTTATAAACATATACATTATATATAATTCCGCTGTTTTCAAAATATATATAATATGTTTAAATAATACATCAGTTCGTTTGGCCTAATGCGGCAATACAAGGGTGGCATAAGTTTTAAGGGACACACACACATACACAGTAAGGTTAGCTCATAAAGCTGTTATTGTTCCTCAGGAAAGTAAGTTAGATTATACGAATCAATACATATATCAATCTAGGTTAGTTGGTGTTTTTATAGTTAAAACAAGTTGTAATAAAGTTTGTTGAAATTTCATTAATTAATTTAATACTTCGGTGTAAATAATACGCGAAAATAAACCTGTTATTGAAATGTATGATTTGTGGGAGGGGCATAATATTTTGTTGACAAGAGTGGTCATTGGAGACCAGGCAGAAACACAAGCTCGAACAATATAAGGATAAGGAGGGAATCGGCTTTGACTTATGTTAACAAAAAAATCACAGCATTTTCTAGGTGGGATTTCTGGAAACCCTGTGGAAATAATAAGCTTATGTGCAATATTTCGAGCACTGTATCGTAAATTAATCAGTAATTATGAACTACATTCCCTATTCCGAACCAGTCTACGCCCAGATAAGTGCGCCATTTACTTTTGTCCTAACGTGAAGATTATTTTACCTTTACCTCTGCTGCAAGAAAAATTTTCAATGAATACAACGTCTTAATTAAGCTGTTCAACACACCAAAGGTAACCACTGTGATATTTAAGTATGGTCTTTTTCTTATAAATACTAAAGAGGTCGATTCAAACTTTAAAAATTTCACGTATACAGTTTTATAGACGGGGGGAAAACGCAACCAGCCGCGGGTGTTTAGGTTTCGACAAAAAAAATCACATTGGCCGTGAATATTTGTAAGGCAAAGTGTGCCCGTGTGTCAGGCGAACGTACGCGGTGAGCGGCCAGTTCGTCAAGTGGTCGTACGACTTCTGCTTTGAGGAAGAGTAGACTAATTTCAAACTCTATTTCCCCGTTCAGAGCTACACACTATGTTTCACCTAACCCTGTTATTTCTCCACTTACGTCAGATGCATTGCAATAGACAGACCAGTAATTATTATGAGGCTAATAAATACAATAATTTTAATATTATTCATATTTTACTTTAGTGAGTAAGCATCTTGGTGTTTAGAAACATTGTGATTTAATTATAACACGTAATGTATTTTATACGAGTTTAATTCGACTCCAGATAGAAATCAGTGATAGTAAAATAATTATTACTTTAAGAATGCAGGGTTTTTAAATTGTCGCAATGACGGAATGGTTACCGCGGTCGCTAAGGCACATCCTACGAGACGTTCTTAGCAGTTGGAGAGAAATATTAAACAGGGTATTATGTATGCATTTCACAGATACGTAGGCTAAGCTACAAATAAAAGTATGTTTCATTGTTATTTGTAAATAAAATATATGTGGCAAATAATATTTTACAAACAGTGCTACAAAGTGAAAGATCTGCCGAGAATAATTTGAATGTGAAAAGGTAAAGAAAATGTGAACAAGTAAAAATATGAAAAGTGTGAATCTCTCATACGTCGTGGTTTATACAGTTCTTGAAATTTGCAAGCAAGCATGCCAATGAAAATTGTAGTATCTGATTAAGCTTCATTGGGAAAATTTAGTATTCTTAAAAAAAATGTATTTATTAAGTCGCTTTAAAGCTGTTAGCCATATGAGACTAAGTAATGTTTTGTGATATCAATTCGATTTTGAAATTATGTGTAAATTATTAGAAAGCATTAACTTACATATATTATACAGAATGATTCACGAGGAGTTACCGCAACTCACATGGCTTATTCCTCAAGTCATTTGGAGGAAAATCTGCCATATGACCGTAGGTCCAGTTCCCAATATTTACAGACTAATACGAAAAATTGGAAACACAATACATTGAACAGCTCCAGTATATTGCTGCGTGTGGGGATGGATGAAGGATATCAAAGGACTGCACAAACACGTGAGGAGCTACTTGCGTGCATCATGCATGCCGCTACAGAGACAGTCGTGTGCAGATACGTAGAACGACGCGTGCGATTCATAGGCGTGCCGCCAAGGTATGGAGGTAGACGGAAACATTTGAACATGTCTTGTAAACTTCTTATACTCAATTTAGTTGCTTAACTGTAAACAATGGAGTCTTTATTTTAGAGATGAAACGGATATCCGGTTACTATCCGTTATCCGGCCTATNAAACGGATATCCGGTTACTATCCGTTATCCGGCCTATCCGGCCCTTTGTTCTATTTCGGCCGGATACCGGATAGTGATTCAATATTCGGTTCGGCCGGATATCGGATAGTACAAAAATATCAAAGTTGGATTAAATTTATGCAATAAATGCAACTACTGTCCACATTAGATAGGTATAATATTTAATCCATTCTAAAATTCATGCCAAACAAATGAAAATCAATAAGTTAAGGTGGTTTCTTTATTATGAATATTAAACACAATTTATTAATATTCAAAATTAACTAAAGGCAAATTGTGATGGATGAACACAATTTGTTCTGCGTGTAATGGCAATAAGCGATTGCGCTTGTTTTCATAGACAAGGCCGGCTTCAGAAAACAACCTTTCACTATAGACGCTGCTGCATGGAGCTGAAAGATAAATTTTAGCAAATTTTGACAAATTTGGATATTGGTTTGTATTGACACTCCACCAAAAGTAAGGGTCGGAGCTACGATCAATACGAGCTGTTTTTAAATAATAATCAATTTCATTTGCAATCGCGCTTTTCTCTTGATCCTGACACGATCTATTATTTTCATTCGCCACTTCATCAAAACAATTCCAAAATGTGTCGTGAGCCTCGCGTGTTGTAGTCGATCCCGCCTCATCAACTCTACGTCTCTTAGCCGGCGATGAAGATGGCGAATCACATCCACTGTTAGACGAATCATCACAGGTCATTTTTAAATACTCCAACAAAATTTTTTGCCTAGCACTTTCAGCTTCAAGTGCCCCGAAAAAGTTGGTCTTAAACCTCGGATCGAGGAACGTTGCAATCAAAAAATTTTGATCTTGTCCTATGGTGCTAAAACGGCTTTCTATTTCAGCTCTTAACGAGGCTCTCATATGCAGTATATCAGGGGTAATTTTTGCAGTTTCTTCTTTGTCCAAATACTTCTTTAAAGCAGCAACATGGGGAATAACTTCTGATATGCAAGAGAGACCGGAACTGGTGATTTTTGTAATTTCCTCAAAAGGTTTTAAAAGCTTGACGCACTGTTCCATCAATTCCCATTGCTGAGCTGTCAATTTATTAAGTATGCCGTGGTCAGCTACGTAAACAGAAATACCCCGTTTTTGCTCCAATAACCGTTCTTCCATATAATAGGTAGAATTCCACCGCGTACTTACATCTTGAACAAGTTGGTTCTGTGGCAAACAAAGTTCTTTTTGTATTTCGATCAGTTTCTCATGAGCTAAACCTGAATGGTTGAAGTGCGTCACAAGACGTCTACCGGCAGCGATCATCTCCACTACTTCATGTTGAACCTTTAACGAGACTGTGACAACCCTCTCAAGTAAATGAAGGAAGCATCTAGCAGAATCATACTCGGCCACTCGAACACCCTTGACCATGTTAGCACCACTGTCATGAATAAGTAAATGTATTTTACTTTGGTTAATGTTCCAGCGAGCTGCGATCGTATTAAGCTCTTTTGCTATATTTTCTCCAGTATGGGATCCTCGGAATGGCTTCATAGCAAGAACAGCATGTTCCTGATGAAGATCAGAAGACAACCAATGAGCTGTGAAGCTCAAAAAGCTCGCATTGTTGTGCAAACAGGTCCAAACGTCAGAAGTCACTGAAATCGCGAGAGCATTTGCTATATTTGCTGCAATTTTTGTTTTAATTAGGTCGTAAATATCAGGAACAATTGTTTGAGTAATATAGGTGCGACTCGGCATTTCATAGCGGGGTACCGCTTGTTCCATGAATCTCTTGAATCCAACTCTTTCCACGATAGATACTGGCTCATTGTCTAGTGCAATCATTTCTGTGATTAGATAATGATACTTTTTGGCCTTTGCATCATTCACATCCCATAATAATTTTCGTTCAAATGATTCAGACAAACTTAATTGTTTTTGTGTCGATGTCGACGATGTACTTGGACCGGGGTGAGCATTGGCTGCTGGCAGCGGAGCATGTACCACGGACTTATCCTTACGAATCTCGTTGAACTTATCCGGATGTTTGTATTTCAAATGGTTACTCATAGCTGACGTACCTGAAAGAAAAATAAGCGTATTGATTAAAACAAAATCGATAAATAAAAGCGAAGTAAGATTTGAAATAATTCGGATCAGTAAACTAGTTTATACAACAATAAATTAACTATCCATTAACCATTTATAATTTATTTGAAGTTCACGAAAGGCTACGAAAGTATGACGGCAGTTTCTTAAAATAATATCTTTTAAAACAAACCCCTCGAATTCCGTGGTTACATAACTAGTTACGAATACGATCATTATTTATTATTAAATTTAGTAGATCAACTTGAAATAAATTTTATTCACGTTAAATTGCGGAATATTTTCGATACAAAAAGCTAAATCCGATAATAAAATAATTGAATACATACCTGCTTTTTTTCCTTTTCCACCACGAGAGATTTGCATTTGGCACAACGAACACACAGCAAACTTATTGTTGTCATTGCTGATATAAAAATATTGCCAAATTGGGGATCTTTTACTTCGCGCTGACATTTTCGTAACTTGCTTTCACTAATTTCACCTAAACCCGAACGTCAACAAATGGCGGCTCAAACAAAACAAAACAAATGAGTGNAGTCAACAAATGGCGGCGCAAACAAAACAAAACATAGGAGTGAGCGAACTCATTCATTACCCCTCCCGCCAGCTTACTGCACTCCCGCGAGTATCTATGCACCGGCGTCGGAAAACAAACATGTTGCGACATGAATATTTCTTCTAAGAAGAAATCACACTCAGACCTGCCGAATATTCGGCCGCCGGATATCCGGCCATCCGGCTTGTGACCCAGCCGAATATCCGGTATCCGGTATCCGGCAAAATTACTATTCGTTTCATCTCTACTTTATTTACATAAAGGTATTTACTTCTACAAGGGCTATTACTTTTTCTTCACCTTTCCAATTTTTCGAATTACTTTGCAAATATTGGGAATATGACCCAAACTCAAGTGACACTCTTTGCTCCAAATGACTTCAGGAATAAGTCCTGTGAGTGGCGGCAACTCCTCGTGAATCATCCTGTATGTTAAAATTTTTCTATTGTTTAAATTTTTCTGCATCCTCCACATTTGTATTTATTGTAAAATGTCCAAAAAAATATTTTTAGGTAGTGAAGAAAATCAGTTGTTTGGGTTTAATTTTGCGGAATATACAACTTGCAGAGGCGGATTTTGGGTTCAGTATTTAAAAAAGGACATAACATCGGAACATTTTATTTATTTAACATGTATACTTTTTAAAGTTTCTGTTTAATTTCATCGTGTAAATAATACGTTATGTTAGTTAGGCTATCATCATTCAAAACACATAAAGAATGGGATACATTCTTAACATACCGTAATTTGCAGTCTATAATTAAAATACAACAAAAATTATATAGACATCCGTATCAGGTGCGGAGACCAGATTTTGAAAGTTAAAAGAAAGTAGTGCCGATATTGGGGTTTTGCTAACATAACCTTCATTCCTCCTTGTGTGTTATTGCACATAAAACCATGTCGTTTATGTTAATGTTAGCTTTTAGTTACGTTCCCTAAAAAAAATTATTCCTTATGTTAGTGACTATTAGGTTTTACCGTTTTCAGGAACAAAAATTTTTCTGGTTGGTGAATTCAAAACGCAAGTGGGGTGGATTTGTGTTTATTCATGATCACTTTCATTTTGTTAATTTTTTTAAAATCCATATATGGGTTTCCTCATAAAAATATAACTACTTATTAAAATTGTTGCGTGTTTTATTTATTCCTTTATTTCGCAACGCGATTGGTATATATATANGCCACCATTTGCTTTTAGAACAGCTGCAATTCTTCGCGGAATAGATTCGTAGAGTGTCTGAATAGTTTCCACCGGGATATTGTCCCATTATTGTACCAAAACATCCGCCAATTGCTTCAATGATGTCGGAGATGGATATCTGCTCCTCACTCTCTGCTCTGAAACACCCCATAACGGTTCAATTATGTTGAGATGTGGCGATTGTTTGATGATATTCTGATGCTCTTCAAACCAAGACTGAAACATTTTGACTGTGTGTATGGGCGCATTATCATTCTAAGAAATCCGGCCAGTGATGTGAATGAGAGGACCAGCAGAATACTACGATATAGCCACCCAAATCATAACGGAACCTCCCCCATGCTTGACTGTAGGAAGCAGGTAGTCCGGATAGTAGGCTTATTTTGGGGTTCTCCATACATAAACCCGGCCGTTTGTAGGAAAAAATGTAAACAATGATTCATCGGACCATACCACATTCTTCCAATAATCAAGTGTCCAGGTTTTATGATCGTGGCACCACTTCTTTCGCAGCTTAGCGTTGGCTTCCGTTATAAAGGATTTTGCAATTGCAGCCCTTCAATGAATGTTAGCTTTGTGGAGCTCCCGCCCTACTGTTTTTGTCGAAACAGTAATCCTCAAGTGAGTGTTGAGTTCTGCTGTCACTTTTGCCGCGGTAGTTTTATGTTGTCTGACCACAATTCTTTTTAATGTTCATCGGTCTCTGTCAGTTAACTTTGGGTTTCGCCCACTATTCCTCTTCGCCGATTATATTTTACCCTGTTTTGTGTATGCTGTCATTACCGTGGATACTGTCGCCCGCGAAACGTTAAACAATTCAGATGTTTTCTACACAGACGCTCCCGCTAACCGAGCACCAACGATTTGTCCTCTTTCGAAGTCGGAGAGATCACACATTTCACCGATCGCTTCTTTTAACCGTCGCAGAACAAAGAGTATAATACACTGAAATATAACCTACAAGACTTGGCACGTAAACTGTGCAATACATACGCGTCGCATTATTTACACGGAAGCAGTGTTGCCAACATGCAACAAAATTTACTATATTGCATGGTGATCATATTATTTTGTCCATCCCCTGTAAATATACACACAGACAGTGAGAAATTGACTCATTGGGGATGGTTGGACCATTATTGTTTACGTTTTTAAAGGAACTCACATAGCAGCGGAGGGGGCAAGTAAATCTGATTTTATTATGAATGACGACATCGCTAAAGGATCGGATTTCGGAAACACGAAGTTGCTTATTGTTACGAGTTGTGTTCAGGCCCTTAGCTGAGCGGCCTGCCTGATCACACCTTCACTTATTTGTCCAGGACATGGGCCGTGATCGCTGAACTTAGTTATGAAATAGGAAACCACAGAACCCTCTCCACCAGCCAGAAAACGGGGACTACGCAGCCGATATAAGAGAGAGTAGTTCGTGGACGCTTGTCTTTTTTTTCGGGCCATTGGAACGGGAAGGCCACTAAAGATGGGTGTGTCCGGCCGTCGACTTGCGCCGTCTTAATCAGCCTCTGGAATCATGAACAAGGTGGGAACTCTCCAATTAGGCTTTAATCAGAATGTGGCAGGTTAAATCTCTATAAAATAATATAATTTAATATTTCTGTATATTTGTATAGCTCCTGCCTCCGATCATATTCAATCATATTTATATTGAAATAATATTGTACAACCTTAATGTTAAATATACCTCTTTTATATAGTGTTCATTACATAACTCTTATCAATAACTTGTTACGCCCCTATATCCCGGTTAATTACCAATATCAACAAACT
The DNA here is from genome assembly GCA_002778355.1 of Clitarchus hookeri. Taxonomy (NCBI): domain Eukaryota; kingdom Metazoa; phylum Arthropoda; class Insecta; order Phasmatodea; family Phasmatidae; genus Clitarchus; species Clitarchus hookeri. The sequence goes on from NQII01000343.1 coordinate 1,342,442, forward strand.
ACCAAAAACATAATATTATGAACAGGGCACAGCGTAGCTGCTAAGAAGCAAATCCGCTTTGCATCAAATCGCATACCTTTAGAAATTATATAAATATAAGCACCCAATATGGTTCTAATTTTCTGAATAGAGAGGAATGCTGCTACATTCTTTACACAATCCCGTTTTTACGTGAGTGACATGAAAGTCCTAAAATACCTACACATTTAATTGCACGCGGTTTTAAAGCATGCTGTTGCAATTGGTTATATACGACTGAAGCGAGCTTTCAATGGTAGAGTGTAATAACAGTTAATAATCCTCAGAGGTGGTTATATATAAAAACTTAGAGAATCTTCAATCAAGATTATCATTCAATTAGCGTTAAGGTAGTTCGCAGGAGATTTTTTAAGGATTATTAAAAAAATCTAATACTTATTATTAAATAGCTACGCTTATAGTATAAAGGTTTTAATTAAAAATTTCCCTCATTGTTTATAATGCCGAAGGCTTATTTCTGAAGGTTATCTTGATAGTAGACACACCGCAACTCTTGACATCATCTTCGCCCATCGGCACGCTGAAAAAAACGCTATTTAGAGTTATAGTGCTTTATATTAGGTCCTTTTGGGCAAAGAGCGGCGTCATTTACCGCCGGTGAACGGGATTTTAAAAAGGTGTGACTAGTGGAGTATTCCAGCCCTCCTCAGAACTATTGACTTATAATTTTTGGAAATTAACTGCTTAAATGTTAAATATATTCATTCAACTCTCCCCGTTCATATTGTGCAGGCAGAATGGAACCGTGATTAATACACTTTACAGTTCATAATAAGAAGTGATCGCGCAATAAGACGTTACGTTGCATGTTTCTTATAACGTATTACAATTCTCTATTCACTGGCCATTTTGTTGAACGAGTTATAACTGGAACATGGTACTGCCCAACTATAAAGTAATGTGTTAAATGCATGAGGTGAAGTTATGGATATGCACCGAAAATAAATAATTGATTATTAGCTATCGACTACACTGATGAGCCATTACATTATGACAACCCAAGGCAAAGAATCTTGGCCGATGGAAACGTGGCATATTTCTAGTGGAATTCGTGACGTCAGGTCTAAGGCCGGGATTACGATGACTTCACGTTACACGTAACACGCATCACGCTATACGTTTACGTGTACGTAAAACGTGTTTTTGGGATATATATTATGATGCTTCACGTAACCAGTAACCAGTGTGTACCAAATAAAAATTCCGGGGATTCGTTTTGTTGCTTCTCCGATTGAAAACTTTGAAAATTCAAGTCATACAGTCGTATTTGCGTGTTAATATTGATGTGGCAAAAATAGGTTGCGAAAGTATGGCGCTCGTGATTTATACAAACTTTGAAAACATTTGAGATACGGCCTAGGAGATGGACATAATCTACAGAACTAAATGAGTCTGGGAGATGTAGACGTATTATTCGTGCATATGGGATACATCGTATGTAATAAACTCTAATACGCTGATAAAATTAAATTGTGTTTAATGAAGTAGGTTTACTAAAAATTGCAAACATAGTGGTAAACATTCTGCATTTTACGCACGCATGTTTACCCCTCTGAGAAACATAATTAATAAAATGTGGCAATGTATAGCTCCCTAAATATTTACGAATTAAAACAAAATAATTCTAGCCTAACTTTTATTACTTCTTTATCCTCATTTCCGGCAGAAAATTATATACGTGGTTGACGAATTAAAAACTTGAACAGACGACATCGCAAAAATTAACACGAACTCAAAAAAAAACAAATACAACACAACATGATAAGCAAAGATAACATAACATAGTCCCTTTTTGTGATTGACCAGCGATATCACGGGGTGCAGACTCACGTATCACGCAAAAGTTAGATATTGACAAGCTTTTCCATCACGTGGACGTTACGTAAAATGATCATAATAGGTATCCTTGAAACACGTTGGTCAGAGTACAGCTGACTTACATGAACGTGTGCTCGTTACTTCTTACGTGAAACTTGAAGTCATCGTAATCCCGGCCTAAACATCTCGGACTGGAAGGTCTTCTTGTGGTTGGAAAATAGCTTGCCATGTAAAAGCAAACTCGTCGCTGTGGGCAAACTAAACTTAAAATGGTATGGAATTTTGAGGATCTGTACGTATATGTATCACGCTTCGTACTGCACACTTCAATTTATTCTATCTTTCATACATTTGTGTTAAGAAAAAAAATTGTTTAAAGGTTTTTTTGTAACCTTTGGAAGTTTGCACTCAAATTTTCAAAATGTATTTAACTTTTACCCTTATTGCTTCAGATAGGCAATTCCAGCTTACAAAATGTATTAAATGAACCAAATTATCTTAATATAGTCAATATTTGACCATAAAACTCACGCTACATTAAAAAATCATCAATTCTTGCACAGTTTTTTCTAAATGGCTGGTTTGCAAAAACCAGACGTACTAGAGAAACTTCATCCAAAACCAGTTGACACTAACTCTATTCATTACAAATAAAATAAACTACAAAAAAATATTTCATTAAGGATATGACTTTATTGTATTTATGTAATGTACACTCTTGCTAGTAAGCGAGCCAAGTGAAGGAGAAACGAACGCATTACACAAAACGTTTTACAGTAAATGCATTAACTTTTTTCTATTAATTTCTTAATTTTATAAGTTATGTTCTTAATTTAAGATAACAGAATATACTGTATATGCGTTATGTACATCAAAGTAATAAATACAAAACACAAAACTGTCAAAAAGATGAGTCAAAGCACAGCATGCAAAACTACAAAAATTATTTCAAAATACGCCGCAAATACAATACTTAAATTACTAAATCAAAATACATTACATAAGGAAACTTATCTGTATGCAAATGAATAAACCAATTATAAGACACGTAGCAAGTACAAACTTACAGCTATTTACAAATAAAAATACAATTTGGAAAAGAAAATATCACGCCAAGAAAACAAAATAATATTTTTAAAAACAATAGCATATACCTACAAGACTCAAAACAATCTGTAAAAAAAACTACATTAAAGACAAGAAAAATGTTATCTACGAGAAAGCAAAATACTGTTCTGAAACACGCAATTGCAAGACTTAGCAATTTAACAATACATTATGAACAATAATATGCCCTGTATAAGAAATTAAAAATCTATATAACACATAACAAATACAAGATTTACAATACTTGCAAAATTAAAAATACATTATGAATAACATGTTCTCTAATGGAAAAATACTATTATAAAACATAACTTTTTCAAGATATACAACAATCTGCAAATTTAGAATGCATTACAACAAGAAAATGTTCTCTGCAAGAAAACATGCACAGTTCTGAAATACATAACAAATGCAAGATTTATAAAAATTTGAAAATTAAAAAATACCGTATGAAGAAGAAAATATTATGTACGAGAATGTAAAATTGTGTACACAACAAAATAATTATTAAGCTTAACAAGGGTAGGGAAACTAACAATTAATTTAATGAATAATATGTAACTCGTAACATTTTGAAGACTCAACAGCAATCGGAAAATTAAAAATACATTATCAACCATGTGATTTTTATGCAATATTTATATAACACATTAATAAAATAACATCTATAGTGTTTCTATATTCGAAAAAGAAATACTGCCTCACTGCAAAAATTTTTACATCTTTTTTTTCTGGGAGACAGAGAACTTGTGTGTTTTTCAACGCATTTTTTATTCGATGAATTTCGTTGACTGACTCCGTTGATATATTTCACCCTTACGAAAATTCGTAGAGTTACAAAAGTTGCCACAATTTTTTCAAGGATATCATTCATTTATTTCTGTCGAAATGGTGGTGGTAATTTTTTTTTTTTATGCGTCATGCTTTATGCGAAACGTAGGGCCCAGACACCGCTGAAAAATTGTTTCCATGTTTTAGACTTTATCCAGGAACGTATGTGAAGGCTCGAACAAGCCTCCACAGGGCAGATGCTGTGCCCACGATGACTTTTGAAGTTTTTTTTTTTTGCATTAGTATGGCAACCCAGTTCAGGGAATTCAGAGTGAAATTTTTTTGCTAGCCAGCCTGCTAGGAATTGGAGTCCATCTATGGAACACACTTCTGATACTGGATTTTCTTCATTAACTGGTAGCAGTTCTATTTTAGCTAATAAATCAGAGCCACCGTCAGTATCATGTTGCCTTTCACAGTCTTCAACAATACCAGCACTTTTCAAAACACTACTGGCAATGAATTCTTCCTGCCCAGCTGTACCCATATTGTGTGTTCAATTCATTCTGATCTATACTTTGGCTTTTTTCGTGAATTATCATTCTCAGCCGGTTTAGTGCATCAATATGAGACGGACGGTCATTCAGTCCTCCTTGTCTCTTTTTGGCTAAATAAATTTTACAGGCAGTCTTGATTGACTCAGTGTGACAGAATGAATTTAATGCTGGGGTACTGCAGTTGCAGATCCGAAAATAACTGCTTGATGGAAGTAATGGATGTAATAATGCTTTTCTGAAACATTTGTAGTGATTTTTGCCTAGCAACATTCTTTATAGTAATATTTCCTAACTGTAAATCTAAAATGCGATTTTGTGCTTTTTCATTCAAACCGTAAGTCCATTTGGATTGGAGTTTTTCAGAATATTGCTTATTTAGAACATATCTGATCATCATATCAAACCAGGAGTTTATCAAATCAATGAAATCTGCAATGACGGGGGCTTCCTCTAGTTTGCTATATCTACTAATTGCAGTTGCTGTTGTGTGGGATGGTAACTCAGCGGCCAGTCTGACTTTCTGTCTTTGAGTTTTTCCACATTCTACATGAAGTGTAAATAACATATGACAAGAACGCACTTCTAAAGATGAGATATCCTCAATTAAATCCGTTACTGGATTTTTGTTAGTAAAGTTTCCATTGGGCCACTTGAAACCATTGTCAGAAACCAGTTTCTAATGAGTTGAGAAGATGTGGCACATCAGGAAAAAGTAAATGAAGCATTCACTTGATACAGACATACCTAATCCTTTCCAAAGTGCTAAGTTGCCACCACGACAATCTCCGTCACATGCTACAACTCGAAACACAGACACAGACACCTCACTAATAATTAAATTCAATATGCATGCTGTTATTTTTTTTTGTCACAATCTATGTATACTGACTACATCCATAGAGAGAAGAAACCTCTTGCCATTATCACTTGTGCTTAACTGTGTGGCCCCACAATGCGATCTGCAGCTTTTTCATACTCATATAAAAGTTTTACCTGTAACAATTGTTTACCTATAAAATTTGCTACCTAATATACTCTATAATTACATCAATTGAGTGCAGACAATTTTACGAATACGTTTTATCATATTTTGCAGTATTTCTGCGAAATGAAGAAATATTTGCAAGAGGAGTGGGGTCTATCAAAATAAAACCTTATAAGAACTAACAGACTGAGCTTTACCTTTTAAGATCGTTATATTTGTGAAGTAATAAAATAGTAATAAAATTAGCAGTATTTGTGAATATAAAACACCTAAAACAATTAAAACAAAATGTGAATATATATTTTAAGAGAGCTAACTTATTTTTCTCCTCAATTACCAGTATAATTTATCTTATTTATGGACTCTAAATATAATAAATTTTTATTACTACGGAATAAAAATTACTACATTATTAACTTATTCTTACTTTCATTGTGAATTTAATTATACTAAATACCGAGCGAGGCGGTGCAATGGTAACATGTTGGACTTGCATTAGGGAGGATGCAGGTTCGTGTCCCGGTCGTCCGGCCATCCTGATTTCAGTTTTCCATAGTTTCACTCCAGTCAAATGCTAGCATGGTCCCTTAATAAAGGCCATGGCCGATTCCTTCCCCGATTCCCTTCAACTGTGGTGATTTTGTATGTGCGCGTCTCCAATGACACCGCTGTCGACGAGACGTTAAGCAAACATAAAAAAAAACATATTGAATTTAAAAATTCACTGACTTATAATTTGTCAAATTGTAGAACTGTTAATCTATCCTCATCCTTCAACTTCAGATCACGAATTTGCATAAACATCAGTACATACATAGTATTCCTTGCCTCATATTGATGCGTGACGCTCAGTGACGCAGTGATGATGGCGCCGAAAGAGGAAAAATATTTCATTCCAAAGGAACAAGTATCCTCTCTTTCCAAAAAACCTCAAAGTATTGTATTGTATACGGCTTATTTACATCTCCCGGTGTTATGCCTTAAGGCTTATCAGAAGTCGGTTTACAAACTAACTTAAGGTAAAAGTCAAGTGGGAGGTAGTGTGATTCTCTGTAGCCAGAGCGCACTGCCAACATATTCGTAAATACTTCCAAACCATCCGCTATATGGCCCAACAGGCGTATTCACACCCACCCCCGCACATTCTAGACAGCATGTCATCCATTCTCAGAACACCACGGAGTGTCAGTGAGCAGGCCAGGTTATCCGCCCGCCTCTCTAATGACCCGTCGCCTATAGCAGATTACTCTCTGCGATAACAACAATGTGTTTAAGGGTTAGCAGCAAGAAGACAACAAGCAAAATTAGATTGGTCCGAGCGAGCCGGTTTAAAAAACGGTACATTGAGTGGTGCGCACTGACGTCACAATAGCGCAGTGACTGGCCAGTAGAGACCGCAGCTATGGGTAAAACGTGTATATAATACTCGTTTGCACGTTCGAACAGCTACTGTTTTGCAGTAGATACAAAATATATTATATTCTTTGATATACTTATATTGCTGTCAGGAAAGAGATTTATTTAAAAATAAAATCGTTATAAGCTTATGCAATAAAAAAATTGATGAACATCGCGTTTCATGCTCATGGAATCATTCCGCAGAATATCCTCTTGGAATTAGTTGAAGATAACTGATAAATATTAGTCAGACCCAATGAAAAAAAAAACTCAAATTATACAGGTTCAGTATAAAAAATACCCCAATTTTAAAGGTCTAAAATATCATAACCAAATAACTTAGAACCTGGATTGACCAATCAAATCAACCGTGGAACCGTTAAGTTCAGCATACATTCATAAATGTTCAATGTGACCAACATGAGCGGCCCGAACGACACATATGCGATAATCAAACTCGTTCATGCTCTTGTCAGCATGTCCAGGATTACGGTTTGATGCCGTTCGTAAATCTCAGTTTGAGGTGGTGAGGGGGTAGCGAACTCGCATTCGACACGTCAATGTGAAGGAGGTGGTCTGATGTTTCCTTTATGTGCCGAGAGATGACACTGGGAGCGTCTGTCGTTGCACTATGAGCGCATGTTGTGTGCTAGTCCGCATCACGATGGCGACGGAACAACAGAAGGTGTTCTGTGTTATTCAGTTTGCTAAATGTGAATCGGTTACCACTGTTTAACATGAATTCCGTCGTAAATACGGACGTCGTCCTCCCAATAGGTGGATTATCGTACGTTGGTTTCGTCAGTTCGTGACACAGGGTGCCTTTGCAAAGGCAAAAGTTCCGGGCGGCCACGTGTGTCCGAAAAGAATGTGCAACGGATTCAACAAGCGTTTGTTCGCTGTCCGAGAAAATGAACCCGACAAGCTTACCAGGAAATGCAAACCTACAATCGACGGTATGGCTAGTGTTGCGAAAGCGATTTCTCTACAAACCGTATATGTTACAGCTTGTACAGGCTCTTACCGAAAGGGATAAGGAACCCAGACGTGATTTCTGCGCGTCCATTCTTGCCCAGAACGAGGTAGATGATGCCTTCATGTCTAAGCAGGTTTTTAGCGATGAAGCGACGTTCCATATAAATGGTAGGGTTAAACGGCATAACGTGCGGATATGGGGTCAGGTGTCTCCACATGAACCCACCAAACACGAGCGAGCTTCCCCCGAAGTGAACGTGTTTTTCGCTGTATCCAAAGACACTATTTTCGGCCCTTTCTTTTTTCACGAGCCCACTGTTACTGGAATCTCTTATTTGGACATGCTTACAGAATGGTTGTTTCCTCAGCTAGAAGAAGCGGCGGGGGACTTCATTTTCCAGCAGGATAGTGCGCCACTTAATTGGCACCTAGCTGTTCACGGATACCTGAACTAGACATTGCCGCAACGCTGGATTGGTCGAGGAGCAGCTGGTAACCAGGCTCTTCATCACATGTTTATGAATGTCGTGTTGCTGTGTGGTGCGAAAACAGTTGTAAAGCAAATTTTATTTCCTGGCAAGTATTTCCCTTTAACTGAATGTGAAGAGGTATAAGTTTTGGAGGCAAACTTAAGTTCCGTGATTTCAATTATGACTTGCTCGTAACAACTTTCCCACACAGAGTTGTATTTCATAATCCAAAATATTATTCCATAACAATTTTATGGAATATAACCCACACAGGATTGGTACTGTGGGAGTTTTCAAACGTTGTGCTGGATGGTGATATATTCAATTATTTTCATAAGCCTATATTACTTTCGCCTATGTCACAATTGCAACGAAAGAAAATAACCTTTATTAAAGCGTTCTTATTACTCAGAAAAACAGTTATTTTGTCAGTTTTCAATCTATAAGTAATAAAATATAGGCTGTTTCCACTTTTAAACTAGTCCTCGATCCACAATGACTTGTATATTTCTATTTGGCCCAAGTATTTTATCCTCACTTTGATCATCAGATAATCTGAATCTTCATTAATTTCTTCAAATGACAGAATTGTTAACTGCTCTGTTTCATTCATGATTTTAGATGTAATTTCAGGGACTGCCAACACTTCAGTTTGAATGCCTCAAATTTCGAGTTCATTTCAGGAGAGTCGACATCCCGGAAGAGGCAAGCATACTTTATTTCTCATGTAAAAATATGCTTTCTGAGAAATTTACCTAAAAGTGATATCAGCCGAAAAGTCTTCTTTTTCCCAGCAACACTTATTTTCAGTTAGTAACCTGTTGATTGGTTTAAGCACGAAAGGTTTTTCAAATTGTTCCGCATTTCATTTTTAACAAATTTTGGATAACGCTTATTCAGAATTTTAATTTGCAGCAGCTGTTGTATTAACATTTTGTTTTCATTGTCCAAACGATTGTATGATTCTCGTCTCCGTTTTATTTCATTTTCTAGGTCAGGTACTTTAATTTTCATTAACATAATTTCTTGTTCCACGGATTTCAATTTCACTGGCAAATAAGCCTCTGATTCCATCTCTTCTTCTGTGACTGAGTGACATATCTGAACGTGTTGTTCATCATTTTCAGCACTACTGTGTAAGGAATCGTACAACTGACGTTTTTTCTACAGAATCGTGCAATTCTTCCACATCTTCCTCTTCGCGGTTCGCAAATGGAGGCGTTGTTCTCTTGCCACAGAGCGTGTTTTCAATTTTATGCGGTAGATTTTAATGCGGTACAGAACATTGCTTTGACACTTTTCTTCTCTTCTGACCTGTAAGTTCCGCTGGTTAATCTCTTTCGTAAACTGCGGAAACGTAGTTATCCGAATAAAGTCTTACAATATTCGTATTGAACTTGTCTTGTCGCTTACAAGTTAATACCCAGTGTATAAAAATATCAGGATCATCTGGAAATGTATGAAAACTGAACGCCGTGTCATCACGTCCAGAAACGTTTATGCAGGTTGCAAACGCACATAGTGGGCCTATTCAGTCACATCCACAACGACGAGATACTTAGAAAAATCCGCTTTAATGTGTGATTGTGGTTCACAGTAACAATAAACTAGAGACTTGGCTGTTTGTACGAGTCTAATACTGCAAATAATTGCAACACAGATATGGCATTGGAAATACAAACAGCATACCAAATTATGTAAAAACGCTCAGGCATAATAACGTGCTGACAACAAAACAGGGTCCCAATTTTTTTTAACTATCGGATAAAATTCTTTAGCAGATTTTTTTGATACTTCCATGCTGGTAGCGAGTGTAGTGATGCAAAAATATGAATTTTTGAGACTACTAGCAACTATCTAAATAAATTGTATGGAATATTTGAAGAATCGATTTTACAACTTGGCATCGTTGTATTTCATGTGTCGTCAGTGATGCTGAACCAATCACGTTAAATATGTTGTAGTAGTAAAATTTGTTTTAAATAACACACACACACGTATATATATATATATTTGTATAATTTATTTGTAGACAATCTGTGATAAGTAATTGCAACAACCTTAAAAAAATAAGCTATCTAGAGTGACGACGAAACTATTAACTGATATGCATATATTATAACTAATGAAGTCAGACATCGGTAATCCACAGGAACTCTGTAATTTTTCACGCAGATTTTTATTTTCCTTACAGGAATTTGTATTGAACTATTTACGCTAATATTTGCCAATAAAATATCTAAACCCGTGAAAGAACATGTTAAAGAGTTAACTCGTATTGCGGCTAGATATAGGTTTAGTATTAATTAACAACATACTTAAGAAACTTTTATATTTTAATTACTTTATAGTAACTTTATTTATGAAAAAACTGTAAAACGCTTTACCATACCGTAAAAAATGATAAAATACAAATTGAAAAGCAACACTATAACAATTTATATTTTTCTGGTGTACATATACCATTACAACGTTTTTGCTAACACTCCGGCTATGGCTGTAAACTATAACATATTTTTCATTAATGTTTGCATGTCTAAAACAAATGTAATACGTTTTGATTCACAGTACCAACTACGTTTCATGTAATATTTCACATGGAATTCTAAGCAATTCTATTGGCTTTCCCTTACCAACTTAACTTTGCTTACACGATTTTCTCATAGATATGTAAACGCCATATAATTTGATATTTGGTAACAGTTTTACTCTCCTTTATTAATTATATTTATATTAAACCACGCGCGACTGTATTTTCAAGTTTTCTACATCACACAAAGTATTATAAGACACATCTATAGAGGAATGGTGATTCCGGCAGCTGCCTAGCTGTCGGATTAATTTCGACACTTCGTGGATCGATTACGGCATACAATCCCGCTACCGAGTGTTCAAAAATTGCCTTTAGGCATTCCAATAGCGGAATGACGTATTTCCTCTAGAAGTCTAAAGGAATAACTCCGATAGTTTCAATAATTGGGCCCCAGGTCAGGTTAAGCCGTGGTCCGAAACTAGCAATAAATATCATCCGGGCGGTCCTAGACTCGGGGGAGCGCTTCGCCGCAGTGACGTCACGTGCTACCCTCCGGAGTATCGTTACTCGAAACAGGCGAGATGACTCAGTCGTCTTCTCTAGTGGTCTTGGGTTAGTAGTACTCCGCTCATGTGTATGACAACACACATACCTGATTTAAGTAAATTTTAAAATTTTCAGTCTAAAGTTTTGTAAGGCTATTTCTTCTTTAAACCGTTTACGTAAATAACTGCCTGCTTTTCATGTAATGTAAGAGTAACTTACTAAACAAATACAATAACGTACAACTAAGTAAAGTTTTCACTGCCTAGCAAAAACAGCCCCCNTTTCAAAAGTTTGGAATGGAATTTAAAAAGGCTTTGTGGAAGACTTTGCTAAGTAATTCGTGCTCGAGAACGCTTGGTATTACAAGTGAGAGAAGCAGTTACTGGCCACAACCAACGCATAAACTGAAAGTGATCTTCAGTTATGTAACGCGTAGGAAGAAGGCAGTATTTTTTTCGCATGCTAATTTTCTTCGCATAGTTCACTCTTCCTGAGGAGGTAGTCTTATGTGGTATGTGTATTATTATGTGTACTGTTATGTGTGTCAGGTGTGCGCGATACCAGTGTTTACCTACATGGACGTATGTCTGCATCTATACGTACGTAGACAAAACATGCATATGTGTTTCCAACCAATAACATTTCCGACATAGCCATCTGACAACACCAAATAAGGTACTGAATCATATGTAAAATTTTCAGTCTTGCAAAGTTTTTAAATAAGCCTAAAGACTTTTTTTTAAAAAGTTTTATCGAAGCATTTAAAACGTGTCTTAAATTCTTTACGTACGAAAAACACGTTTTTTTTGTAAACAGGAAGTAAATGGCCCTAAATAATATGGTGTTGAAATTTTCTCGCAGATTGAAAAATAGCAGCCGCCTGGTTCGAAAGTATTTTAATGTGAAATGAAATAATATATTACTTATTTTGTCGTTGAATAAAAATACAACTAAATAAGTGAACGAACCAGCAAAACTGTAAATGACAAAATATTTGATCCATTTCTAGGAACTTTTGTGGGCCAGTACTGTACAATAAAAGCAGAGGTTGTGTTTTTTGAAGAATGTTTAAATTGTCTGAAAATTAATACACAGTACATGTAACGCTGAAAATAAAATATGTACACCTGCGAGATACTTTGTGAAGCTTCTGTAAGGCACTAAGAAATAAAATAGAAGGGCCTGATGATCAGTTCGGGATTTTAACCACTCTTAAGTAAAACTTAAAATATTGAAAAAATTAGTTTTTTTTTACTGTTTTGAAAAATATAATTAAACATTTAATACATAATAGGGGATATGTTGATTGTTGTCATTATGTTCATAAGAAAATTTTTGTTTTCTTGATATAATAGAGCAACTCGTCTATTTACTACATGCAAACCCTCACACATGGAGTCTGTTACCGCACCACAGCTGGAATGGCCTCCGTTGCTATACTCCGCAACAATCATACTGAACTGGCCACATTCCGATACCTCTACAATGCGCAGTATGATCAAACAAGAAGTTCCGATCCCTATGACGCAAGCGCCAGACAGATGCGACATCTGTGTGGCGCCTGCGTCATTTTACTTTCGAACAATCTTTTGCACTGACTGCAACGAGGCCAAGAGCACGAGTTCTTTATGCAATGACGTCATGTTGGCGGCAAATTGTTGAACATTAGGTTAGGAATTTGGAAGGAGGCCGTTAATAGTGGTGACATGCATCTAGACGTAATGTATTTTACCTTTTTTAGCCTGTAAAATGTTTCAAGGAGCTATGTTTAATGCAGCAAAGATGACATACATCGGCTGATTTAAGTTGTTCTGGGTGGGATGTTGTTCATATCGTTTATGATACATCACTAGACACTGGCTGTCAGAAAGGTGCACTCGTTCATGAAATAGAATAAAGTGTAAATTACAAAATGTAGAATTTTCTGAAAACAATATTTTGCAAAAGGAGGTAATAGATGAGCAAAAACAATATTGTAAACTAAAAAGCACTAACTAAAATTTCCCCTGAGGAAGAGAGGTGCGTGATTTTCCCACTACCGAGTAGCTGTCAGCTACTCAGCAGGTTTATTTACTTTCTGTAACAACATATTAAAGAGTAACAATGGTTCTAAACTAACTTTGCTAGTGGATTACTACAATAATTACATACTAACGAAAAATAATTTCTAAGATATAGCATACAATGCTAAAATAGCTAGATGGCCACCATATCGAAAGTCAATCTCTAACATACTTGAAACGTAGTTGTACATATCAATTGCGGCAGTACTTCTTGATTGCCAAATTTGGCGAAATTTGGTTGAGTAGTTTTTAGATATAATGTGAAATATATTTCTTACATGCGGCACTATCTTTAAAAATGGCTTACAGAAGTGGTTGTTAGTTAGCTTATTTGATGCATTTAATAGATACTTCCTACTTGCAAAATTTGTTTGAAATGGATCCAATCGTATGTTATTTATATCAAACTAACCAATGATATTTGTGTGGCTGCCATTCAGAAAATAATAGTATAATAATGTTTAATTACGTTTATTTACCTGGCCTATCATAGTATTACTTACTTGCTAAATTTAATGGAAATTGGTTCAATAGTTTTAGAGATATAACATAAAAGCTGTATATGTTCATGTGACGCTATCTTATAAAATGGTGGAAAAAAGTGGCTGTTATTTCGTTTATATTGTGCTTGTAAGAGATACTGTTAGTGTACAAAATTTGGATGAAATTGTCAAAACGGTATGGTAGTTATACCAAATAAATCTAAAATATTTATATGGCCTTCATTTTGAGAATTAATGGTGTTATTGAGTTCAATTATTTACATTTATTTGGCCAATAACAGTATTATTAACGTGCCAAATTTGGCGAAAATAGGTGAAGTAGTTTCAGAGATATAACGTACAAGTTTTGTTTATTCATGTAACGCTATCTTCTAAAATGGCTGACCAAAACAATATTTACCTCTGAATGTAATGACTACAACTAGCGCTGTAAGCATACAACATTTGGTCGATATCGGTTATGTGGTTTCCGCGATATGACATCGCCCTAAATTTTGAAATGGCCTTCATTTTGAAAGTAAGTTCCTAGCGTGGTCGAAAACTATAAAAATAAAGTGTTCTTATTTAGTTTTATATCTGTACCGAGTTTGGTGAAATTCGGTTAACGCATTCAAAAATTGAAAGGGTGGACACACATGCACAGGACACACACAACACACACATGCACAGGACACACACAACACACACATGCACACACACCTACACGCTGACACACACGCAGACACACGCATACAAACTCCTACACACAGATAGGAAAGTTATCTCATAAGTCTTTATTTCCTTCGGATAGTATACTAAAAACGAATCAGTATAAAAAGTTAAGATGAATCAAACTCCTGGATATTATCCATATTCCCAGACACAGTGAACACAGGCCACCTTTCAGATGGGTCAACTTATCAATCATTGTCATGCAACCAGAGATAACGAAAGAGAAGTTCGTGGGGAAGTATGCTACGAGTAGCACAGTCGGAAGGGCTGTCTTTACAAATAACATTTTTTTACAACTCATGAGAAACCTATGCTTTGATTTGAGCAACGCGAATTTGCTACAAAGTTTTTTAACCAGAGAGGATAAGTCTTAGTCCAATTCAGAGTAACACCGTAAACAATCCAAGCAAAAGTGTCAGTTATGTTTATGTAATAGCCTAGAAAGGCATGAAAAAGATCATTAGTTTGTAGTTTTACTCTGGCCACAGGTTAAGTGTTACTAGCTCTGCTACACCATCCTTAAACTGGATAAATTTCGTCTAGGTTGACGGTGGTATAGGTTCTACCCAGCCAAGTACTTGAGTTCACAGTAATTGCAGGAGGACTTTGGCCCACAGAGTTACTGAAAATACCCGGATAATATATAAATGCGAGCAATTTGTGATACAACAAAGAATTTGTTTGCAATACCAATCTTGACGCATATGTGCAAGGGAGAGTCTTGTTTCTAGATTCCAATGCAGATCAAGGATAATCATGACAGGAACTAATGAGACATCTAACATTCTAGTAATGTCACTGTGAGTTAGAGGCACATAAATGAGGATCTGAGGCTGGTTAGTAGACTATTTCCAAACGTCAAAACCACCCTGAGTTAGAAGTTCAATCAACCTATTTCTGACATATGTTTTTCTTCCAAAGATATTGCATCTATAAAAATATCTTCAATAATGTGGTTTGGTAGGGCATGCGTTATGAGAGGATATTTGGCACCCTCGTCATAATCTAGCTAGAGCAGGGTAAATGTTGCCAAAAGTGGAGATGGTGAAAGGCCGTACGTTACAATATTCAAGTGAAGCACTGTAAGTGGTAGAGATAAATCTTCATGCCAGAGAGTGAGTTGGCATGGTAGGTCAATCTCATAAATCAAAACATCCCTGTAAATTTGTTGTATACCGCCCGAGGAGGCAGCAACCTAAGAAAATCGGTTTACACAATGGAAAAAAAAAACCCTGAAAATAACTAAGAATCCCTAAAATTCGCAGAACACCTTGGAAAATCACTTAGAATCCCTGAAAATCAAAATAAAATCATTGTAAATCACAATAAAATCCCTGCAAATCGCAAAAAACCTGATAATCTCTCAACATCTCTGAAAATGTCATTAAACCCCTGTAAATCGCAGAAAATCCTGGTAAATCACAAAAAAAATCTCGGAGTATCCCTGTAAACATAAAAAAATCGTTAAAAATCTAAAATATTCGGAAGAAAAACTGGAAACACCTAAAGCTAGCCACGATTCCTAAAAAATTGGTTTAAATTATTTTAAAAAATTGAGATTCTAAAACGATATTGCAAAAAATATTAAAATTCTATTAATTTAAAAATACCATGTACATAGAATTTCGCAAAATTATAAACGTGAAAAAAATTCATCGTGTAACACAGAATAAGTATTACAAAAAATACATTTATGCAACCTTCGAATAGAGTCCGCAGACAAATAACAATTTTTCCATACTGAACTAAAGTTCCTGTTCCCGAGAATTTGTTGCAAAACTATAGGAGTTGCAGAAGCTGCATTTGTTCCCTCCATTTTTAGCCTGCCTTCCCAAGGAAAGATAGGATTTTATTATTATTATTACTCTGGTACAAATGACGTTGAGAAACCTACAGACAGAATGTGATTTTGGAGTCAAACAATTTAACATCAAATCCTGGAAGTATCGAATATTCGTAGCAATTCATTTAAAATTCAAGGCATACATAAAAAAACAGGTGCTGTACCCAAGATTCACACAAAATGTTTCGCGCCGTAAGACTGTGTGTAGCCAAGTACGCTATTGAGGTCGGCGAAAGATACGCTTATGTGACAACATTCCAAAATTGTTGTGCGTGTGTTGACTAAGAGTATGTATGTGCGTGAGTTTGATAGCGGTGTGTGTGTGTGTGAGGTGCGCGTGCGTACTTACCAGAAACTTTTGTAACTATTCACCGAAATATACCTGACTCGATCAACTTATAACACGCAGTAAGGATAGCTTACTTTCGTAGTTAATTCCGTACAGGATAATTTGTTTTTTAAAATGGCAGCTATTAATAATAGGTGCAATGATATTTCTTACTAACAGTTCAGCCAATTTGAACCAAATATCGTATATTCACAATGTCAGGATGGAATTTGTTAACTTGAATCCCTCATGGTCTCCCTTTTTGGGACGTCGCAAATTAAAAAATTATGCTTTTTCATAATATTTATAGAATTACTCAAACAGTTACTGACAAATTTTCCATATAAGTAGTGATACTAAAGGTCACTTACAATTACGATATTTGGTTGTATCAGGCACCTTAAAAATCGCTTCTTTATAAATAATTTTGACAAGGGTGCCACATTTGCCAAACCAACTATTCCAACCAAAATTGGTACGCTGATCATACCTAAAACTAACATCAATAAATGCTACAACATATCTTTATGTAGACTATTTTGTAAGAGAATGATGCCTGAAACAATAAACTACATAATATCTCCAGATGTTCAACCGATTCTCGCCAACTTTGACATATAAATACTTTCCGTGATAGGTCACCAAACATTATAAAAGTACACAATTAGAGAAAATTAAACACATTTTCAAATGGCAGTTTTATGCATATTTTATGTTAGCATGCCGTAACTGTAGAACAATTAGACACTATTTAAACAAAATTTTGTACGCTAGCTATGACAACTACGAAAGAAAAAAAAAATGTAAAAAGATTTCCCTGGTCAAGCCAATTACTAATAAATTGTTGAAATTGGTAAACAAATACTTTTTACAGTACATCTCAGGAACTACTAACCTATTTGAACCTAGCTTGGAATGTTGGAGCGACTTATTATTTGCTTTAAATATGTAAATATATGGTTTGTGGGTACTTTGGCTCATCAAGACCTGGGACCGGAGCATTGGAGCTGTTCGTGCTCTATCATTCCGGTCGACCGGCGGCCATTTTGGATAAACGTGACGTTGACATTTGGCATTGACACCAGTAACCTTTTACCCAAAAAATCCAAAAATCATATAAAAATTATTTAAATATTGTTTAAAAATTTTTTAAAAAATTATTTTTAAAATGTATTACAAAACTTACATTTCCTGAGGTCCCCCACACCCTCTCTTCCAATATTTATTCAACCATTTTGTTAGGTGCACTCCGCTATCTTGGTAGACTCCACAGCAACCATCTGCCATCGTGGTAGGTGCAACCGGCTGCCATTTTGGTCGGTGCAGTCAGCCATATTGGTAGCTGAAAGCGTCTGCGAACTTGGTAGGTGAAGTCCGCCATATTATAAGCTTTACACCGCCACATTCCGTAATCTTGTTTTTTTTGTTTGTCATTTTTGTATACATTATTAGATTTTGTACCTCACCTTTGTTCGAACGCCATATTGGTATTTCATTGCCATTTGTTTAACATTGCTGGTGCTGTCACCAGCACCGCACCCAGCAGAGGACTGACCTCTAATCCACCCTTCCAATATATTTAACTAACCAATTGCTCTACCTCTGATTCTCATTGCCTAATTGCCCACCCGCTTCCAATATATTTAATTGCTCCGCCAAAGTTTCTCATTGGCTGATTACTCAGGTATTTTCGGAAACATTCGTTCGACCAATTAGTCGGTTCCCCTCCGCCCCTGTTTATAATTGGCTAACAGAACCACCCCCATCATCCCTCCACCAATTAATCACCTTCGTTCTACCAATTAATCAGCAGGCCTCCACCCCCACCCCTGATGCTCATAGACTAATCACGCCACATGACAATCTCTTCGATTGGCTAATTGCTCGTGCGATTTAAGAAACCTTCGTTCCGACAAATCGGCGGCCTACTTTAATCGTGAGTGCGGGATATTTTTTCCCCATTAAAAACTATTTATAACACATACCCTGAGTCCCCTCGGGAAATCAATTATTTTTCTGGCTTTTAGAAATGTACGCATGTTATCCGAAAGGCCATATAATCCTTTCGCCCATTTTAGTAGTTGGAAGGGTGCGTTCGCTCAGTGCATTGTAAATAAGGGACGTGTTACCGTACCTGCAGAAAGAATTTCTCCTATTCTACGCACCTTACGAAATTTTAACCATATTCAAGTATTTTCCGGCCTACCTGCAGCAGAATGAAGAAATACAGGACTGGCTCCCGTTCAAGGAGTGTATCGAGGGCTGCACCAACTCGGTTCCCGACACGCCGTAATGACGGGGTTGGTGCAAGGCCCACCGAGCAGACCTCGCGAAGTCTGCACCAGTGGAAGGCAACTTCCCCGTTGAAGACGACGTCCCCGTTGAAGACGCCCTCCCCGTAGATGACGCCCTCCCCATAGAAGACACCCTCCCGTAGAAGACGCCCTCCCCGTAGAAGCCGACGTCCGGTTGCAAGTTATCTACTCGCAAGTTGTACCCGTGGAAGATGCTCCCCTTCAAGAAATTTACTGGCAAGCACTACCCGGCGTGGTAACTAGCCCAGAACACAGGTGCCCGAAGTGTTTGAACCTCGATATGGTTTTAAATGGTATTGTAAAAATTTTTGAAACATGGTGTGTGCATGAGAAACTAAGTTTCTTTATAGCAAAGAACCATTCAGTGAAAAAGAAATGTTTTGCAACATCCAAGGTTTTCGCTCGTTGGACTCGTACACCATCAAGCAGATTGCCATCTCGTTCAATGACGAAAAGGAGAAAACCTAAATTTTCGCCTTTTTTACGGCCATGACCATGGCAGAACCTCGACCGCACCATGCATCAGAAGTACCGTCTACAAACGTAGGAAACGCACGGACTAAGAAGGGGCGAGGGGAATATTCCGTACGAGGAAATTCTCGCAATGCTGGACTATGCCATAATTCTCTGTTATCCTATGTATGTGTTTGGAANAATATTCCGTACGAGGAAATTCTCGCAATGCTGGACTATGCCATAATTCTCTGTTATCCTATGTATGTGTTTGGAAAACGCCAAGAGTAGGCGATTCGCAATGAATGCCCCATTGGAACGAACTTTGTAGACCTTCACAAGTATTGCCGCTGCCCACCGTTTCAACAGCTCGTCGAGAAATACGCCACAAGACTTCACGAGTGCAAAAATCAAAGATATTGCTGTGCCCCGAGCAACGCCGAAGCCCTATGATCGTGGAGTTATGATAAACTGTGGTACATTAAAAAAAAGACTATAAGGAACCCAAGGTACATTTAAAATAAAATATTATTTCTGTATTGCTCTCCAAGACTCAGAATAGAAACACGTGTAAATAAGGCATTCGTTGTATTATGCAGAAGAATTATAACATTTTTTATTATGTGTGCATTAATAAATGTGTTACAATAACGAGTAGAAATTTATTTTATTTCGACTTATGTCCTACTCACGTATGTTTAAAAAAAACAATGCTGGTAAAGAAAATATATTTAGTATATCAGTTTTGTTATAAATTAACGAAAATTAAATATTAAGCATATCAGATTTTTTATAATTTAAAGAAATAATATTCAATGAGTATCTAGCAACGAATAACATAACGTGTGGTTATATATATATATATACTGAGTGGCCAAATTATTATGACCAATAGAGGCTTTCGAACAGTTCGTCGGCTTCCATAGCCTATACGGTGTAGTGTGTGGCGAACAGTTCGTTCAGACACCTTTGCAGTTGCTCCTTGATTAAAATTCCCCACAATTAGACGTAATATTGCTCTTCTGTTGGACTGGACAACTCTGGCAAGTATCCTTTCAGATCGAGCATTCAGTAGCCTGTGACGACCACAAGCCTGACCTAGAGACCCGGTTTTCTGCTTGGTAGTCCACTCTCTGTAAAAATTAATATCTGCTGCTTTCGAACACTTTACAAGTGCAGCCGCTTTGCTGATACTGGTTCCGACGCTTCGAGCGCCTGCAATCATCCCGCTTTTAAACTCAGTTAAATCACGTTTTTTGCCCATTTCTTCGCAAGCAACACAATGCAATTGATGCTTCACTTGTCCTGCATTCCCTTTTTATAGANACGTTTTTTGCCCATTTCTTCGCAAGCAACACAATGCAATTGATGCTTCACTTGTCCTGCATTCCCTTTTTATAGATATCTCGCCCTCTAGCTGCAACAGCGTGAAGTTATGGCCGATCTGCGTATAAGTGTCAAGTGGTCATATTAATGTGGCCACTCAGTGTATATATTTATATGACGTGTACAAACGTAATTTTTAAAAAATAAATTAACAATTTGGAAAAAATTAAATGTCGTGTTCGGATGAGTTATACTGCTTTATATAAAGTAATAATGGCTCGGAAAACACAAAAACAGAGTTAAAACCACTTTGCTACCCCTAACGAAGGAACATACATTTATGTGTTCTTAGTTGTGCAATTTTAATTTATTAAACCTTACCCAAATGTCTTTCTGAAAAAAGTTAATATTTCAGAGATATATAAAATCGAATGCAAGTTTCTGTTTGAAAAAAAAAAATTGAACGAGAAAGTTTGTTACGGGTAATATGGATCAACCTGAAGTATTATGTCTTTCTTGTGATGTTAAATTAGGTTGTGTTTGTTTGAGAAACAAAGGAACTGAGAAAGGAATGTTTTTGGGGAATGAAATGCCGAGAATCTGGGAGCAAACCGGTCGGGAAACAAACTTCTCTCGTTGTGTTAGGGAGAAGAGGCCAAGTGATGAATGGGCTGGTGTTGAAGTCGACCTACTGCGCGTAAATGTGTGTACAAAAGAAAGTAGGCTGTACGCGTACTCGTGATGGGAAACGAGGGCTGTAGCCAGTACATTCCCTCTGTTATGTGACAATGTGGAAGAGGTTGTTGTTGCAAAATGGGCTTGGGTTGCCGTTTTCGATGGCGGAGCCTGAACTGTTTAGTCCAAATCTTCATTATTTAGCAGATAGCAGTAGGCCTTCTGACCTGAGTAATATCTCCTGCAGTCTGATACTTTTTTTAATTCTGCATGTTTAGTCAACCTCATGTGCGTAAACATGACTATTTTAATATTAATTTTTGTGAATCTATTGCTTATGTACTTGCATTAAAGGAGAGTTTGTATCTTAGTGGCATCACAAGGGGCTGATAGAGAGCATGTTCGCTAGCAAACATCAGTACTCTTTCTGGGCATGATGGAGGTGCACAAAGTTTGTCGCAAAAGTGAACACCGATAATGGAAGATTTAGCTCTCGCTTCTGACTTTTCGAAAATTCATCGCACGCATATCTATGTAATATATTCTGGTATACATGGGATGAAACATTGCTAGATTGCATTGTATCTCTGCAGGTTCATAAAGAATTGCGGACTATTTAAGAATAGGCATTTATCTCTGATATTATGAAGCTTACTCTGTAATTTAAAAAAAATAATATTAGGGGGTTGGACTTTTTTTATTTACTTTTTTTTCCTCAAATGCCATTTTTTTTGTGTGTGAACATAGACGTTTCCTCTAAAGGTTCATGATTAATACAACTTAAAATACTACGGTTTTTTTACCCCGGAAAATCGCTTCGATTCGAAAATAAAAATATGTGGTACTGTTTGGGGCATGAAGTGTATTTTACCTTAAGCTCATTACTTGGCAATTTTTTTCCCCTATTTCTGTAATGAGTGGCCTGTTTTCTCTTACGTAAATTGGTTTAATGCTCGCTTGAATATTTTTGTGTGTGTTTATTCGTGAAAGGTGGTTTACACTTCTATTTGCAGATATGAGCGGGTAGAATTCTGTGTTAGATATTTCATCCCAGACAGTTTAACGTTAATAAACAATTCTGTAGGTGGGCGTGGAATGATTTCTAAGTATATGCATCAGCGGATGAAATGAGTCGTTCGTTAAAATACCAAGAGAATAATAATGACCCGATTCGGTATATATTCTTAGAGTAATCAGGCTGGCTTACAACGTATAGTGTATGAAATGGTAGCTTTAAATACGTGTAAAATGCAAAATGGTGTCTCGATATGGCTGAAATATGGAGCGAATTGCTGATATGAAATAAATCTTACTGCTCAATATTGTGACTTTATGAAGTTAATTCGGGCACATTTGTCTGCATTACTTGTAGCAATTTTTTAATGTTTTTCGTCGTCGAAACGTAGCTGACCAGTGATTCTGAAAACTCGATGCTGCGAATTCGATGTCAAAGAAAATGGCGTTAAGCCCTTCCTCTTATAATCAACATATATGAATGTGTTTTATTTGTGACTGTATTAGATTCTCATAAAATAGTAGCTCGATTTTACATTACCTAGGTGGCGTTGAAGCTAAAAAAGTAAAAATAAAAGTACATCTTATGCTGTTTTGAGATGGAGCGAGTGTCTTGGGCAAGCGGGAACAAGTAAGAACTCGACCAAGAAATCATCCCGGCATTCACCTTGAGTATTTTTTAAAATATAAATTCGGGCCGAACGAGTTGAGTATGGAACCCGGGTACCCTTAATCATGGGTCTTCCCTGGTGTTAACTTGTGCATGAAGATATCAGGGTTTATTATTCTATGAATTAAAGTTGGCTTGTGTGAGAAATAAAACAAGATGCTGGAGCGACAAGCTTCCCCCCGGCGGTCAGTGCGCTAGGGCAATGCCCAATTGGAAACCTGGCGCAGCGCGACTAGCCGGATGTGCGAGCTCACATTACGACTGCACGTACCTCTTGTTTACTTCTGTAACGGGGTTAGTGACCACTTCTTTAAGTATGCTTTTGTCGTAGTAGTTTTATAATGTGTCTATCAATCTCGCCTGCAATTGGGATATTTCAGGATCTGTGTATGTTGTGAGTAGATGTGTGTGTGTGTTTGACATGTGAGCAAGTGGAGAATGATCGTTTTCCCCTCTTATTTCTTAGTTTAACAGCATCACAATGTATCTTTGGTTTCACCGGAATTAATAGAAAATTTCACATTTAATTTTTCTATACAAAAAAAAAAAAACAAAGGTAGTGTTCCAGCCAGAATTTATTTACAAAAAAATGTTTACATAGAATTCATTTTCTACATTCTACATTACTCTTAAATTGAATGGTCTCCGTATTGAACTAGCTGCAATAAGCTCTAATTTTTTCGCAGTTGTGAAGTTTATCCTTATATGTCTCGACGAGGTTGAAGGATGGAGAATGAGAGATGTATGCGCGTGTCTTTGCTGGAATTCGTATTGTGATATAAATCTGCATGTTGGACTAGCATCTCGGGAATAAAACTATGTTTGAGTTCTCGTAATTCACGAAGAAGGAATACTATTGACGCCTGCTGGATTAGAGGCCGCACACATGTAAATACACATGTTATCATGTAACTTTTCATATGGGTAAAGTCATGTATGAGTAAGGCAGGGACTTGAGGGAAGGGTGGGGGTATTTTACCGCGGATCAGATATACCTTATAATGAAGCGAGCGCATACGACTGTAAAAAAATACAGAAATTTATTTACCGAAGGTAACTGTATTTCATGATTTTGTACTTATGGTGGGTGTATATTTACAATAGCGTCTCCTCGCGGCATATAATTGTCCCCTCTTTAACTTACTATATGTGAATTATTTATGTGTAGGAAGAGTGTTATAGGCTGACAATGGATGCTAGAAAAATCGGTGCACGTAGAGTAACCATATATAAATTTTTTTCACGCTGAAAAAATTTCCTAATGTACTGATTTTAAACTTGGGAGGAAATGTTTTTAATGATGAGCGTCTATGCCTGGGATAGTGCGAATTCATGTAATCCTTCATTGTGTGTATCCAATATCGTTAGGGGTAGCAAATTGGTTTTAACTCTATTTTTGTGTTTTCCGATCCATGCTTACTTTATATAAAGCAGTATAACGCATCCGTACACGACACATAGTTTTTCCCAAATTCTTAACTTATTTTTTTAAAAATAACGTTTGTACCACGTTATATATATATATATATATATATATATATATATATATATATATTCACTGAGTGGCCAAATTATTATGACCACTTGACACTTATAAGCAGATCGGCCATAACTTCACGCTGTTGCAGCTAGAGGGCGAGATAGCTATAAAAAGGGAATGCAGGACAAGTGAAGCATCAATTGCATTGTGTTGCTTGCGAAGAAATGGGCAAAAAACGTGATTTAACTGAGTTTAAAAGCGGGATGATTGCAGGCGCTCGAAGCGTCGGAACCAGTATCAGCAAAGCGGCTGCACTTGTAAAGTGTTCGAAAGCAGCAGATATTAATTTTTACAGAGAGTGGACTACCAAGCAGAAAACCGGGTCTCTAGGTCAGGCTTGTGGTCGTCACAGGCTACTGAATGCTCGATCTGAAAGGATACTTGCCAGAGTTGTCCAGTCCAACAGAAGAGCAATATTACGTCTAATTGTGGGGAATTTTAATCAAGGAGCAACTGCAAAGGTGTCTGAACGAACTGTTCGCCACACACTACACCGTATAGGCTATGGAAGCCGACGAACTGTTCGAAAGCCTCTATTGGTCATAATAATTTGGCCACTCAGTATATATATATATATATATATATAACCACACGTTATGTTATTCGTTGCTAGATACTCATTGAATATTATTTCTTTAAATTATAAAAAATCTGATATGCTTAATATTTAATTTTCGTTAATTTATAACAAAACTGATATACTAAATATATTTTCTTTACCAGCATTGTTTTTTTTAAACATACGTGAGTAGGACATAAGTCGAAATAAAATAAATTTCTACTCGTTATTGTAACACATTTATTAATGCACACATAATAAAAAATGTTATAATTCTTCTGCATAATACAACGAATGCCTTATTTACACGTGTTTCTATTCTGAGTCTTGGAGAGCAATACAGAAATAATATTTTATTTTAAATGTACCTTGGGTTCCTTATAGTCTTTTTTTTAATGTACCACAGTTTATCATAACTCCACGATCATAGGGCTTCGGCGTTGCTCGGGGCACAGCAATATCTTTGATTTTTGCACTCGTGAAGTCTTGTGGCGTATTTCTCGACGAGCTGTTGAAACGGTGGGCAGCGGCAATACTTGTGAAGGTCTACAAAGTTCGTTCCAATGGGGCACTCATTGCGAATCGCCTACTCTTGGCGTTTTCCAAACACATACATAGGATAACAGAGAATTATGGCATAGTCCAGCATTGCGAGAATTTCCTCGTACGGAATATTTCCCTCGTTCCTTCTTAGTCCGTGCGTTTCCTACGTTTGTAGGCGGTACTTCTGGTGCATGGTGCGGTCAAGGTTCTGCCATGGACACGGCGGTAAGAAAGCGAAAACTTCGTTTTTCTCCTCTTCGCCAATGTACGAGATGGCAATCTGCTTGATGGTGTACGAGTCCAACGAGCTAAAACCGTGGATGTTGCAAAAAATTTATTTTTCACGTAATGGTTTTTTTTTATATTGAATAAAATTTAGGTTCCCATACACACACCGAGTTTCAAAATTATTTACGTAATTTATAACTTTATCGAGGTCCATACACATCGGGTACCTATTTTCTGGGTTGGTTTTCACGCCGGGTAGTACTTGCCAGTAAATTCCTTGAAGGGGAGTATCTTCCACGGATGCAGCTTGCGAGTAGATAACTTGCACGCGGATGTCATCTTCTACATGGAGGGCGTATTCTACGGGGTGGGCGTCTTCTACGGGGAGTGCGTCTTCTATGGGGTGGGCGTCTTCTACGGGGAGTGCGTCTTCTACGGGGAGGGCGTCTTCTACGGGGAGTGCGTCTTCTACGGGGAGGGCGTCTTCTACGGGGAGGGCTTCTTCTACGGGGAGTGCGTCTTCTACGGGAGAGCGTCTTCTACGGGGAGTGCGTCTTCTACGGGGAGTGCGTCTTCTACGGGGAGGGCGTCTTCTACGGGAGGGCGTCTTCTACGGGTAGGGCGTCTTCTACGGGGAGGGCGTCTTCTACGGGAGGGCGTCTTCTACGGGAGGGCGTCTTCTACGGGTAGGGCGTCTTCTACGGGGAGTGCGTCTTCTACGGGGAAGGCGTTTCTACGGGGAAGTTGTCTTCCACGGGCGGAGACGTCGCGATTGCTACTCGGCGGGAATTGCACCAACACCTGTGATGCGGCGTGTCCAGAACCGAGGTGTTACAGCTCTTGAAACACTCCTTGCACGGGATCCAGTCCCGCATTTTTTTCATCTTGCTGCAGGTAGGCATGCAAATACTTGAATACTGCAACCAGTCAAGACTGCAGCACATGCGTTATTTGTTTTCTTTGGGAAAGAGACTGTGGAGGTATACAGAACATTTGAGGTCTTTTAAAATTTAAAGTTCTAGGAATGCCCGTAATGCTATATGGAACTGACTTGAAGTAAAGCTGTGGAAATAATGTATTCTGTGGTCGACATAGTTCAATATGCTGGGAAAACCCATAATCTTAGTTTGGTGTACAGGCGTCAAAATTTTGAGCAATGCGATTAGAATTAACAAAAATTAAATTTAAATTCTTGAATTTAAATAACAATTTTATCGTGCAGTACAAACTAAAATGAAATTTCGGAAACACCGCCTACTTTTGGTAATACGAGCACACATAGGGGTAATCGACCTCTGACTTGACCCCCTTGAGCATAGGATGATGCTGCTACCCTGGATATAACCAGCGTTCTGAAGACGCTGTGTGAAAGCGACAAATTAGTCACATCCCATCCTTCACAGAAGTTCTGTTTCCGGTTCATCCCTCACGCAATTGGTGGTCACGCTAAGCCAGGCAGGGAGCCGTTTATTTTACAATACAACTAAANATATATGGCCAAAATAAGAGACAATTTAACAAATACTGCAAGCTAATTTCCATATATATATATATATATCTGTGTGTGTGTGTGTGTGTGTGATTAGTAGGTAATCAAACACTTCTGAGAGTTTGTACCCGTTAGTGGGATCTGGTGCATTCACATGTCAAAGTCCCTTACCCAGCTTCGTGCCCCAGAAAAAAGCATAAAAATCATGATGCCACTCTACTACTGTTAAAGTGATTAATATGAAAAATATATATATATTGATATATTATAGTGTTGCAGGAAACCCACAAATATAAAAAAAATACATAAAAATTCAAAACAAAAAAAGTTGAATTCAGAACTATAAGAAATCGCGAAAACCAAAATGTAATCCATAAAAACAAACATTTTCGGAAGACTTTTAAATCTCAAGGGGATTCATGACAAATCACTTGAAATCTAAGAAACTCCTTATAAATTAAAAATTATCTAAGATTTGATCAATATTTTAAATATAAGAACCTGAATATATATAAACAAATGTTCAACAATAATTACAAAAAAAATCATCGATTTATCAATATTATCTTTGCAGGTGTAATATATCTTTACATGTCGTAAAAATTCTTTGACAATAGCAAAAAATCTTTGAAAAAAAAAATCAATTTAAATCCATAGAAAATCTTTGAGAATCTCCAAAAAATCTTTTTAAATCGCTAGAAAAAATTTGATAATAGCAAGAAATCTTTGACGATTGCAAGAAAATCTTCGAAAATCGTTACATATCTTTGAAAATTACTGGAAATCGTCGACCTCCCGTGGCGTAGTCGGTTGGTGTGCCACCGGTCTTGGGTGCGGGAGGCTCTAGGTTCGAATCCCAGATAAGGCATGGGTGTTAGTTTAGGTCATAAGTTAGTTTGTAAGCCGTCTCCTGATATGCCTTTAGGCAAAACACCCGGGGACATAATTATTCAATTTTCCAATCTAATCCATTCACTGATAATCTTAGAAAATCTTTGTAAATCGCAAGAAAATCTTTAAAAAAAATCGCTTAAAATCACAAAAAAAAACCCTCGAAAATATTTAAAACAAAAAATGTTTTAATCACAGGGAAATCACTGAAATTCACTTAATATATTTCCCAATAACAAATATTATTAAAAAATCATCGTAATTTGAAAAAATCACAAAAAATAACAAATCGGTGTACACATTTTAACCTATACCTCCTAAACAAACACTACTGTACAACTTAAATCTCAGAATCACATCACTGATGTCATTCTATAGCTTAGATTTTGGAGATTAAATATCAGTGAATGAAACCTCATTCTCGGTCTTTTCACTTTCACTTATTACGGTCATAATTTATTGTTTAAGAGAGAAATTATTATTTTTTTTAATAAACCACACTCGAGCTTTCCTACAGTCCCTTTGTTGGCTTTGGTAGGCTAGAGTTTCCATATTGTCTGACTTAGCATAGTCGGTTATTAATTCTTGTGTATATAGACTTCATTGTAGGATGTGAGGTAAGTTTCTCTCTAGCGAATGAGTGCCTGTTAAGTGCATTTCGCAATAATCCTCTTGTGGTGGTTTCGAATTTATGTATGGAAGTTCTTCAGTTTCCCAGAATTGTTTGAGGATCAAATCCAGTGAGTTCTCCATACCAGCAAATATACTATTCGTTATTTAATGTCCATAAACTATACACGATACTCTCCCGAAAGCAGACATCCAAATTTGAATTCAAGCACTTTAGGCAAATGATGTTCTAACTATGTCTACTCGTAACAATATGTGCACATACATCAATAAGAGCAAGTTTGCTGAAGTGAAAGTCTGCCAATAGAAGGGAACCTACTTGTGTATGGACAAATTAATCCACTTATACTTGTGGCAATTTGATTGTATTTTTGGACACCAAAAATAGTGAGGGAAAATACGCTGAGTTATCATAACCAACCGAATCTTACGGTTAGTTTCTATCTTCCAATTGGCAACACAATATCTAGACCAACAATAATTTCATCTATATCGCGTAAAGGTAAAGAACGAGCATTTCTGCAAAAGCTTAAAAAATGAAGGACCCCTAGCCTGTGCTGTCCAGCAATAAGCACATGACATCAGGTTGAATGCAGCACAATTGAGTTTGATCAGTGCTGTAAAGAGTAACATTAATAAACGTTCCTGAGCTAAGATACCAGTAAATTGTTCATTTTCACACTTAGTGTGACCCGAACCTTTGCCTTGAGAGACTGGTATAATGTTAGAATTGCCACTTATGTGGAGCAATGCGTAATGTATTTGCATTTATAGCAGGCGTGAGAAGAGAAAAAAAAATCTAATACATGTGCTGTATCAAGACAATTGAAAAACATTTTCTTGCTCCGAGCTATAGCTTCGGTTTACAGTTAAGGCAATGATAAATTTGGGACACACTAACAGATTATGGGTGGCTTGAAAACAAACCACACACGTAGTTCAGGATTTGCAACTACTGCCTTTTTTTTTGTTGTAAAGTTGAGCAATTTGGCTTGTTTTGAGATGATCTTTGAAACATGTAGTTTTTGTTATTTAGTACGTAGCGTTGGTTTTGCGGTTTTAATGTACACTTTGCCATTTTGCCCCTGTGGTGGGTTTCGAAGGGGGGAGTGTGTGCCTTTTATTTGTATGGCACTATTCTTTTTCTTCCTTTTGTCTCCTTAGGGACATTTTGTTACAAAACATAGTTTTCTCCAACGCCTTCATTCTTTTGTCCAAAAATGTTAATATCTGTAAAATAAAATGTCTTTGTCGAACTTATTTATATTACTTTTGTATATTTTTAATTTAATTAGTGTGTTATATTATATATATTCAATTTAATGAGTCATTTTGTCAATTTTGTGACGTTATTTAATGTT
This sequence comes from Clitarchus hookeri, assembly GCA_002778355.1. Taxonomy (NCBI): domain Eukaryota; kingdom Metazoa; phylum Arthropoda; class Insecta; order Phasmatodea; family Phasmatidae; genus Clitarchus; species Clitarchus hookeri. The sequence goes on from NQII01000343.1 coordinate 1,372,783, forward strand.
GTTGCAATAATCAGTTCCAGAATTATTGTGCTTCACATATCGATACTATCGATACTACCAACTAGAGTCGTATGTTCCATCACGCTAGTTTAGACGCGCCCGCTTCCTTCTTCTTCAACCTTCATCATGGCGTGAAGCATGGTACCTGTTACTGTCTCTCATAAATTGGTTGCCATCATGTGTTAATTTGTTTCGTTATCCCGCTTAACGTAAATATATTTTATTTATATTTCCCCGGTTGCCCTGTGCACTTAACATTATACATTTTTTAATTGTTTTCTCTTTGTTAATGTAGTTAACGGTGCATGGCTCTGCTCCCTCTGTGTGATGCTGCTACTAAGCATGTACACTGGAGAGCCAAAAAAACTGGTATAAGTGTACGTATGCAAATAACAGAGGTATGTAACCATTCAGCGTAACGCGATGCGGTTGACAGCGCCTATATAAGATAACAAGCGTCTGGCAAAGTTGCTAGATCGGTTACTGCTGCTACAATGGCCGGTTATCAATATTTAAGTGAGTTTGAACGTGGTGTTATAGTCGGCGCACGAGAGATGGGACATCTCCGAGGTAGCGATAAAATTTGGATTTACACGTACTGCCATTTCACGAGTGTAACGTGAATATAGGGAATCCGGTAAAACATCAAATCTTCGACATCGCTGCGGCCGGAAAAAAATCGTGAAAGAACGGGACAAACGACGACTGATGAGAATCATTCAACGTGACAGACGTGCAATTCTTTCTCAAATTGGTGCAGATTTCAATGCTGGGGCATCAACAAGTGCTAGCGTGCGAATTATTCAACGGGCCATCATTGATATGGACTTTCGGAGCCGAAGGCCCACTCGTGTACCGTTGTTGACTGCACGACACAAAGCTTTACACCTCACCTGGGCCCGCCAACACTGACATTGGACTGTTGATGACTTGAAACACGTTGCCTGGTCTGACGAGTCTCGTTTCCAATTGTATCGGGCGGATGGCCGTGTACGGGTATGGAGACATTCTCATGAATCCATGGACCCTACATGTCAACAGGGGACTGTTCAAGCTGGTGCAGGCTCTGTTATGGTATGGGGCGTTTGCAGTTGGCGTGAAATGGGGCCCCTGATAGTCTAGATACGACTCTGACCGGTTACAGATACGTAAGCACCGTGTCTGATCACCTGCACCCATTCATGACAATTGTGCATTCCGACGGACGTGGACAATTCCAGCAGGACAATGCGACACCCCACAAGTCAAGAGTTGCTACCGAGTGGCTGTAGGAACACTCTTCTGACTTTAGACACTTCCATTGGCCACCTAAATTACCAGACATGAACATTATTGAGCATATCTGGGATGCCTTACAACGAGCTGTTCAGAATAGATCTCCACCGCCTCGCACTCCTATGGAATTGTGGACTGCCCTGCAGGATTCATGGTGTGAATTGCCTCCTGCATATCTTCATACATTAATCGAGCGTGTTCATGCCACGTCATCTTGCGGCACTTCTGCGTGCTCGCGGTGGCCCTACACGATATTAGGCAGATGTACCAGTTTTTTTGGCTCTTCAGTGTTACTACCTTGAGAATGTCGATGATATAGACGCTTCCTGGCCCATCGCTTTAGTGTGGCTGCCCAACTTCTTCCATTGCACCGATAAACCAAAATGTTTCGTATGCATGATGGAGCATGCGTCAATGGGAATGTTAATTTGTTTTGGTGCTGGAGCCATCTCTTGACGTTTGAAATCTTATTTTGAAACTCTGAAAGTGAATCACGAATTTATACTCTTATTTTTGACATTTCAAATGGTTTAACAAAGAAATATTTTCCAAAAAATTATGTAATATTTAGTAATCTGGGAATATTTTTGTGTAGGGCGCACTCTTTATTTTTCATTCACTTAAGTTAATGTATTATTGTCTTTATTCTTTTTTACGGCCATTATGCATTGTGCTTTATCATTTTAAGGCTAAAATGTGACCTTCATTTAATTCAAAAGGGAGCAATTACTAATCAAAATACTCATACATGTTAAATGTAATATTTAATAAAAGAATAAAATAAATGTGTATCTGTAATTTCTTTACTAAATATAAATTGTAAGTTTACTATGAAATTTTATTATTTACTGTTGTGCTGATTGGTTTGTGGGAAGGGTGCTCGGCCTATTGTTTCCACAGTTTGGTAGGCCAGATATTGATCGGCGTAATATCTGGGCCTCAAGTAGTCGTTCGGTTTGGTTCTCTGATTTGTGTCTGAACAACTGCTTGGGCGGGTGGTAGAAAACCACCTTATAATTTTTCAAGTTGTGTTTAAAAAAAAATTGCATTATAAAAGTATTAAAAATTAAAAAAATTGGAGAAAATTGATAGTTATAAAGTAAAATGAAATACAAAATATAACTATGGGATGTAAATGTATCGACCCTTATAGATTTATTTTGCAAATTCTATATATTGCATTAAAATGTTTAGCCAAAATTATAAAAATTGTAATTGTTCATAGTGTTGAATTTTTGCCGCTAAGTGATAACGAAATATAAAATTTAATAGCTAATTGTAAAATATGTCAAGAAAATTTTTAAACCAAATGATTGTAAAAAATTCAGAATTATTAATAAAGAATTTTAAAAAGGATATTTGCATTTGATTTCAAGAGGTGATTAATAAAAATTTTTAATCAAAATCTTTTTAAAAAATCGGCTTTTTTGGGAGGGGGAGGGTATCTCCCTTAATACTCACTCTAGAATTAATTGGTACACAAGTTTTTGTCTTATATATTAGTAATAAATAACCTACTGGAGCTTGTTGGTGTTGTTCACATACATCCTGTATACATTAGTGGAAATTCATTGAAGCACACCTTATAGGAATACATGTATTTAACCCAGCGTCGGTACAAAATATGAAAGTTGCATGTGGGACTGATCAAAACATAAAGTCCGTGGGATATTCAGAACGTTATATACACCACATACAGCAGACACCTTAATAAGGAGTGTGTGCACCCCGAACAGCCACACAGGTAGCAATTGTCGCATATGATAAAGGTACAATCAGTGGACTAGTGCCACCAATGGACCACTTCAATATCTCACGGACTATGCACAGCGCATGCCCGTGGGAATCAGTAAAGTAAAAGAGACCGTGCCGCTACATATCAGAGAAGTTTCCCACTTGTGAGAGGACGGACTTTCACAGGATATAGTCAGGTACGCTTTTTATAAAGTTGTACATTTTACATTTTATTTTAAGGCTCATGCGCTACAAGACATTTATTACAGAGCAGCAGTATTTAAAAATTATGTATTTATGTTTAATTCTGTAACGCAGTGCGCTCAAGACAAAATTGCGTGATTGCCGTTGTTGGACCACCAATTAGTACCATGGATAAACCGGTGGTGCATCCATGGCACACCGATCCATCCATGATATCATAATTCTGCAGTGCACCTAATATTAATATTATAGACAATATCTACAGACAGTACAACCTGCATTTTGTTACAGGATGCCACTGAACGTAAAGCGTGTAAAGTGGACACCTGAAAACATGCAAAGAGCTCTTGCAGTAGTCAGAAATGGTGAAATCGTTTTAAATGCAGCTTCTCAGGAGTATTAAATTCCCAAAACGACATTTAAAAGACACTTATATTGTAAAAAAATTTATGGTTCAGAAGGAACCCATGCGATTGGTAGCCTAGCAGATATCCCATCACATTGGGAAGAAGAATTGGTTCAGCATGCATTAGACTAAGAAAAGTGTTTGTTTGGTATAACAGTCACAGATTTACGGCGTTTGGCTTTTCAAGTTGCCGAAGCAAACCGCATTCCTTATAGGTTTACTAAGCATAAAGAAGCTGCTGGTAAAATGCACTATAAGTAATTTATGAAGAAACATCAAGAGATCAGTCTTAGACAATCCGAATCTACATCTATGGCACGTGCATCAAGATTTAATAAAGAGAATAAGCGAATTTTATAAACGTCTCGAGAAAGTTCTAGAAGAGAACAAAATGTACGCTACTGGTATATTAAACGTAGACGAGACAGGGATCACCACTATCCAGAACAAAACCTAGGAAGATAATTTCTCAGAAAGGAAAATCTCGAGTGGGGGCAATATCGAGCGGAGAGCATGGAACTAACATAACTGCTGTATGCTGCACCAGTGATGCATGCTCCTACATTCCTCACATGTTGATATAGAAACAGGGAAGTGCACGTGACAATTTAAAAGACAGAACTCCGCCTGGTTCTGCTCTTGAATTAAATCGTGAAAGTATATATTTATACAAATATTTATTTACTAAATGGTTGCAGCATTTCATTAAGTGTATTAAACCGAGCATCCAAGAAAAAGTTCTTATTTTGGATGGGCGCTCGACGCACACTGGGAACATAGACGTTTTGCACATCGCCTATGAGAATGGTATTTTAATATTGTCGTTACCAGTTCACACCACACACTGCATCCAGACTTAAGATGTCGCCTTCTTCAGACTCTCGAATACCTACTATAGGCTGTTGCTAAAGTGAGCACTTTTGACGCACTAGTTACTTTTACCTATAAGCCATTTTTCGTGCTTCCTACAATTTTTAAAATAAATATTGCCATTTAAGTAATAAACACAGTGAAGTATTTCACCGCACTTGAAAGTTTACATCTGATGGTTTAATAAAATATATTCGTTGATAATTATTCCAAATGAGAGGGCTTCAAAAAGTACTGGCTTAACCGAGAATAGCCCATATACACATGAACTCGAAAACTTGCTTAAGGGAAATCCAGGATGGTGAGTCACTCTGTCAAAATTCAATGTTTTTCTGTGTTGCTTATTGACGATATGCTACAGTGGGTGACGGCGGTCAACGATTTCACAGCTGCAAGTGTATGATGGCCAGTTAACAGAGATGTATTTGAGGAACATTATTTTGTAGATACTTTAGACGGCCTTCCCCCTTCCGGGCAAGTTCTCTGTCATTAGCTCAGCATGTGACCTATATCAACACAGATAAAAATACGGAGTGCTAGTACAAATACAAACCAAGTGATTCCCACCCAGCGAAAGACGAAGAAATAAGAGTCCCTTAACCAAGTTCCAGACCCAATTCATCTTCTACCTTTGTGTCAGTGGAAAAAAATATCTCTACTTCCAGAGGTAGCTGCTTGGTTTTCTCCAACAATAATAACCAAGGGTAACAAAGAATGGCTATATTTTCTTCGTCCGCCTACAGAGCAGCACTCGAAGCATCTCAAAGACCTACCAAAAAGTGTGCTGCTTAACCAAGTGTGGACACCCACGCCCTTAAAAACCTAAGGAGATATGTACAATGGAAGCATCTTGGTTTTGTGATATCTGTGAAACTGTAAGGGAAAAATACATGATACATTATATGCCATGCAAAAAATTGTTTCGTGTAGCGTGTGATGGCATGAAAAAATCGAATAAAAAGTTATTTTACAACAGTTGCCATTAATATTATTTATTAAATTATTTTTTTATTCCATTATTAATGTAGGGTTATCATTAGGACCAAACTTACATTATAACTACAAAGTATTACTCACAATAAGTAATTAAATGGAATAATGTGAAAGTTGAAGAAATCTGAAGCTATGTTATTGCAGTTTCTCTTGATTGTACCTTATTTTTAATTATACATAACATGTTTATTATTATAATAGTCCAGTTTACCAACAATGAACGTTTTATCGTAAATACAGTAGATATTAATATAAATTAATTTATGGAACATATTAACTTGCATGACCCATTCATAGAACTCTATACATATGAATGGACCACCTGCACCTTTTTAAAACATTTTTTCCCGTAAAACAATAGGAATTTATAAATCCACCAAGGGCGCTAAAGAGTAGGATTATATAACAAGAGTGTTCACTAATATATTTTAATGATGTTGGTGCAGCATTTATCACTCTTTAACACGAAATACTTGCCAGGTCCATTAATAGCACATTTCCCCTATAACCTGTCTTACAAATGCTAAATATCTCTCTGGTGGTACAGTTTCTCATGCTAGCTATACCTCTTGACATAGCTGGGCGATGGTCGTTGCTGGGGCTGGGTTGGATATCTTCAGATCAGAAAATTTATTTTTTCATAGCCAGGTACAGAATTAATTTATTGAAAAACTAGAAGATACGGAGCTACACCACGATGTGAATTACTCACCAAAGCTCGACCGATAAGTCACCCTCGCTCTACGTGCACCAAATAGTTGGCTCCAATTATTCGCTTTCACACAACTCTCTCCACTNCCTCTCTCTCTCTGCCGCAGCAGTGCCCACTGCAGTGTACTGGTAACACAAGTCTTTAGCATCTACCACCAGAGTGCAGCCATGTCGCCCACTTCTGTGACCCTCCCTTTTACTTATTCATCCCCTTATCCCTCCATCGTATGCATCCAGCATATAAAAGGTCATGGGCTAGAAATTCCCACCTGCTGTTACCATCAACATTACCTGCTCGAGTTGCTCACCTTGAAGTGCACAATTTATTAGACGTCTAGAATTTTTGCATCACCCAACAGCAGATGTTTGCGTGCTGCCCCAGTGGGCAGAAAATCATTTCGGCCATCATCATGCTCGCGGCCCTAGACACGGAAATTCAAATCAAAATCCTGAAAACCCCAAATTTACAGTACGTAAAAACTTGTAATTCAATTTTATCTGGAAAAAAATATATGCACTGATAAATACAAATAAATATAAAATCTTTATGTCTACCAGAATAAGCACATTACGAACTGTACAAGATATAGGCATACCGAGCAATGCTTTCGCATTAGAGTCGTCTATAGACCAGACCGAGAACATGATAAATATATATTGAATGTCTCCATTACTTATTCCTTCCGTGTTCAAGTTTTTCTTGGTCAGTCAATTTTTATTCCAATGCTCGCTTTATTTATTATACACATACAATTCGCGCAGCACCCTAATACATACAACGAACATAACATTGTTAGAATATATGGGTAAAAACTGACACATCACATAAACCATGCATCTACGAAAGCAGGTACATTATTCCTTTCAGAGAAAGAGATACCTATTTAAAGTGGGGAATATATAAGGTTCCAAGGGCTGGTGCATACATAATCAGTTTCATAAAGTGATATGGTTATTCTATTACTGTTGAAAATAAAATATAAATTTTTTTGCTGTTTCATTTTTAGTTCACATAATTGAGGCGGCAACAGTTCGTCGGTTTGCATATATGTATAGCTACATAGAGGCTGGATTGCCCACTTTATATACGAACTGCGAAAAGCGAACATCGTCTCGATCCAAAATTGAATGTATTCCAGAAAGTTCTTTGAGCCGTTGATGCGAGAAGAAATTTTCTAAAAGCAGCAATTCTCGGCAGCATAAGGTAGAGTGTATTCGGCATGAAAAAGTATTTTTGTACATGCAAACATCACAACAGCATGAAATAAATGGCTGTATGAAGAATTTCGACTGTAATAAACATCCTTGCTTTCAGTGTAGGTCACTGTTCTACGACTATGATACCTTCTTCAATCATAAGATAAACTGCAGGCCGCATCGATGCTTCGGTGTCAGTTCTGCAAGAGAGAGTTTCTGCAACATCCATCAGTCGTGTGATATCTGGACGACAGTAACATAATTTTGATACTATGAACCTCATGCTCTTTCCGATGGGGTGATGGCTAAACCATCTGGGTCAACCAATGCATGAATTCCAACACTGCCAAAAACATATCGGTGTCGCTTCTGCGGCAAAGACTTTGCCTCCGCAGTTTATGAGTGTAGAACAATTTGGTTTCGTGTTAACGGACTGTAGGTAGTGTGTGTTAACTGCATGGACGAACATGAGTACTTTTTCTGTGTTTTATAATCAATTAAAGCCATTTATTTTGAAAAGAGAATTCCAATGCATAAATGCACAAATGTCTGAAAAACCAAATTTTCTATTTAATTTGCAATATTTTTCTGAATGTAGATGTGTTTGTGGCGTTAATAATACATTTCGAACGACGTGAAGGAAGTTAACCAACAACAGACCAAAGTAGGATAGTGAAGTGGAAAAATTTTGGTGGTTCTTAACATCGAGGTTTTGAGAGCCGATGAGGCTGAAGTGAGGTGAGTATGGAGCAGCGTTGGAATACAAGGTCGAGGGGAAAAAAGGAGATCTCTGAGAAAACCCGCCGACCAGCGGCATCGTCCGGCACGATTCCTACATGTGAAAATCCGGGCGCGACCCTGCCGGGAATCGTGCCCGGTTTACACTGTTTGGAGGGGAGTAGTCTAACAACTACACTACCACGGCCGCCTACGTAGAAGAAAGATTACAGCAAATATATTTAATAAATTAAAATGTCCAACCTATTATCCGTGTATTTTTCCTGTAAATATTCCGATTCGAGACCAAAATGAGAATTTCAGGAATGGGAAGCACTAAAAATAGACATGTGAAAATTAGGAGGCTACAAGGTATAAAGTTTAAAACATGTCACAACAACGATGGAAACATAAGCGACGTTTACAACAGGTCAAAAGTACTCCAAGAGTAATTATATATATCAGCAGAAGGTAAAATTTGAATTTTTGAAAAGTATGGTACACCTTTGCCAATTGTAATAAATAACGTTAGGAATGGACAATAAGATTAAACCGTGTTTATGAATATTAAATCAGTAAATTATATTGGCTCTTCTTCTCCATGTTCAGAATTCGTCACTTCCTCGAAAAGAGTTGGAAGCCTTTGGATCGCAGTCAATCCAGATGGCAGCAATTTAAGTGACAAGTGTCCAGAATTTTCACTTTGCAAAACAAAGCTGAGAGTAACGGAAGGAAAACTGAAATAAACTGCAACCAAAAAATATTTAAATTGAGTTAGCTGTTAAACAACATAACCACGCGTTCGTTTTCAGTTTTCTCGAGCATACGGTCCTCGGCACGCCACTTATCGTACGCTTCACCTGTATGTTCTGCTGCAGTAGATGTGTCGTTGTTCGCCAACAGTTCGTCGCTTCAAGAAGCACGGGGCACGAAACCCTGTCTTCGTTGCAGAGGCGCGGGAGAAGAAAAGACGGTTCCCTTAAGGGTACGTGGGTTGGTGGGACGATGGCGTCTTGGGGAGAGTAGGGACGCAGGCGGCGCGAGGTGAAGCAGCGAGCAAGGAAGATGGCGGCCCGATGTGTATTAATTAGATCTGGCCGCAACATGCACGAGCGACGTGGATGGTGAAGGGGACTGGGGGCGTCTCCCCCGTGTGCTAAGTGTTCGCTACAGGTTTCCATCCAGCCAATTAATACGTCTGAGCGCTGGCGAATTTCGCGGAAACGCGGGGCGACAGGCGCGCGCGCGCACGCACGCACGCGATCGGCGGAGCATCTTCGCCCGGGCCCTAAGTCGCAGCCGCATCATCGGCCTGAATTAATGATCACCGCGCGCTGCCTGCGAGACAAGCTTCGCGGAGCGGCACTTCACGATCGACGTCGGGGCGTGACTCGACTCAAGACAACTGCAAGTGACACGGCAAGCTTTCTTGCTGGTTGGATCGTGCAGATCTGTCTGAGAGAGGAGTCGAATTCGTGAGGATATCCACACTCGTCAGTGTCACACGACGTATGTTCTTTTCCCTGCGTGTGTGGAAATTCAGGTGAATAAGTCTTCCTGCAACGTCGTAGATCTTCACGTGTTCTCCAATATCTATACGGAGTAACATGGACTGGCAACATACTGTCTTTAGTGATGAACCACGTAGCTCTGTAGGAATGTCCGACCACCGTACCTAAGTGCTGCAATCGTTGCCTCTATGTACAGCAGCACGTTTCCTCTTCTACTGGCGTGATTGTCTGGAGAGCGATCGAATATACTAACGCCTTTAGCCTCCGGTTCAGATACGAGTGTCACTAAAAGGACATCGCTACGTCGAAGACGCCCTGCCGCCTCATATGCTACCTTTCCTGGAATAGTGCCCATGAGTCATTTTCCAGCAACACAATGTTCGCCTGTGCCACATTTTTTTTACATCCTGTGTCCTCTTTTCCGTGGATCTGTCCTATCATCTGATCGCTTCATTTGTCCTCCGTCGAGCATTTGTGGAACTAGATGGGTTGCAAGCTACCTCAAAGTTAAAAATATAATATTTGTAACATAGTTTACAACAATTACGGCAACTTTAACGCTGGAACACTTAAGGCATTTGTTTGATTCCACGCCCGTTCATTCTGAAGCAGGAAATTTGCGGATACGGACTTCGCACATGATTCGATAACCAAAACAAAGTAGCTAACATTCTTCGGTGAAAATGTGTTAGACTCATGGTTTCCAAAAAAAAACTACACTTAATCACAGAAATTACTTTATCACATAAACACGTCACGTTACATTAGCTTTCATAATAACGAAATATCTTAAAATGTGTTTGAAGTTTGTTCCGCGCAAAATGCACTTTAACGTACGTGGGATTCCTGAGGCGTACACGCGGCGCAGCATCGTGACGTCAAGGCCCACTCTACACGAGCATAAAACACCACGTTTTCGCTGCCAGCAACCGCCCCATCGGCAGTACCCACTCAATAAAGTGAATCAGACTAGGCGAGTGTTTTTCCCTCTAGAACAAGAGGCGCTAGAAACGCTTAGGGCGTTTCGAACGCCTCCGGTGGTTTGCATTCCGCTAACGGTAGAAACGTTAGTCAGTCTACACGGTACAACCTTAGGCAGTTTAAAAGCGTGTACCTTACAAGCATGTTAATAGAATACAAATTATGAGTCGGGCACAATGGTTTCAGGAGTAGGAGCCAGGCGCTGGTAGGTCGCCATACTGTGACCGTCACACAACCGCAATGTTGGATTCATGTGACCTTTCCTTATAACCTTGACCTTGAACCTGTGCCCGTAAACTTGAATGGCCTTGAACCCAAATCATTCTAAAATTTCAGAAAAAATTATAAAATCACCAAAAACGTATAAAAATTAAAAAAATTTAAAAAAATTAATCCATTTTTTAAAAACTATTTAACGATGTACATGCAGGAGGTCCGGGGTTCGATAGCAGGTGGATAGACTAAGCTCCCGACACGACTAACCCTCGCCAGGTCGGGCAGTGTCCACCTCGTCAGCCATGTAAGATGTTGAAGACCTTGACCTTCGACCTAGACTTTGGATAACTTTAAAGCCAAAAAATTATAAAAAAATCCAAAAAAATTTCCACAAATTCCCAAAAAAACCCAAGACGCTTGACTCAAGCCTCAAGACTCAGGACTCGAGACTCAAGACCCAATAATCAATACCCTGAACTAAAGATCGTTGACTGAAAACCCCTTGACTCAAGACTCAAGACCAAAGACCCAAGGGTCAAGATCCAAGAACCAAACTCAAGACCCAAGGCCCAAGACTCAAGATTCAAGATTCAAGACCCTTGACTCAATACGATTTAATCAAATTCCTTGACTTAAGACTCAAGACCTTTGAAACAAGACTCAAGACCCTTGACCCAAGACTTAAAACCCTTGGAAAAAGACCCAAGACTGTTGATGCAAGGCTCAAGACCCAAGAGCAAAGCTCGAGACCCAAGACCCAAGACTCAGGATTCAAGACCCAAGTCTCAATACTGTTTACTCAAGACCCTTGACAAAAGACTCAAGACTCTTGATACAAGACTCAAGACCCAAAACTCCCACCAAGGCGAACAGAATTCAATCCCCAGCCGGGTCACTACCGGATTTTTACAATTGGGTATCGTGCCGGAAGATGCCACTAAACGGCGGGTTTTCTCGGGGATCTCCGGTTTCCACCACCCTTGCATTCCGGCCCTACCCTATTCTCACTTCATTTCACCCTCATCAGCTCTCAAGACCTCGTTAAAATCCGCTCAAATCTCTCAACTCAACTGATGCTGGATGGCTTTTGATAAGCATGAACACGAATGGCCTTCGGGTTTGCAGGTGTCCACAGGTGGTGGTTGTGAGAGGTAAACATACCATTGCGCGTAACACTTGCTTAGTCGGTCCACAGTATGCAAGCCACGAAATCCTGATCCACCTCATGTGGTTAAAAGCCACTGGCAAAACTTTACACTGTGAGGAACATCAGCTGACAGCATAAGTAGTATGATTATGACGTTTTTTTTGGTTGCAAATACTAGCCATTGGAATCATTGGGGAGGGGGGGGGGCTCTTTTTACCTATGACCTTGACCTATGACCTTGACTGTGACCCTGTGCTCATTACCTTGTATGACCTGAAAATAAAAAATTCGACTAATCACAAAACATCCTAAACACTTTAAAAATTATGAAACATTGAAAAACATTAAAAATTTATTTTAAGAAGTTATTTAAAGATATACTGTAAGAGGTCCGGGGTTCGATGACAGGTGTATCGACTAAGCTCCCGACACGACCAGCCCTTGTCAGGTCGGCCAGTATCCATCTCGTCCGCCATGTTGGATGTCGATGACCTTGAACCCAGTAACCTTGAAAACCCCAAAATTAAAAAAATCCCAAAAAATTTTAAATTTTGAAAAAAATAAAAAATCCAGGTAAAAATTACACTTACATAATCCAACTACCACCTTATATCCAGGTGACCTTGAACCTGACCAAGATCTTGACCTTGGATGACTTTGGACCCAAAATATTGGCAACATTGTTAAAAAATTCCCAAAATATAAAAAAATTACATTAAATTTTATTTTAAATTGATAAATAATTCAAATTTCTAATGTTTTGGCTTAAAGGGGATGGGGACTGGAACCGACCAGCCTCCACGATATGGTGTCACCCAACTGCCACATTATATCCAAGTGACCTTGAACCTTACCTTTAACCTTGACCCCATGACCTTGTATGTCCTTAATACAGAAAATCACACAATTCTTCACAAAATCAAAAAATGAATTCATAAATAAATTATAAATAATTATAAAAAATTATTACTAAAAAAATTTACTTAAAAAAAACTTACATTTCCGAAGATTTCCTCAGCACCACGTCCAGTAAGCAACTGAACCTNCGAGTAATTAAGCTGTTACTACTTACCCCTTTTAAAAATAGCCTCTACCTTCCATAATTGTGTTCGCACCACCCCCCAACTGTACTTTTATTGGTTGATTACTCATATTCGTTCGACCCGACACCAATGTTTCTCATTGGTTAATTAGTCGACAGGCTTCCACCCCCCTCATAATTGCTCATTCTGTCGAATACACTCCACCCACCATATTCATTTTTTCGTTTTCATTCGTTTTCATCACCTAAGTGATACTAGTGTGATAATAATCGATTCACCACTAGACGAACTGCCGATTTAGTCACCATGTATTTTTTTCTTGACCTTGCCCTTGGTCCTAGGTGACCTTTAACCCTAAACACCTAGAAAAAAATCACAAAATCGAACAAATACCAAAAATCAAGGGAGAAATTACATTACTGACCCCGACTACCATCTTGGATTACATTTTGCTTAGTCACCTTTCCATCATGCTCAGTCATTCCTTCTCATCTGAGCTCCATCCACCATCTTGTATTTTTTCCATGCTTTGTTATTCCATATCAGCCACCTTAGTTTCCATCAATACCACGATCATCGTCACCATGCTTCCCACATTTATTCTCTATCAATTCATGTCAGCCATCTATGATTTCGTTTGTTTAAACTACCAGATAAGCTCGCTAAACAAACATTCCCTCATGCTCTGTCATGCCATGTTCACCATCTTTGATTTAGTTTGTTTTCTTAGTTACCTTAGTTTAACTCGCTATTGTACCTGCTTTATTTAGTCACAGACCATCAAATTAGATTTTATTCGTTCTTTACCATTCCACCTCGGTTAAGTATCCTGCTGATTACTAGGTCCACTCAAACCACCATATTGGATTACACCACTTCTTCAATAATTTATTATAACATATGATCTTGTCCTTAAACCATCAAGATCTTCCATTTAGTTCGTCATTTGCGTTTGCTGGAAAAATGACCGTGGTTTATTAGAGCAGGACCGGGCATGTAGACATTTATGTAGGACATATCTTCGCAATATACTGCACTGAAGCAGGTCTGGCCAGGTTCGACTCAGCCTTCACCCTCCCCTCCCTCCATATCTCAGGGTAAAATTTCTGACACTTCAACAGCTTACTTCCAAGACTGCAACAGCCAACCTGCTTAGAATGTATAACAGTATTAATCTGCTTTTTTGTACGCTTCTGCATTTACATTTGCTACATTATCAATGATTATGCACATTCAGTGATTGGCCTACACAAGACATCAATAAGTATTCACTTTCAAATGATCATATTTTGTCCACATCATTTCATTTATTTTTATTATCATTCTCAATTACAGTATCGGCTTGTAGTGGCAGATCTGAAAGCCAAGGCTACTTTATTCCCTATATTAGGGAAAGTAGGCATGCGAGGACAAGGTATATCAGCACTAGCGAGAAATAAAACACACTTGTTTATTAATTGAAAACATATATTTTTAATGTACATCAGATTACAAACATAAAAAAAGAGAATCCCCACATTTTCCATACTGTTCATGTAGTGTATATCCAGCAACTTGCTCACTTTTCACATAATTAATATAATCTGCTTATACGCAGCTCGAGACAGTCTACGCTAGCAAGCATCCACCCAGAACTCTTAGCCACATATTCTTCTTCTTCAAGACAAAGTTTTACTTTCAAGGCCTCTACAGCCTCTGCAATGCTATACAAGTTGTGGAATGCTTCATTTGCAGTCTTGAATGGCCACCGGCTGATTTCTTTATCCAAATGTTGAGGCTTTTCATATGTACGCTCCAGCCAAGCATTATTTTTATGGGATCTTCTTTGACTTCTTCTGATAATTGATTGGTTATCCTTTGCTTAGTGTGGTCCAGGCATGTACATGTGAATTTCGTACCAACAAAGTTATTTCCTATTACATAACGTGGTGTTATAGTCGGCGCATGAGAGATGGGACATAGCATCTCCGAGGTAGCGATAATATTTGGATGCTCGCGTACGACCATTTCACGAGTGTACCGTGAATATCGGGAATCCGGTAAAACGTCACATCTTCGACATCGCTGCGGCCGGAAAAATATCGTGAAAGAACGGGACAAACGACGACTGACGAGAATCATTAAACGTGACAGACGTGCAACCCTTTCTCAAATTGGCGCAGATTTTATTTGTGTACTGCCCTGCAGGATTAATGGTGTGGATTGCCTCCTGCATACTTTCAAACATTAGTCGAGTCCATTCCACGTCGTCTTGCGGCACTTCTGCGTGCTCGGGAGGCCCTACACGATATTAGGCAGGTGTACAAATTTTTTTGGCTCTTCAGTGGATAATGAAGCGTACAGTGAAAAACAAAACCCACTCACTCAAAAAATCAATTATGAAAATTAATAATCTTTACATGATAACAGACACATCAAAACTCGTATCACGGAGTGTAAAGTACTGTCATGTAATGAACTCACGAGGAGAGTTAAATATGAGAAGTTGTATTTTGACATGCGGAAATACTGATAATAACTAATTAAACACTGTAGCTACACACTGTATCAATTCCATAATTACATCGTGAAAAGTAAGTATCAGAAGAAAAAAAACTGAGTTCCTTTAAATATGCCCTCCCGGTAAACGGGAGCGCACACAAAACCCATCATTGCTGTTTAAAGTCAGTGGCAAAAGGTCTCGTTAAAAACGATTAAATCTGGCTAGCGATGCGGGCAAATGAACAACGGTTTTAGTTCGGACAATGTTATTAGAGTACATACGCGATAAAAAAAACTGTGAAACAAGGTTGCATCACGGATGGTGGCCGACCTAATCACGTACAGCACCGACAAAAATTTACCTGTATTCACGATCTGTGAGCATGATAGAGCGTAAGAAGCACACAATGGACGTCTAGAAATAATGCAAACTTTTCACTGCACATCCGGCCAAACGGTAGTGGTACTGCAAGCAACAGCAGAGTACAAAGCCACGATGTGAAGCGAAGATCATAACTCTTTTCTAACATCTAACACATATATTTCCGTATGAAGTTAATTTTTAAATAAAATAATTTCCCTTAAATTGAAATTTAATCACAATCTATAATCGCAACATTACTGAGTCAATTAATTACTTAGGCAGAAAGTTCAGAGTATGCTCATCTAGGCAAATTTTAAATTATAATGTGCCCAAAAAGTTTTTAGGTATTCTAAAACAGCTCAATTTTCTTCTCTATTTTGTAAAGATATAATGGAGATCAACAACCTTTATCATTTTGAAGGGGGGATGCGTATTAGATAAAATAATTTTGTTTCATATTAGCCACAAAATACATAGAATCATGTATGGTGTAAAATTACTCTTATATGTAATATGCATCTTTAAATTTCAACACGAGCTACTCCTTTTTTCATACGCTATAGAAGATGGTTTAGACAGAACGCTAATGGTTCGGATAGTATCGAATTTTACAAAGATTTGTAGCTGTGCAATCTCTGCACTGTTATAAATTTATTCCTTAAAAATAATCGGGGTTGCCAGTCTTTTTCTCATTAAATTTCAGCCAGTTTGTTCAAACTTACTTAAAACTGCGTGTTAAATTTAAGTAAAAATCACCTTATTATGTTATACCGAGCTTTACTTTTACGACTACGCATTCTTTAATAATATAGTTCACTTATATTTTGTATGGAGTTTGAAATCTTGCAATCCACACAACACTTCAACAAGCGCGTGCGCTTCCACACAATACATTGCCATTGGGCTCAGTGGCTCTTTTTACTTCTGTCATGTATAAATTGTAACGGATATGCTGAGAAATGAGTCATTGTGGTAAGCCTGTTTTAGATGATGTTGCATAATTATCATCTTAGGACGTAATCTCAGTACCAGAACTTGCAAACATGCAACTGATGTAAGAGTTAAATGGTAAAGGAGGACTTAAAAAGACGCACAACAAATATACCAACGGAGAACGATCAATTAACAGACGAAAAACACACCATAGAGTTTTTTTTTATGTGGATAAACGGTAAAGGGCCAGCCAATATTCGAATATTATGTTTTTACATTACGGAGAACAAGCCTAGAGCCACTGAATGCCCCATAAAACACAGAATCAATATAGGATCTATGGAAAGAGCTATTAAATATTAATATTACCTTCTGTTTTCCAAAACAGAAGCTAGCCACTAGCTACAACACCATGTTCATAAATGCAGTCAACCAACAGTTGAAATGAATAATATTTCCCAAGTACTTTTTGTAGCTTGTTGCTAAATTCAAGACGTAATGATACAATTTGCTGCAATCCGCGTGTGTGGAATAATGTTACTTGTTTGACATTCGGCCATTGAACAATGCAAGTAAGAAGAAAATAGATGAAATTCACTATTGGTATTAATTAACTTGTGTGTGGCAACGGAAATTTTTCTGCTAATGACATAATTTCAATCATGAGAAACTGTAGTGGATATGGCCTGCCAGGAACGAACTACATAGTTGTCATGATTTATAACAATCTATTCCACCCACAGGTCATGATATTAAAACATCTGACGTGCCGAACAGACCTACAATATTCATGCATTACACCATTGACAACAGTTCCGGAAATGCCGACTCAGCGAGCCAACTCATAAATGCAGTAATAGCGTAAATCTCTTAAAATATAAGGATAATCTTATAAACCGAACTAGCAATTTTCAGAAGCACGGATCCTTCTTTCCAACGCTAAAATCCCAAGTCGCCATTACAATCATAAATAAGTCATTTTAATACGAAGCAGGACTAACGTATTAATGACATAAACATTGGTAAATATTTCGATCAAGCGCGCAAGCGCAACTTGACATCATAGTAAATATAAATCTGGGAAACTGATAACCACTGGAAATAATACACTGTTTTTGACTTTCATGCATTCTGAAAAGCGAATGGAGTATTTCCTTTATTGCATAACATTTTCATAATGAAATAGTGCATTTGTCTAATGTAATATTGTAACGTTTTATTGTAAATGTGTAACTGCATAAAGTATGTTTTTTTTTTTTCAGATTCTCTTACCCATCTCCATGTTCCTCAGTCGTAAAGTAGCTGCGGGGAGGGAATAATGTGCACTGTGTGGGCGACTTCAATGCTTCCTTGAGCCAATTGTTAGCTGATTGCTTCTTGAGCAATATTATCTGGAAACCTTTTCGTTTTAATTCCTATGAATTTCCGCGTTCATTGGACAATTTAATTAGATTTTAGTGGCCATCTCACGGTGCTCACTGGTTCCTAAGTCAGATAGTCGTAAGGGAATGTCCAACTCCGGAAATCATATTCAGACACATCGGACCTTGAGTACAGGACTGTCGTAACTCAAGATGTGTTATATACGCAAATGAAAGTAAACTAGCTGTTTCTTTTAACAAGTATTCAATGTATATGTCAGCAACGGACTTCGAAGTATTAAAACTATTTTAATATATAACAGTGCGTCATTGAATACTTTTAAAACACATGCTAGTGTGAATGTTAACTTATTAAATCTCTTTTTCAACGTGCAACGCTCATTTATGCACCGTTAGTGTTTCACACCCTAGTGATAGATATTTTCCACTTCCCTGCTCTAATATTGCCAAAACTCTATGTTATTGGGTACGATAGTGAGGATTCAGGGCGCAACATGCCAGTCAGGGAAAACTCGCGCTGGTAGCGATATTCCCTATTCATTATGAGCACACGTTTCAGCCTTCCACTTTAACAGGCTTAGGTATATGTGCTTTACGACTGGAAAATGTTTTTTTAAACCAGGTAAGGTCATGTGGCGACAGTGAACCCACCAAGTATGGTTAAATCCGTCTGCCTGTGAAATGTCGACTGGACAAAACCCCTATGTGATTTACATATAATAGTTCTCCCCTAAAACACGATTGGTTCTTAAATAACGCAGACACTTTACACGCAAATACACAATTTCGGGGGATGAAAAATAAGCCAACAATCAAATGTTAATAGTTTGATGAGCCAGAGGTGATAGAATTATCAGCAAAGCTTCCTGTGCGAGCTGTCTCTCCTCTTCTACATCCGTGGTAGTATGACACCATTCGTAATGTGTTTCCGATTTTCTTTTAAGCTATCAATGTCTCGAGGACATATTTAATTAAAGGCAAGTGGTTCCTCATGGTTACAGACAATATTTTCAGAACAATATTTTGGGTTTCACCCACGTAACCAGTCTCGATCACCAGTGTCTGACTGCCATCACACCAGCCAAACGAAACACGCCTCCCAGAGTTCTCATAAACAAAAATCTGTTTTGCTAAGGAAAGCGAACTAGTGCTCGGGATTTGTTTCCGCAAAATTTCCATGGCTAACTGTCTGCCTGATACGTGGGTGACGACTTATCGTACCTGTGTATGCAGCGTATTGTTAAATGAAATAGAAGAAAACCTGTTTGGTGGATAGTACTGAGCAAGGAACGTTAAGAAAAGTCAGCCACGTAAGTCAGCATAGTGGCAGCAACTGAAAGGGCACAGCACGGGCACGGCTTCTGCGTACCAGCAGGAAGAGTCCCGAAGATCGCCGAACATCGGCGAGGGGGCGCGAGAAACCCCTACGTCTGCAAGAGAGAGAGAGAGAGAGAGAGAGAGAAGAGCAAAGTAACGGCATTGGACATTTGGTTCTTCCCGCCTTAATAAAATATGAATATGAAAATATTCTCAAAATTTGAAGGTCTATAATATCAAAACCAAACAACATACAGCCTTGGTTGACCAATCAAATGAACCATGGAACTGTGAAGATTGTTTACCATATTTTTATAAATGTTTAATGTGACCACCACGAGTGGCCCGTACGACATCTACGTGATAATAAAACTCGTTCCACACTCTTGTCTGAATGTCCGGTGTTACGGTTTGGATGGCGTCCGTAATTCTCGTTTTGAGGTCGTCAATGTTATTCGGAAATGGTGGAGGAAATACTTCATCCTTTATGCACCCCCATATAAAACAATCGCACTGGGTAAGATCCGGGCTTCTTGGGGGCCAGTGATAAAAAACCTGGTCACCAGCTGCTCCTCGACCAATTCGGTGTTGCGACAACGTCTCGTTCAGGTATCCGCGAAAAGCTAGGTGCCAATAGGATGACGCACCATACTGCTGGAAAATGAAGTCCCGGCCGCCTCTTCTAACTGAGGAAACAACCACTCGGTACGAAGGTCAAATAAAGGATTCCAATAACAGTGGGCTTGTGAAAAAAGAAAGAGCCTAAAACACAGTCTTTGGATACGGCGCAAAACACGTTCACTTTAGGGGAAGCGCGCTCGTGCTCGATGGTTTCATGTGGAAGCTCCGAACCCCATATCCAAACGTTGTGCCGGTTCACCTTACCATTTGTATGGAACGTCGCTTCATCGCTAAAAACCAGCTTGTACATGAAAGCATCGTCTACATCGTTCTGGGCACGAAGGAATGCGCAGAAATCACGTCTCAGTTCTTTATCCCTTTCGGCAAGAGCCTGTACAAGCTGTAACCTTTATGGTTTGTACAGCAATCGTTTCCGCAACACTGTCCATACCGTAGATTGAGGGATTTGCATTTACCGGCTAGCTTGTCGAGTGGATTTTCTCGGACTGCGAACGAACGCTTTTTGAATCCGTTGCACATTCTCTTCGGACACACGCCACGGCTCGGAACTTTTGCCTTTGCAAAGGCACCCTGTGTCACGGAACTAACGAAACCAAAGTACGATACTCCACCTACTGGGAGGACGACGCCCGTATTTGCGACGGAATTCACGTCAAACAGTCGTAACCGATTCACATTTAGCAAACTAAATAACACAGAACGCCTTCTGTTGTTCCGTCGCCATCGTGATGCGGACAAACGCACAACACACGCTCATAGTGCGACGACAGACGCTCCCAGTGTCATCTCTCAGCACATAAATGAAACATCAGACCGTCATCTTCACATTCACATGTCGAATGCGAGCTCGTTTTCCTCTCACCACTTCGAACCGTGCGTTACGAACGCCATCCAAACCGTTACACCGGACATGCTGACAAGAGCGTGCAAAGAGTTTTATTATCGCGTAGATGTTCGGGCCGCTCGTGATGGTCCTATTGAACATTGTATGGTAAACAAACTTCAAGGTTCCACGGTTTATCTGATTGGTTAATCAAGGTTGTAGGTTGTTTGGTTTTGATATTATATACCTTCAAAGATGGGGTATTCTTCTATACTCATCCTGTATATGGAGTGCAACCGGCCGGGAGATATGGATTTATTGACGCGTGACAACGTACAGTGAAGGATTCGCACATGGCACCCCTTCTTCCCCCTTTTAGTATTACAGACGTAAGTGTGCCCAAAAACAAGCATGCTGCATGGACTGTAGGTCAGATAAACCTATTGGTTACTGAACAGATGTAATTAAGGGGAGTGAAAATGGAGGCTCAGACCGAGCCCGGTGATAGTACAGCTGCAGTTCTGAAGAACCAAGCAGTAGACTGACTGCAAGTGCGAGTGAACCGTTGCATGATAACGTTGCGGTGGATACTCCCCCCCCCCTTCCGCCACAAATACCCATCTCAACCTCCACCAATCCTAATGTTATATTGATATTTTGTTTATATTTATCCTTAACGGGGATATAGGGGCGCAACAAGTTATTGATTAGAGTTATTTAATGAACACTATATAAAAGAGGTTAATGTAACATTACGGTTATAAAATTTTATTTCAATATAAATATGATAAAATATGAACGGAGGAGTTATACTAATATACTGAAATATTAAATTATATCATTTTATAAAGATTTAACTAGCCACGTTATGAGTAAAGCCTAATTGGAGAGTCTCCACCTTGTTCATGATTCCGGAGGCTGATTAAGATGGCGCAAGTAGACGGCCGGACACATCCAACTTCAGTGGTCTTCTCGTTCCAATGGCCCGACGACAAAAGATACCGCCCACGGACTACACTGCCCTATATCGGCTGCGTTGTCCCCGTTTACTGGCCGGTGGAGGGGATTTCTGTGGTTTGCGATTTCATAACTAATTTCAGCGATCACGGCCTGTGTCCTGGATGAATAAGTGAAGGTGTGATCAAGAAAAACCGCTCAGTTAAGGCCCTGACCACTACTCGTAACACTACGAACAATACCAACTGAGATGAGGAAAGGATGGTAAGCATTTATTCCAAAACATGTACATTAAACCAGGAAGAGGACATTTGACAAGCTAATTTTGCTTTCCCAGGTTGGCAGATTGTTAATACAAGTTTTCAAATAGAAAAGTATATTTAAAAACATAATTATGACAAAAAATCTTTATTTTTCCTATAAAAAATCCCATTAAGTTTGGTTAACAAAAAAATGTGGAAATCATTTTTCATTTAATAACATTTGTAAAATTTATCTGACTAAAAATCAACAGAGATAACATTACAATAAAAATCGCACATAATATTTACTTTTTTCTTTTAAACCGTTTATAGACGAGTTGCTTTCCCGAGGAACAATGCTTTTAAAATTCGTGGTTTTCCTCCAGCTCCCATCTCTCTCTATCTCTCTCTCTCTCTCACACACACACACTATCTCGTTCACAGCATCAGTCCTGGGGCCGGAAGTACTCCCCTCACCTAACACCTGAGGGAGTAGGTAGTGCTTGCTGATGTAAATATCACCCATCCACACGACAGTTCTGAAGCCGAGGATACTTTCCTCAACTGACCCCTGGTGTAGTCGGTAGTGCTTTACCACACGGCAACACTCTCAGATCAGTGCAGAGCCGGGGATGTTCTTCCAACCAAAACACCTTTGCGATACCAGTAAAACCTGCCTAATTACTTCCTCTCACACACCTCCAAGTCCATAACACCAATCATCCAAAGCAGACTATTGTTTACCTCTTTCTTAATATCTCAGGACCACATTGACACTACTTCTCTCCCACAAGGTATCATCTCAGAACGTGCCCGCAAATCCCTTTTTTCACAGGAGCGTATGAGTATTGCTTCCAGGATAACCTTCTGCGAAGGCAACTCCCCATACCACCACTAAGGCCGGGATTACGATGATTTTATGTTTCACGTATCACGTAACGAGCAACACGTTTACGTGTACGTAAAACGTGGTCTTTTTTAGTATTATATTATTATGCTTCACGTAATCACGTACCCTTTATGTAGTTAAAAAAATGTGGGAGATAAGTTTTGTTCCTTTAAGATTGAAAACTCTCAAGATACTTGATATACAGGCGTATTTGTATTTTAATATTGATGTGGCATAAACAGGTTACGAAAGTATGACGTTTGTGATTTATACAAACTTCAAAAGTTACGAGATCGTCATAACCTCAAGAACGAAATGTCTCTGGGAGATTCAGCCACTTTTTTTTTGTTGTATATGGAATAAATTGTATGTGTAACGTATGATTATTTGATATTTCTGCCAATTTATTAATTTTCATTTTATTTCCACTGCAAATGTATTGTTAACATTAAATATTTGCATGGCAGTTCGATTGGCAGAAATATTTGTTATTTAGTTACTGTATGAGCTTGTAATGTTTTGCAAATGTATGTTTATTTTATTGTTTACATCTTTAATTGCAGTTTTAGAGTTGAGCATAATCACAGATTAAGGTATTTTCACAATTTTAAAATTAATTTAATGTTTTAATGCACCTTTTAAGATAGCAGTGTTAAACATATTGCTAAAAGAAATCTATTAAAATGTAAACATTGATCGATATTTGGCAGCATAGTACAATATGTTATATTTAGCAGGGACATTTTTGGAAGTGCTTTGCCTATTGTCCTATGGCAAATTTAAACACTACTGCGTTGAAAAATTATCTTGGTTATTGGAACTTTTAAGTCAGCATATTGGATCCTGAATCTCATCAAAATATAATTAAAAATTGCTATTTAAAGTTGATCCTATAATAAAGATTTATTCAGGACATTATTTTATGCCACTGGTGTGCGAGTGGCATAAAAAAAGAATGCCAAGGAAGTCAAAACTCAGAAAAGGTATTTCTGAGTTGATGCATATCCTGTTTGATAGCAATTAAATTGCTATCATGAACTACGAGAACTTCTTGCCCCAAAATTACTACTGTTCCATATAAGTAAAGACTGAATTAAGTTGCAGATGGCAGCAGCCCAATATAATATGATTTCTCCAATAAAGTCTTCAATAATTCTGCATAACCCTTTCTATGAAGCATTCTTTGAAAAATTTGCCTATTCTTCCTTCAGAAGTAGAGAATTTATGCTACAACCCAAATATTTTAAAAAATCTGAGCAACTGAGGCAAGAAACGTTATTAGCTGATTAATGTAAAAGAACCAAGTGAGACTTTTTGTTTATTGGACATTGAATAATATTTTACCAAGGGTAAAAAGACTACCTTAGGCTGCCAAATGTCAACTGTAATGATATTCTGAGTTGGGCGTTTTGAAATAGAGTTATATGTATTGTTACATCTGAACATTGATTGCTTATGTTCCTTCACTAAACTTTAAATGCAATAATTAAACGCTTCTTAGTAATTGAACTGCCTTAGTGGTTGCTAGTTTGTTCAGTTGTGGTATAATTTTTTATTATGATTGTAGTGTGTATTATCACTAATTTCTTGTTAATGTAGTTATTCTACAACTTGTTCGACTATTATTTTCACTACAATATACAAGTTACCTAACTTGGTATGGTAACATCTACTCCTGAATTATCACACATACCCCATTACACACTGTAATATACATTTCAGTGGCACCATATACGTGCAATTTCACAATTTATGTACAAACACATACATTTATTTCAGGGGGTTCCATAAAAGTTGGGCAAAATTCCACGTAAAATTAATTTCGTTGAAGTGGCGCCGTATGCGAGGCCTAAAATAACACTATAAACTTATATCCATTTCAGTGGCTCAACCATATTGGTGCAGTTATAACCATTTCATATGTAATGAACTTGATCTGCGGTGAAAAATAAAATTTTGTTTAATGACATAGGTTTATACAAATTTCAAACTTAACGGTAAACATTGTGTATTTCACGCATACAATTGCACACCTTTGAGAAACATAATTAATAAACTGCAGTAATACAATGCTCCCTTAATTTTTAAGTTATTAAAAATTTAATAATTTTAGTTTAACTTCTAATGCATTTTCGTTCTCATTCCTGGAAGAAAATTGTATATGTGGTAAATGAATTAAAAACATGTGCAGACGACATCGCAAAAAATAAAAACAAATCGAAGAAAAGAAAAGATAACATAACAACATCCGTATTGTGATGGTCCAGTGAGATCACATGGTGCAAAGTCACATATCACGTAACACGCAAAAACTAGACATTGACAAGCTTTTCGAACGTTACGTGAAGTGGTAATAAGTCGTAATAGGTCTTCTTGGAACACATTAGTCTAGGTGTAGCCGACTTAAGTAAACGTGTTGCTCTTGACGTATTACGTGACACCGTAAAAATTGTAAGTCCAAACTATTCGCGGGAAAAATTTAACATTCCCACTCTTCTCTGAAAAAATTTTAAGTTCAGGCTTTTCTAAGAAAAGATAAAGAGTCCAAACACTTACTTTAAATTTTATAACATCTCACTCCTGGCGTCCATTCGAACTCGCCCTGCCGTATATATACCGCCTGACTTACTCTTCCCCTCGAACCCCTCCTCCAAGAGCCGCAGGACAAGGAGCTTCCAGAACCATCTATATAGTACTACATCATATTCGGTCACCATTGACAAATCACAAGCAATTACAAACATGACATAAACTTCTACCAATCAGATACAAACTCGCAAGGACATTCCTAGGTGCGCAAGACAAAACGCCTAGGATGGTTACGGCAGCAAACCGCACAACAGTACTGTTTGGCAGATAGAAACACTTCCAGGCGACTCGAATTTTGTAATGTGTGAGTGAGTGAAGAGATTTGAGCGCTCTTAACGGCGAGGTCTTGAGCCGATGAGGGTGATTGAGGTGATTATAGAGCAGCACCGGAATGAAATGGCGGGGAAAACGGGATATCCCCGTGAAAACCCACCGACCAGTGGCATCGTCCGGCACGATACCCACATGCGAAAATCCTATGACCCGGCCGGGGATTGAACCCGGTTCGTTTTGTTGGGAGGCGAGCAGACTAACCGCACAACCACCGCAGCCCCACTCTTGCAATGATTGAATTCTTCAATCGAAAACACTGGAGATAGACGTCATTATGCCTCTAGTACGCCCACTCGCTGGCTAATGCAAGAAACACAGTTTATAAAAATGTAGACCAAAGATATTGCATTCTAAACATTGTGAGATCTAAATTTTTAAGACAGGTGCAAAAATAAAAACATGTTACTAGAAAACACCGTAACAACGTTGAAGTAAAATGTGCTAAAGTGCGCGCCCATGGTGCGTAGTAGCCTCAACGTGTTCCCAAATTGAGCTACTTATTTTGTAAATAAGAATATCATAAATCACGTGGATAGGATTTAAGGTTAGAACATTGGTTCTGTCCACTAGTGCTTTGTGATGTTTGTATACTTCCTCTTATCAATTATTAATTTAATTATGTCAAATTCCAATAAGTAAAAGCATTTTATTCTGGGGTCTGCCAATGTTGGGTACATGTGCAGAAAACGAAAATATATCTAGCTCATATTTAGTGTACGCGTGGCAACCGGCACGTGGTGGTGTGAGCGTCGGAGCGGCCACGAGACTCACTCCCGAGTTTACCAGAAGTTCACACTTAGACCAAGTGTTGTTCACATGGCAGTGTTTAAATAGAACAAATGATATTGCTAGCGCATTTTCATTGTTTTTTAATACATTTAATACCCATATTCTATAGTAAAATGCAACATTAAGGCTTACCAAAATTTACCTGAACCCAAACTGTGAATGTGATATTATGCTAAGAGATTCATGCTTCAATGACAAGAGTGTACCTGAGCTGAAGTATTTTAAAAATTATTCATCAATATAATCTTCGTGAAAAACAATATATATTAAAAGCAACATTGTTTTATTATTTTAAAAAGAATTTTGCTGTGAAACGTTATATTAGAAAGTTTTTTTACAAAAATTAATTTAATAATTTTAAGAAAAAGAAGGATTTATGAAATAATTTAAACTGCTCTTATTAGTAAAATCATCCATCCTAACTGGAAAATTTAAACAAAATTATTGCTGTAAAATTTGATTTAAATAAATAATGATGTTTAAAATTACAAAATTTTTAATTTAATTGAAAATCTATATAAATTATTCTAAAAATATTAAAATTTACAGTTTTGAAAACAAAATCTTGAAAATATTTCCAATCTTGTTGCTCCAAATTATATAATAAACCTATATTATTTTTAATTATATCTATTACAATAATAAATTCATTTGCAACATAAACATCTGGAAAATCAAATTTATAATTTAAATAATAATTCAATTACACAATATTTGTTTACCTTTTCAAATAGTATGTGTTGTACATTTAATTCACGATTATAAACAAATATTAAATATCTTTAAAAACAGCTTGTGTGTTCACGTTAAATTAATTTTCTGTTTGTATTAGATAAACCAATTACATTTTTCAGTGCTCTTTACTGAAGGATATGATTTTATAAAATCCGTATGATACTCTTTTCCTATAATATTTATAACACTTGAGTTATTTCTATAAACTGTAACATTAAAAAGAAACAAATATTAATATAATCACCGTGGAAGTTTAATTATAATATATGAGGGGTCAACAAAAATTATTTAAAAAATAAAATAAATATTTTTTTATTTGTGCGTGTCTGCCCACAAATCACAGACAATACATAATCGAAGTAACATAATTATGAATTGAACTAATCAAGTAATAAAATTTTTTCTCACGAATTAACGAATTTAAATAGTAAACCTGTTCTAGAATATTGAAATATTGCCTCCGCGTAATGGTTTTTGCGGTAAATAAATGTTCAGTGCTTGTGTAAATTCAAGTAATTTATAATTCAAGGAAGTAATAATCAAATTAGATGTAAGGATTCTTACGAAAGAGTTGTTTATACAGCCATGAGATATAAAATAATTATTCGCCGTGATAAGATTCGTTTCACTAGGCAGGCGTGAATTTTTATTTGTTGCTTGAAACATTTTTGCAACCTAATGTATGGGTTCCAAATGTCGTGTTTCGTATGTAGGCAGCGTACGAATGCGAAGTATTGCCAAACAATGTCATCGAGTCCTCAGTTTCTGATAATTTATTCCAAGTTTCCATGTTTTGCAGTTTCAAAACAACTTTATTTCTCCAGTCTAATCCATACAGTAGCCAGAGGGAAAATACATTTCTTAGCGATGATTTTAAATAACTGGATCTGAAATGGGTTCAAAATTGTCGGCATTTCGAATAATTCTTCCACTGGCAAAAAGGATTTGTGGTTTTCAGTTTCAGACAAGTCTACCCTATGTCAAGATGGAGGTTAAAACTACTCCGTCTCCTTCCGGTTAGGTGTAACTTCTACAAGATAATATAAGAACTGACCATTCATATTTCAGTATACTTGCCTGTACTTTGTAGGCAGTATTCCACTATTCTCAAAAATCCATACTTATCATTCCATCATTTCGATTAGGCATCTTAAAACTTTGCAAAAGTCGTGTCCATGTTTCTATGGTTTTCATAAACAAAACATAATCGTGCATACGAATTAAAAATAATAAAATTCGCATTTTTAAACACAACGTCTGTTAATATACGCAAGAATGAGATCGGCACAGGTAGAAGCAATCGACGTCCTTTTAATTATTTTGTAACAAATTACAACACAGGCCTGTATCTCGAGTGCAAGCACATCGACCCTGCAAACTAATCTCTCTCGATAGAACACACAGTTAGTGCTGCCTATGGATTAAATTGGCTGTTGAAATGACTTGGGGAATGGAAACATTATCTACCGTAATGCTGTTTTGGTAGCGCTTATTAACTGAGACCGGCGCATCCTTTGACAATTGAAAGATCCCACAATGACGCTCCTTGGAAGTAAATGGAAGTTTTCACGATGCGATTTGAATTTAGAGTCGTCAATGCTTTCGTTTACATGTTCAAATAGAATAACGTTCCTTTACAGGTCCAGTAGGGTGTTGAAGATATTGCGTATTAGCAGACATGCTTAAGGGTGTTGAAGAGCTTAAAATTGTTTTCTACGTTTTTAAGATATTACATTCTGTGTCAATGTGACATGAAGTAGTAGCCTAAAAAATGTGAGACAATGAAGGAAAACGATTTTTTTTAAACAAATAGCTCGCGCTACATGCATTTAAAATGTATAGTTGGTTTCGTATGAATCTCAAAAATTTAAACATTTATTACGTTAAGTGACAATTTAAATAACTCTTCATGTTATTAGAATGTTATGAAATATAATTTTCATAATATAATTGAGCGGTACATCCATATATCAACTTTAACTTTCGAGATAACATTTAAAATCAATGGAAATGAAGGCTAAGCCACTACTGTGATTTCAATAAACCTTTTAGCTTAAGACAACCTTGGTGTTAAAATAAATCTTTGAAATTTGCGCGAATAAATATTTTAAGTAAAAATTTTATATATTTGCTTTAAAAAACAATACGAATATAATTTTCTTAATGATTCTGTATTTTAATTAAGTTATTATCGATATCACATCACGAAACCGCAAAATATACTCAAAATATAGAAAAAATTACGTTCTTAAAAAAATTTGACCCTTTCGAGGCCGGCAAGGTTATACTGTATCATTATCTTTACTAAAGTGCATGTATTTGTAATATTCTCACCACTGCCAAGTAGGATCATGAATATGTTCTATATAACTTTCACAGGTGATGTTGGTTGCCGGCTTGCGTAGAAGTTTTTGCTCTTAGCTTTTCTCTATGGCTGTTTACGCTCATATTACTGCAGAATGTCATCTGAAAACCTGTGCTGAAATGGTGTCGCAAAAATGTTGACACATGAGGGTTGAAAACTTTTTGGAAGGAAATTCATGGTATTAGAAATATACTAAATAAGAATCTGTGTCAACAAGTTTTGGTTTCTTTTCCTTATTGGTGTGGTCTGGAGAGCATACTTTACTGAATATCTGAGATAGGAGAATGGCCGGATGTGGCAACACGAATGATCTACACTTCAAACTACGTATTATGGGATATAAATTGTGCAGATAAAGAACAAAGGTGGAGAAACAATGTGCTCGATTGGTTTGCTGCACAGATGTACGAAAAATACAACCAGACCCAGACGCGTTACATGAATAAGGGTATGAAAAATTTGGTAAACTATATATTTAGTTGGAAAAGCGACGTCATATATATCTTTAAAAACAGAAAACTCAGAAATAAAATATCGCCTTGAATGTGTTTCAGACACAATGAATGTCAAGTAAAAATTACCAATGTTGTATGCCTACACATGATGCATACCAAGAAAGAAATACGACAAAAAATATATATATATTTTAAGTAAACACTGCCTGTTCTGGCTAGTCTCAGAAATCTCATTTGCGCTGTAAAAGATACCATACGATTATTTATCACTGCTACAAACGAGCGGTAGAGATTACCTGTGGCCAGCGACCTACTGTTGACAAGCAAGCTAATAAATTTCCCAAAATTTTGACAGATGTTCAAATTCATTTATACCCAGTGTGGGAGAGGGCGAGTAACAAACACTAGAGGAAAACTCAGAGATGGTTTAACGAATGTTTTACATAATATACAGTAAACAAATGCAGTTAAAGTAAAATGTGCACATAAAATTGAAATACCACGTTTACAGAGGAAGTTCATGAGAGAGATATCTGTATGTTTTGAAGTGTACGAAATTACAATCAATTTCAACACTGAAGGCAACAGCACATATTGGCTAGCATATAAAAATCGGTAAAATATGAGTTTTGGTGTTTTTATCTGCCACTGAAATTGCTCTAGGGTCTGCCACAAAATCTAATGATTATGTAGGCATGGAACGGCGATTAATTTGCTTGCATTTTCTTGACCGAAGGTGAAAATTGGTTTTGGTTCCCCGGCAAACAACTTTCCTAGTACAACAAAAAATAAAGCGCTAGAAAGCAAAACAGGACTCATCGCTAACATCTGTAACAATAATTTTTTTGAAAAAAATTTCGAAGCTGCATGTGGTGTTTTAATATAATTTGATTTATGATTGTAGTGTATAGGTATATTTAACATTCAAGCACATAATTACGTACCTAACAGGGACGAGACTAACAGCAAGTCGTGCTTCATGAAGAGGGATAACACCAACTAAGAGATAAAATAGTCAACTGTCTGTTAGGAATTAGACGAAGTTAAAGACTGCCACTCGTAGTCCAAGCAGTTATGGTTTACGAAATTGATGTTTCTATATATATGTATAGTGCTCAAAGCCTGGGCACTTCATTTCAAAATTGAAACGAATTTGTGACCCCAATCATGATTTCTATAGAATACCGTTTATTTCAATATTTCACCATAACCTGATTAGTATTCAAGATTCTATGAAAAATATTGTTCGCGATAATAGCACTTACAAGAAAATGTACTAAAAGCTAAATTATGTCAAAAAGCAAATTAATGCAGGTATCCAAAAACCAATTTTTCTAATTTGTTCATGACTAACTAAATTATTTCAATTTTATTTTTGTCTTTGATATATATTCACAAGCCGGAAGCCGGCTTGGAAACCGGCAGTTTTCAATGGCCGCGAAGCATACATATAAAAATTATGTAAGAAAATAATAGTCATGTTTCAGCCAACCGCCAAGTGGTGCGCAGAGCTTCAGGTAAATAACTTCTAGTTTAAAATCTGTTCCGTGTGGGTAAAATATGTACAGCGAGGAATAAAATTAAAACACATCGAACATCCAGCAACAAGTTTCCGGTTTATATTTCCATGTCTGATATGTATTTTCGAAAGTGAAAATGGCTGAAGCATCCATTTTCACAATCATCTTTAGGCGCGAAGACACCTGTGCATGATGTTCATATATGACGACGGACGTGTACCACAATTTTCTCTTTATTGCTACATCATAACATGATGACCTCTGAGCATCCCAAGAAGCGAGGCATTAACGACGTAAAGACTGCACGACAGTTCAGAGCCTTGCGCATAGAAGCGATGAGACATGTGACGAACCTACCTGGGTCGCCCGTAGCCATCCAAGAACTTTAGGCCTTGAACATGCGAAATACCTTCTGGGCAGAAAACTCAGCAGCTAGAAGAAATTGGCGGACCCCTGCAAGACAGTTGTCAGCAGAGCCGCCTCTGTTGTTGCTGTTTCTCTGCAAATTGTGTACCAGAGATTCAAACTAGGCGGTCAACACCAAACGTCCAGCAGTGCCCGTTCCGCTCATTGCAGCGCACGGACAGGCTCGTTTGCATAGACGTCAGCAGCATCGAGTTTGTACCCTGAGTGAATGAAGAAAAGTGCTCTTCGCAGATGAGTCACTCTTCAGTTCAAGAAATGGTTCCCGCCGCACAACAGTCTGGAGAGAACTTGGAAGCCGGTACACTTCCAGGAACATTGTGGAATGTGACACGTTTGGGGTGGTGGCTTGCTTGTTTTGGTTGGCATCATGCTCATGCTCAGCGCTGCACATATTTTCTGGTGGTCCTATCAATGCCCAGGGGCATCGTGACGAGGTACAGCATTCGCTAGTGCAATTTTTCTGAGGTGCAATCGGTGATGACTTCATCCTCAAGGGGGAAAATGCACGACTTGCCTCTTTGAGGGCGTATTTTTCAAGGAGAAGATATCAACCGCGTAGACTGGCCAGCCAAGTCACCGTACCTGGGCCTTACAGAGCATGCGTGGGATGCAGTAAGAAGAAGTTTCGCAGCCCGTCGTTCTCCGCCAAGGACACTTGACATTCTACATGCTGCTGTTCGTTTAAAATGGAACGTGCTGCCCCGAGAATTCTTGTACCACATCGTTGAGAGCATTCCACTCACTGTGTAGCGTGTGTGGCACTACACGATAACTGTGCGCCCTCTTAACTATTTATTTGTTGTAGAAGCGTTAGTCGAGTGTTTGTACATTTTGGCAGTGTTTTCCTCTGCCTGTGTGTTCATGTAATGTTTTTCTTCCGGTGTTTACCAAATCTCTTATGATTCGTCTGTAACATGTTTTTGTGCCAATCTCGCCTTCTTTAAAACAATACTGACGAATTTTTTTTTTTTTTTAATTTATAAAATGACTGTAGGCGTCAACGACTCTACGGATTCCAAGCCTCTATCATTGTTGAAAAGGTGTTCGACCACTCTTACACATTGATAGGGACATCATGAAAAGTCATTAACAGTAAAAAAAAATACAATAATGAAGACTGTAATTAATTTTGATTTATTGGAATAATTAAGAAATTGCTGTATTCAAATTTTTAATAAAACTATACAAGCAGTGATAAAATTTTATCCTCTCTCATAAAGATGAAAACGAAATATATTTGGCATTAAACAGAAACCAGTGAAACTTATATATCCTCTCCATCACATTTTATGCCTGTTGGTGCCTATGTTAAAACAAGTATACATAGTTTTTTTGTGTAAAGTTCTATTTATAGGCCAGAATACATTCTGTAAACCCTCCTGGGTTAAGCGGGTAGCATATGGTAATAACACAATATAAATAATTTTTAGTTTTCTCTTTCGTAAAGAATTTAACACAGCCTGGAATCACCAATATTAGTTAACTTCAAGGACGTAACTAACGTAACGTGCCTGACCTTTGTGTTACGTGGCAATGTGTGACAGTGCTGGGCATTTCAACCTCACGCATCGCTATATGTCCGGCCTGCCGGGCCCCCTTAAATGAAAATCATAATATTGATGTGAGTTTATGAGCTGTCCTCTTGACTATTCAGTCCTAGCTCTTCCATCACCGAGTCAGTCGACACTTGTTTTAATCCGTTTTCGCGTGACTAAATATGCCAGAACTGGTTTGTATTTCATTCGTCTAGAAAAAATATCTCTGGACGAGTTGATGAATAACTATAACATATTGATCGAAATCGCCGCAGGTAGTGAAACATGTATTAGCAGTATTTTCACACTTTTTGAATCAAACATTTGAAAAATTATTTTATGTCTGGCGTGTTTGGTTGTTTCCTAAATTTGTAACGAATCACAAGCTTTTTATACTTCTGTTACATAAAACTATTTTATTTTTGGTTAATTTGAACTTTAAATTATATTTTTTTTTATAAATTACAACTTTCGTTTAAAATTAATATAAATATAAAAGTGGATAAAATAGGGGTGTTGGTAATGCGTTGGCAAGGAAGAGTTTTCATGTGAAATATTATTAAACCGACTGCTCTTGTATGCGGTGCGTCGTCCCTTTGGTGTAATTTCCTAGACTTGTTTGCATGAGGCGGAGGAATACCTTGAAAGTAGAACTTGAGCAAGGCTTCAGAAAAGTTGGAAGTAACTATGACTGGACTATAAATTAATTTAGAAACTATTGATATTTTTTCTGCTGTGCAAATTTGGCGATGGAATGATGTAAAAATTACTTCATCGTTTTCAGTTAAGTTCTACGTCGTGAGCCATAAAGAAGAAGGTTCCCATAATGGGGGAGCACGCGAAGCTCCCGTGGTAGTCGAGAAATGTTTGTCATGTTCCTCATGCGGCTGCCAGTCTTTGAAATTCGGGCCGTGTATTACATCTGGCATGACATCAGCCTCTAACTTTGTCAATTTGATTCTCTCCCGAGACACCCTCTTCGCGATAACTGAGACACTAAACTTAATTATGTATACCAAGTCGGACTACGTCTCGTGCCGCCGCCATCGCCATCCTCTACCCTGTTCTTCACTCGCTGTGACTGCTTCCTTTCCTGTCACAGTTGCGCAGTCGCATACCTGGCGAGTTCGCGAGAAAAACTACCCACTTCTCTCCATCAAAGTCTCTCAGGAAGGGTATTAATAGAGATAAGTAATTATCATATACGTAATAAGTTTTAAATAAGATAAATGTTTATATCCTATAACATTTTCAAAATATATATGTAATCCCAATAATGGAAAATAATTTATCATTGCAATTTTACCACCAATTTTAGTTTCTTACTGACTTATTCCTGACTACTCCCCCCTTTTATGCAAATCTAAAACATGCTACATTTAAATTATTGTAAGCTTGGCATATTTACTCCAGCACGCTTACACATATTTACGAAGAAGAGGTTATAATGATTGAGTTTATTTATCGAATGCAAAATCTACTTTTGATTGGGCAATGCTTTATTTCCAACTAAAACACAAACTTAACGTCTGCTTTGCATTGAATACGAGCCGCCGTATTTAGAGTTCCGGATGAACACAGAGAGTTATTTCATTGAGACGTTAACAGGATATTACCTGCTTATGTAACGCACCAGTAATGAAGACTACTGAACACGTCATATCTTTGATAGAGCTGTAGGCTGTAAAGGAATCTCCATCATGCTGTGAGGGTATTTTCTTTTTTTCAGGTGTTCTCGTAACCATCCGTAACATCAGTAGGCTATAGTAAAATGGATAGAAATATATTTATGTATAAATTAATTTATTCTCAGTAGTGTATTCCTAAGCAGCAGTGTGTGTTATCAGGGCAAATTGAGGTTTTTTAGGCCTGGTTGCTTCGAGCAGTGCTCAGAAATTTCCGAAAATTGCTGGCCGCGAATCCTCGGGTAAATTTGAATATTTTCGTAAGTCACAGTCCCACATGGCCCACCAGCGAGCTAAGTACCTTATTACCTCTGCGCAATAATGGTAACATTTCCAGTTGAGATTACTCTCAAACTTGGGACAGAAATTTTAATTTATGGGTGTACTAATATTCTGTGCCGTTGTTCGAATTCTTGGAATGCCACGTTCCCTCAACAGCCGCCAACCGCCAACTAATGTGGTGGGGCGCTGTACTTCAGGTTCAGCTGAATATTTTGCAGACATAAGATATTAATACTGTAGTTCGGGTCAAAAAGACCTAAACTTGCCGGGTATCCTTACAATTAAATCCCCCTTTTTTTTAGTTATTTAATTTATGTGGTGCGATATAATTCCTGCATTCGGACACCGTATTCATGTACATTTTTGCCTCCTCATGTGTCCCCTTCCCTAAGCCGCTCTTTGAGTTTGCATTTATTTCA
This sequence comes from Clitarchus hookeri, assembly GCA_002778355.1. NCBI lineage: Eukaryota > Metazoa > Arthropoda > Insecta > Phasmatodea > Phasmatidae > Clitarchus > Clitarchus hookeri. Next base: position 1,408,951 of record NQII01000343.1, read on the forward strand.
GAATATTTTTCAAAAATACGTCCTTCACTTGGAGAAAATTATTAATATTTTATAACCCTGAGGATAACACAAGGTGCCAAAATTTCGTCCCGAGTTTCTCAAGTAAGATCACAGTTAATATGAAAGATCTCTCTTGAAGTTACTTCACCGGTTGTAAAAAAATCTCTGATATAAATACTGTACATAATAAAATATCCCTACTGAATAAACGGAAACAATAAAATTCAAAACGTTCAATTTTAGGATGAGGTTTCTCCATTCATTTCTCTCCCCCGCCCCCACCCACCAAACAACAACGGTTTATAAACATTTTGAATTTGAAGAAATCTTGTTAAACTATTAGTAGAGTACATAAAAATGTTTATGGAAATTCACAACATATTAAAGGAAACCAGTATTAAAATTTACGGGACACTATCCATCAGAGAAAAGATCGCATGTGAAATGCTTTTTTGTTGGTGACGAAAAGCACTTTTCGAAACCACAATTGAAGCTTTGGTAGCAGCGGGCCCATTCTCCTGTTGTTTGTCATGAGAAAATGTTACGCTGCAGAAAGGATATTACACATTTAGGTCTTCGTAATCCGTTGACATTTTACGACATCGGAGAGTTTGTTGTTGCAACTTCTTCCTTTTGTGGAGAACGGTGTGTGTTAGGTAATTGGAAAAGTTCTTTGCCCTCCCTGATTCAAGCTAAACGCAATTGTTTTAGCCTGAATGACAGAAACCTAGGTTTATGCAATCTTCTTCGCTCATTCATACTTCGCTATTGTCGATTTCTACGTTTCGCAATCTACTACCGTTGCGGCGGAAGGGGAGGTAGAGTGGGGGAGGCTAATGCATAATAGGGTCTGCGGACTTTGCAGTTCAATGATAGTCAGTGACTGCATTGTGACAGTTATATGAACCTCTTGGCCCATGGCGGAGTATTTACGGACAGTGTTGCGAGTTGTGGTCAGGCCCTTAACTGAGCGGTTTTGCCTGACCACACCTTCACTTATTTATCTAGGACACGGGCCGTGATCGCTGAAATTAGTTATGAAATCGCAAACCACAGAAACCCCCTCCACCAGTCAGTAAACGGGGACAACGCAGCCGATATAGGGAGTGTAGTCCGTGGGCGGTGTCTTTTGTCGTCGGGCCATTGGAACGAGAAGACCACTGAAGATGTGTCCGGCCGTCGACTTCCGCCATCTTAATCAGCCTCCGGAATCATGTACAAGGTGGGGACTCTTCAATTAGGCTTTACTCACAACGTGGCCGGTTAAATCTTCATAATGTAATATAATTTAATATTTCAGTATGTTAGTATAGCTCCCCCCGTTCATATACAAACATATTTATATTGAAATAATATTGTACAACATTAATGTTAAATAAACCTCTTTTAGATAGAGTTCATTCCAGAACTCTAATCAATAACTTGTCACGCCCCTATATCACCGTTAAGGATAAATATCAACAAAATATCGAAACCATAACAACAGATAAGAGTAAAATTTGATAGTTAAGAAATTTATTTTCGGTATTTTAGGGATTTTTGAGAAGTGTACAATATCTTGGAATGGTAAATTATTTTGGTAAATATTGGCTGGCCTGTTAACCTATTGGGTTTGGATCCTGCCTAGGCGTTGTTAGATAAAGTGCAGCCTATAACCCAGAAGTGTGTACGTTGATGTCAAGTAAGAATGAAACATCTTGCTTGACATCAAGTACAAGTACATGCAAGTTTTTGAGGAGAGAATGGAACTCAGTGGTTGTCTCGAAGTGCTTCTGGAATAGCCAAAATTTCTTTTTCAAGTTTCATATTTAAAATTTGTGCAAGTAAAACGTCATTTATTACTAACATGTGCATCATTTTGAAGTCTGTTTGTAATAGCAGATATTTTGCAAATTTTATGTTTCGCTGCCACCGCCGAACCCTTATATGTCACCGAATGTCCTTAGTGTCGTGAGACAGAGAGCCTTGACTCCCATGACTCACTACGTGTTTGTGAAACAAATTCACACCGACCCATATGCCTTCTCAAATCATTGGGTCGGCGGCGGGGCGCCGTGTAGCTGTGGTTTGTTGGGCATCGGACCCGTATTAAGGCTGTTTATTGGTGTTGCCTATTATCAGTAAAGTTTACGTATTCGTGTTTTCGGCGGGAGAGTGAAGCTCCCCTCCAGCCACCCGGCTGGAGTGAATGTGAGTGTCGTGATGTCTGTCTTATATGCTGATCTGTTGTTTGCAAGTGTGCTAATTAATTTCGCATGTAATGAGTCGGTGAGTCCCTAGTCTGCCGGGGCAGCACTCAAGGTACGTTTCATCGTTTCCTCGTTTGTGACAGTAAAATACCCTTTTTAGTAATATATAGTTGGAGGGGCTCCTGGTACCAGAATCTACACTGAATACAGAAACAGCAGAGTCACCCTTCCCGAAGTCGAAATCTATATCTCGACCTGCAACAAACTATCAAGCCGTTGCATCATTATGAGTTGTTAGTATGAAGTATAGTAGACATGTATACATATATATGTGTGTGTATGTGTTTGTATATATAAATATTTTGTTAAAGGTTTGCTTATTATAAATTTGTTTAATTTAATTTATTTAGTCTAGTTTCGTTAGTCCCCCGACCACTACCTAGACTGGCATGTGTGTCTCTCGACCTGGAAAACGAGTGGTAGTTGGGGCTATTTCCCACCTTTCCCGAGTTCCCACATAACCAGCCTGGGCAGAGTGCCCTATGTGACCGATGCAGTGTACCTATTGGCTAGGCTATAGCCATGTTGTTTTTTTTAATGTGGTAAATTCTGCCCCCCGACTGATCAGAGAATTCCGAGACGAAAAGGTGCGTGTAATGCGTTAATTTTTTTTTTCGTTTTACTGCTGTTTGGGACAGTTTATTGTGGATTATTTAATTGTATTTGTGTTTGTTATAGCTCATTGTTTCAATATTAATTAATTAATCCTATTTATATTATATATGCGAATGTCTGTGTGTGTATATATGTTTGTTACCACTGAGCTTCATAACGGCTGAAAGGATTTAGATGAAATTTGGTATGTAGGTACTTTAGGTCCTGGAATTGGGCATAGGATACTTTTCATCACAGAAAAGTGTACGGTTCCTGTGGAATAACTACAAAACATAATTCTACCACGGCTGGGAATGTGACCGAAATATTTTTTTCCTCTGTTGTCAGAGTTTATCAAGCCGCCCAAGGACCTCTGAAATGGCTTAACGACTGCTATCAATCGACAACAACTGTGACCGAATATTTAACGTGCCCTCCGAAGCCCGGAAGCGCTCAGATGTTATGCCTCTAAACGGTCACCCATCCAAATGTGTGCCCCTGGGAACGTTGTTTAACTTTGGTGATCGATTAAGATCCCTCAGCCAAAAGCAAAACGTAATACCTAGGTACACTTATTTCTAAAGCTACAACTTGATGAAACTCACGTTTTGATTTTCATACATCGACGCTGGAATGCGGAAATGTGGTAACTACGTGATAGTTGCACAGATATACTCCAAAAACAATACACCACTTCTTGGCTATCGAGTAAAAAAATATTTCCTTAATTTTGGGTTGCCGTAATCAGTTTGAAACCTAGGCCAACATTGTATAATTTTATAAAACATTTTTCACATAAATGAATTGTCTTTTCCCAATTTATTTATTAGTGTATCACTGTAAGACTCAATTGTACCCGGGCGAAGCCGGGCCGGTTTGCTTCTATACTGTAAAATCAATAATTACTGGAACACCAAAATATTATGCTGTGGACACTTACGTAAAAATTATTATATTCTTCTGCTACCATAATTCCACACACTCTTACGCCATTGTGGTATAATAAATAATTGAAAAATTGTTTGGAAGCTTGACAAGGAAAATGTGATATAATGTACATTTTATCTAGAGACTTATTATAGTAATATTTTACTAATTATATTTTCAATAATTTATTTATTGTCCAGAGGTAGACATAAATCTAATAAATGAAAAAAGTATAAAATTGAAGTTTTAATTTAGCTCTTTTAATTAAGCAAATTAAATGTGTAGACAAAAAACGATTGTCTAATGGATTAAATATTTAATTAATAACTGCGATATTCATAAATGAATTAAATGACAATGGTGAAATTCTTATGGCCCTGGAAGACTTGAAAACCCTGGAGTGCACCCCGTGCAATCTATTTAACTTTAATTTGCAATACAAATACGTATTTTCTTTTACTTGGCCAATGATTCACTTTAAAAAAAATCATAAATGACAGATAAACATTTTTTAAATCATGGTTTACACCACAAACGTTATAAGAAATTAGTCAAAGCAATTATGATGTAGTTACATAGTGCGGCGGTAACGTTGTTATGTGGCCCAGATGATAATAAGATTAACAAAAATGTTTCATGAAACTAACACTTAGCTGATACTTCTTCAAGCTGACACAAGAAACTCGAGAATAGTCCAAATTTTGCAAACTGGTGCGAAAGTAGTATCGGAATGCTGAGGAGATGAATATTTTAAATAATAATTCGAGAGAAACTTCAAATGAAATATGGAATAAAACTTCGTCCAAGACATGATATAAAAGTTCGCGTGAAAGTTCATCCATAATTTTGAATAACACTTCGTCCAAAACTTGAACCCTCTGGAACACAGGAACTAATCAAATCCGGAAAATTAATTACTTGTTCCAGAGTCAATAAAACATTGCACGTACTACCGGAGAAACACTGATGCTATACTCGCCCATCTCGGAGGGATGGGACGAAACTGCATAGTATGATTGAAGATATATCACAAAAATTAAATATCCTACATTATTAGTACTAACTCTGCACTATTCTACATAACATTTCTAAAACTAAATAAACTGCTGCAGTGGAAATCATCCGCCTGCAGCAACGTCCCCGAACACTGGAGCACACGGCGAAATGTCATGTTGCGACCGCGTCTGTGCAGAGAGTCCACCAAGAACAGTTGGCGGCGGTGGAAGGATACAAAATTGTGTAATGTGTGTGGGCTCAAAGGTGACACAATATAGTTCAGAAGCCGTTCCTAGAGAGCACTGGAGGTACCAGAAACGGTCCACAACTACACACAACTGTTCTGCAGCAAGAAATACGTGTGTTGCACCTTTGGAAAGTAGCGCGGATGAGGTACAGCGAAAAGCGTCCCACGCCATCACAAATGCGAGAGTAGCAGCTAACATCTTGTTGCAAGCTGAGCAGTCTACAGCAAGCAACCAGCTTCCTGCCAGGCTTAGCAGCGAAGTGAACTCTGTACTAACTTCCAGCACATGAATACATGACTGAAATAAAATCCCTGAAATAACACAACTGCCACAACATTGAAAATAATAACCATAGGCCAAAACTTTCCCAAAATACTGACACAATTACTTATACAAAAATAAGAAACTATATGAAATTAGGTAAAATCTGGAAAATATTCTGCCGCAAAATTTTAAGAAATTTTACACTGGCACAATAGTAAATGAAGTAAAAATTCACAATATGCATTTTTATGAAGTGATCAGGCCTTATCTGGATTACCTGCCTGATCATGCCTTCAAACATTGAACCAGGGCAGAAACTACCTCCACCGGCCAGTAAACGGGACCGAAAATATTAAACAACGTGCCCCATATATGCCAGCGTAACACTGGGAGCGGCATCTTTTGTCATCGGGGCAGCGAACCAAAAAGATGTGGAGGTGAGTGTGTCCAGCCATCGTTAACCACATTCCATAATCAGCCTCCGGCAAAATAAAAAAGATGGGGACTTTCCAATTATATTATATTATATTGTATAATCGTATGTTCAATAAACTCCATCTTATACTGTTATAATCATGACTCATTATTTAGCTACGCCCATAGTCCCTTTCAGGTATGAATTGGCTTATTAGCTATATTTATAACAGCATGTATTATTTTCAAATAATTTTTTTGGATCAAACTGTTTCCTTCAAGTACTTAAAATTAAATTTCTACTGCAGAAGTACTAGCATGTATGATTCATACCTCTCTGTTTCCTCCACAAATTACGCTAAAACAAAATGGGCGTGTGTAATGTACTATAGTTTTTGTTGGCATTACCAACACACCTATTTTCTCCCCGTTTTTCTTCACTTATTAATTATAAATGAAACATTATAATTTGTATAAATATATCTGTAAAAGTTAAATTTAAACAATAATAAGGTACATTTATGTTCCCACAAGTTTAAAACGCTTGGGATATGTGACATATTTAGGAAACAATCAAGCACGTCATGAATGGGTTTGATTCAAAAAGTGTGAAGAAACCACGAATATACGATACTATGCTACTCTTAGTTGATTTTAATTGTGCAAAAGCTAAGAAAAAAGCATGGCTATCAAGATTGAGGAAATATGCAAAGGGAATAGATCATAACAGTAGAATACTCAACCAGGGTCTAGGTGATAACTTAGGTTTACATAATTGTTAACACGTATTCAGTCATTGTACTGAACTTTTACTGTATCTTATGTGAATACCTTTACGTCCTGATGATATAGAACTGAAACTAAGGTTATATCTGCCAGATTTACGGCCGTTTTAGACGTACATTATGACTACGACGCTTGTGATTTTTAAAAGTTTTATCAGTGGTTTTTATTAAAATTCTTACACATTAATGTCATATTCAAGAACGATATTTTTTCTGATAAAAGAAATTGTGGAAATAAAATTAAAATTAAAGCTGACGATAAAAACAACATCGAAGTATAGTCATTTGTTTCTTTAAAAGAACCATAAAAAAATTGTAGTCCACGATTTTTCTCCTTTTATATAGTTTGCTAGATTGTTAGTGTACTTCCATTTCCAATTGCATCAACATTATGACATACACAACTTTTCAAAGAACTGAATACATTTGTTTATACTCTGTTAACTAAAGAAGGGTTCTGTCGCCAACACTACTTCAAAAAACAATCTAACAACAAAATTTTTTGAAATTATTAGCTCTAATATTTTTTGCAATTGCATAGACGTGGCCAGGTTGATTAAAAAGAAGTGCTGAATTCAATTCCCTAATTTATTTACAGCAATATGAACATATCTACACAGCAATGCTTTACATAATGCACTATGGCTTACTATGTTAGTCCTCAATGCAAATAATAACCCATTACTCAATATTGCCTTATATTAAACAATTAGATTATTACATAGGTCGTATAAATAAGGATTTCACAATTGTATCGGGCCACGGTGATGTAGTGGCCATACTACTTGCCTCCCACCTAGGCGAACCGGATTCGATTCCCAGCGGGGTCGCAGGGAATCGTGCTGGACGATGCCGCTGGTCGGCAGGTTTTCTTGGCGTCTCCCGTTTCCACCGCCCTTGCATTCCGGCTCTACTCCTTACTCTGCTCACTTCATCCTCATTAGCTCTCAAGATCTCGATGTTTAGAGCTACCAAAATCTCTCCACTCCACAGTTGTATCTGTTTACTAAACTTCTCACGCCTCCACTCTGTTCCCTAAGAGTATACACCATCATTCTCGTCCAGAGGATCCCTGATCATTCCCCCCAGTCGCTTCGGGCGCACGATATCTGTCCCTACACTCACAATAACCGCTGTGGCTCATGGAATCACCAGTAACCACCAAACACCGCCGATCACAAAACTTTACAAAACTGACTTCACTGTCATAAAGGGCTGAATTAACACGTTCTCTAATCCTTCCTACAATATATTAATCCACACATAAGAGTACTAGGATTATGGGAAGTGTGGCACAAGATCTGGGGGCAGTGGAGCGGTGAAGCTGCCCATGCTCTGTCATTCTGGTCGTTCGACAGCCATTTTACCTCAAAATTTCCCTTTTTCCTCTTAAAATTTCCCCTTTTCTCTTTAAAAAGCACCGGTTAACCCCAGTTGCAAAAACGATCCCTCGAAAGGCACTTTTCAATCCATCGGAAGGATTTAAGGGAATCGTTTTCGATGGCAGAGTAGTGGCGGCCATATTGGTTTATAGGCATAGGGTATGCCTAATTTATACACAGGGTTTAGAGTCCGGAGTTAGAGCTGACCGTTCACCATCTTTGTTCAGTCAACCATCTTAGCTGTCGTATTGGATCCAGGTGACATTGGCCTTTGACCTTGACTGCTTGACCTTCAATGAGCTTGAACACAAAACATATCAGAAATATTTTATAAAATGTAAAAGTTATACATATTTCCAAAAAAATATTTTAAATATTTATAAAAATTAATTTTAAAATGCATTAAAAATTCGTTTTTATTAAAATTTCAAATGTTTGTGATAAGAAGGTACGGAGGACAAGAGATATCCTACCACCATGTAATGAAGACACCAGGCCACCATATTGGATCCAAGTGGCCTTGATCTTTGCCCATTACCTTGGCCTCATTCCCATGGAAAATATAGTTTAAAAAAGACCAAAAATGTACTAAAATGTATAAAAAAAATTATTTTTAAATATATGTAACAATTATTAACTAATTAAAAAAATTGTTTTAAAAAATATCAATAAAATAATTTTTTTACATATTTTAAAACTTACCTTTTCGGAGGTCCTCCACACCACCACGTCCAGCAGACGAATGACTCCCTCCAATCAATACATTAAATTACTATTCCTCTCCCTTATACATCACATTTGCCCATTCTGTCGAATGCACACCACCCTCCATATTGGTTTCTCGTTTGATGTTTGTTTACATTTTGAACACCTATGTGGCACTGAAGACTCTAACCGCCATGGTGTATATGGGTAACCTTCACATTGACCTTACATCTGTAACCTGACGCCGTGGCCATAACCTTAGATACCTTGAACCCAAAAAATTATTTTAAAAAATTATATTCCAAAAAATATAAAAAATGCATTAAATACTTGTTTTTCCATCAATTTTTCTAACAATCTTACCATCAATCAGCAACGCAATTAGCACCACAATCAGCACCGCAATCAGTATCAAAATCCCCAATTATTCGATCAATCCCATTCCTTTGATTAATCCGAATCCTTTGATCAATCCCAATCCTTAGCAATCCTCCTCCGCAATCCATAGTAATCTATGCCAATCCTTTGATCAATCCCAATCCTTCTAACAATCCATATCCTTCTATAAATCCCAATCCTTCGATTGATTCTTCGATTAATCCCTGTTTGTTCCCCACCCTCGTAAATTACATGCGTTCGCCAACTGTCTCCAAATATGTACATGTTGACAGAATTAATGTTTTGTTTGCAGTCTACTATCCATGTAATTTATACTAAAGTCTTTATTAATATTCTAAATGCGGATCTTTCCGTTAATAGTCGAGTGCTCAAAGCACCACTTTCAAGTTACAAGGGATAAAATGATACACCACAAAAAAAAATTAAAACACAAACATTATTTAAAAATATATTATTTTGTTATTACAATTTCAGAAGATAGTAGATCGTCACAACATCTACACAAAATAAAAAACTCAACACCTCTCTGTCCGTCTGTTAGTGCACTTATCACTCAAAAACCACTTATCCGATTTACGTTTTTTTTTTCATAGCTATGTTCTCTGGCCAGGTTTTAGTATATATTTTGTTACGTGAAGTAACATAAGGAATAAACAGTGACGATAATAATGAACCAAGTCGGAAAAAAGTTTTCGCCAGCGCGCTCTCTTGCAAAATGCTGTCTAAACTAATTCCCGTCTATATTTTAAGAGATATCAAAAGTTTTGTGAAAAATTATTTTTCGCGAGTCCGTTGAACGTACACGGACGTGGAGAGCCATGTTGGGTTGGGGAGGGGGTGGGTGAAAGCGTTGTGAGGAAGTGGGGGGTTCGCTCGGCCGGCACTCAGTCGGCTCGCGTCGTTAGTAACAAACTAATCACGTACGAGCATGTGCGTTAATTTATTGCGAGTCCGCTACAAATTTTGATTTAGATTATTTATTTAAAAAAAAAAACTAAACAATAATTCTGCAGTACACGCGAGCGGAGCCGCGGGCACAGCTAGTTCTATATAAATGCGATTATTTTACAGTAAAGAGCCTAGTTTGTGCTCACAAAAGGCCTCATACTATAAGATTCATATGTAAAAATATATGGTAGCACTGTGAGAAAACACATATTCTTTAGACCCAGAAGAAAACACGCAGATACTTACTTATGAATGTGTTATTTTAATATGCTGGTAGACACATATATACATATAGTTATTTAAAATTATTTTATTATGTTATTTTAACATGTAAATAATTATGTAGGTATTAAAAAAATAAAAGATAATTTTATATTTCTATATATACATAAAATTATGTATTAAATAAATTTCAAATAATTTTATATTTCCATATTTATATATACATTATAGTGTATAAAATAATATAAAAAATAATTTATATTTATTTATTTATACATATTTATGTAGAAAATTAATTAAAAATAATTTTGTGTTCCTATATTCATATATACACAATCACGTAAATAATAAATTTTAAATAATATTCTTATATTTATATAAGAACGTACCGATATCTGCAAAAATTCATCTACTGGGAGTCAGAAAGTGTTGCCGGCAATACCTCTTGCTGCATCTATGGGCACTGTTTCGACAGACGGTTATGATGTGAAAGTTAATGATAAAGACGTAATTAGTGTAGTATAGTCGGTTTGTGTGGAATGTACATTTGCAAGACCTTCGCGTGAATTCGACGAACTTCAGAACAAACGGACGTTGTCTCTAAATATTGATGACCATGCAAGTCCTTCTACAAAGAAAAGCAAATTTCATATAGAATACAAAACAGAAGGTGAAGATGCCAATGAAGACAACATTGATGAAAACGAGCATGAGGACAGTGATAGTACTGAAGACGATGGTGATTTTCTCGATGCACTGACAAACTACTCCAACACATTTACTGCAACAAGTGACATGAAGAAGGCAGAAGACGGTGAGATTACTGGCTACTTATTTCCCGAAGACCCGAATTAACTTGTTGTTAGACTCACATATTTAATTGACTTTCAAAAACGCAGGGACCTCTCGCACATTAACGAGATATCTTCAATCACTAGTGAACTGAAGGTCAGGGATTATATAGAATGCTGTGATGATCTAATATCTTCTAAAATTGTAATTATAAAATATAAAAAAATAATAATAATATTTGTGTTTTAATTTTTTTTCTGGTGTATCATTTTATCCCTCGTAACTTGAAAGTGGTGCTATGAGCACTCGACTATTATCGGAAAGATCCACATGTAGAATAGTAATAAAGATTTTAGTATAAAATGCATGGAGAGTCTCCAAATAAAACATTAATTCTGTCGATATGTACATATTTGGAGACAGTTGGCGAACGTATGTATTTTATATACATATAGGTGGGGGACAAACAGAAGGATTGATCGAAGAATCGATCGAAGGATTGGGATTGATCGAAGAATTGTCAACGATTACTGTGGATTGCGAAGGAGGCTTGCTTAGGATTGGGTTTGATCTAAGTATTGAGATTGATTGAAGGATTGGCATCGATTACAGTGGATTGTGAAGGAGGTTTGCTATGGATTGAGATTGATCGAAGGATTCGGATTGATGGAAATATTGATAATTGCGGTGAAGATTGTGGTGCGTGCGGTGCTGTTTGCATTGCTTATTGTGGTGCTGATTGCGGTGATAATTGCAGTGCTGATTGATGTTAATATTGCGAGATCGGCCGAAAGATTAATAAAAAAGCAAACATTTAATGAATTTTTTTTTATTTGTTCAAATTTTTTACATTTTTTAGGATTTTTTGGGGCTCAATGTTCTCCAATGTTATGGACATAGTGCCAAGGTCACAGATTTGAGGTTAATATAAGGATTACCAAGATCTAACATGGTGGTCGAAGTCATCAGTGCTGTCTAGGCTTTGATAGTGTAAACAAATAACCAACGAATAAACCAATATGGTGGGTTGTGTGCATTCGACAGAATGAGAAAATGTGAGGGGATAGAGGAGAAGAATAATACTATGTGATTGATTGGAGAGGATCAGTCGTCTGCTGGACGTAGTGCTGTGGGGAACCTCTGGAAATGTAAGTTTTAAAAAATACTTTAAAAAATAATTTTAATAACATTTTTAAGTAACATTTTTATAAAATTGTCATTAATTTTTATAGAAATTTTAAAATAAATTTTATATAACTAAAATTATTATTAAATTTTTTGGCGGTTTTTTTCTGTTCAAGTTTATAGGCATGTGGTTAAGGTCATGGGCCAATATCAAGGAAATTTGGAACTAATATGGTGACTAGGCGTCGTCATTACATAGTGGTAGGATGGCTGTCGTCCTCCGTCAACCTCTGAGCCCAAACGTTTAAAATTTTAATTTCATATATTTTAAATAATTGATTGAATACGTTTTTATTAATTTTTTTTATTTGTAAGTGTTTATAATTGTTTGGAATTGTTAGAATTTTTTGTATTCTTTGAGTTCAAGGTCATTCAAGGTAACAGGGACAAGGTCAAAGATCAAGGTCACCTAGATCCAATATGGCTGCTAAGATGGTTGACAGAACCAAGATGGTCGATGGTTAGCTCTAACTCCAGACCTTAAACCCTGTGTATATATTTGGCATACCCTATGCCTATAAAACTAATATGGCCGCCACTGATCTGCCCTCGAAAACGATCCCCCAAAATCATGCCGATGGATCGAAAAGTGCCTTTGGGGGGATAGTTTTGCAACTGGAATGATTGGTGCTTTTTGAGGGAATAAGGAAAATTTTAAGGGGGAAAAGGGGAAAATTTGAGGGTAAATAGTCGATTTTAAGGGGAAAAGGAAAATTTTGAGGGGAAAATGGCCCCCGGACGACTGGAATAACAGAGCATGAACAGCTCTACTGCTCCACCTCCCCCAGCCCTTGTGCCAAACTTCCCATAATCCTACAATTCATACGCATTACAAGAGATAACCTAACCTAGCACTGGTATGTTTCTCAACATAGAAGACAATGTTTTTTTAAATAAATATAATGGTGTGGTAAAACTAAATTCGTAATTTGATTGGCCATCCATTGCCTACAGTGACTACGAAAAAGGAACTTAAAATCTATTAAAACTATGTAAGATCTTCAGCCCATCGTCAGTTCATGTGGCTCGCCATCCTAAAAGTTGACAAAGTTAATACTCAACATCGTAGTGGCCATCACACCAACTCATTTGGAAAACTCATCTGACTTCTGAGACCTAGTACAAAAAAAGGAAGTAGCCTTCAGCAACATTTTGGTGAGTTTTGACTTTCAAATTCCGTTCATCAATGTTCCGGTCCTTGAAACACTGAGCACAATACAGACAAAAATGGAGCAAAACACAACTCGCAAACACACAGCAATTATTTCAAAACCTACAATCAAGAAACTGATAACAGTATGTGTAAACACCACCTACTTTCAGTTGAAAGACCAATTTTACAGACTGATGTCATGACAATGGGCTTCTCACTATCGCCCTTCATGCCTCACATTTTCTTGGAGAACTTTGAACAGGATACTATAAATACAACTAAAAATACATCCAAAGTCTGGATAAGGTACGTCAATGATATTTTCCTAGATTGGCAACAAGAGACAGACAAATTCAAAAGCTTTGCTGATTTCCTTAATTCACTCAGACCAATCATCAAGTTCGCCTACAAAGTTGCGAGCAAACAGTGTCTACCATTTTGTATTGTTCTAGTTTGCCGCATCGAATGGGTAGTTTCCACAAATGCTTATAGAAAACCAATACACACTGGACAGTACCTGCATTTACTTCGAAACATTCATGGTCCACCAAAGCTGGTATATTTCGTTCTCTATTTGACAGAGCTAAGGATTTGGTTTCAGATGAAAAAGAAAAGGCATCAAAACTGAAAGACATAAAAACGGAACTTATCGCTAATGATTATCCTCTGAAACTCTTTAAAAATAAATGATTGCCAAAACATTCTTGAATACTCCCAGCCATAAAAGGCACCAGCAGCCTCCATGCACCCTCCATAAATTTAAGGTGTGTCAAAAAATACATCGAGACTAACAAGTAAATAAAACATACACGCCACATTCAAATCAAGTTCCACTTTGAAAAGCATCATTGTTAAATTAAAACCAGCAACAGAAAAAGAAACAAAAGAATGCATATATCATATTCCTTGCCATTGCAGCAGTGTGTACACTGGAGAAACTGGTCAGCCACTATCAATACGCATACAGAACAAATGGAAATACACAAATCGTGACTAGGAGAACATGTCTGGGCCAAGAACCACAAGGTAATATGGTCTAACTCTTTCAGTTACATCAATACCCTTACTCACTTTTTTAGGTCAACCTCTCTTTCGTATTGGTATTTCTTTTCTGTTTAGCATTTTCTCTTCCCTCATTCTCTTCCTTTGACTTTTCTTTTCTTGCTCGTCTTGTTTTTTCTGAAATTTTTCAAATTCAAACCTTTTTCAATATTTGCTAGTAAAAAAAATGATTAGCGTTTTATTTGCCATTTTCCTTTCCTTTTCGGAGTTTCAGTATAAATTAAAATGTCAGTCAATTTGAGTGTCACGTGTAACTCTTTATTTCCTTGTGCCACTTTCATTCGATTTTGTGATGCTTTATTGAGAGTTTCTGGTAACAATGCCCGTCTTACACATAGGCCTTTTTCTCTTTTCTCTTCTGTTCCTATAATTGGTGTACTTTTGCTGTTAGATTTTGTAACCATCTCTGAAGATTCTAAAAATACTCATTCTTCTTTGAGGCCACTCATTTGTATTTGGAGTAGCCACTTCTTCTTAGTCTTTAGGGGAGATACTTATTCTTCTTGTTCTTTAGCTGGCAGTTCTATGTCTTCTTGGCATTTAGGAGTAGCAACTTGTACTTCTTGGTTTTTAGGAGGAGCCACTTGTGTTTCTTGGTCTTTAAAAGGAGTCATTAGTTCTTCTTGTTCTTTAATATGAATGTCCTCTTCTTCCTGGGCTTTAATTCCGTGTGTTTCTTTCTTTTCAGAGCCCTCTCTCATTTCCGAGTCTACATGATTTTTTCCACCTTAGAATAAAAAAACCCTCTAATATTTTCGTTACTTTTATTGGAACATACTTATGAAATACTTCATACCACGTGGTGAAAAAAATGTAAAATTCGTTACTATGATCTTAACACTCAGTTTTTATTTTGTTGAATTGGTCAATTAATTATTTACCCACAAGTGTTTCGAAAGTATCGTAATCTAATTTTCGGCAGTAGTTCGCAACGTAGTTGAAATTAATCCTCATTTTTGTTCGTACTGCTGAGACATTTTGAAAAGTTAATGGTATCAGGATTCCATGGAAACAAACCACATGCACGGAATCCATTAGGAAGTGTTTCTGCTTTAACATGCTTGCACAGGACTGTTTCTAAGACTGGACTGAATTTTTCCTTCTTCAGGTCTCCATTTGGGTGTTCCCTAAGCCAATCAATTACACCTTCCCTCCAACCTTCTTTAATGGGTACAAAAGCTGCCACATCTGCTGGCTGAAGGATTCGTGTTGGATTGGGATACAGCGAGATTAATACAACACTAAGTTCAGTGCAAAGCTCACTAATGCGACATTAAAAACTGCCTTTTTCCCATCTACAAACAAAACGACAGGCTTCTCAATGTTGTTCTCTTTTAAAAATGGCACAAAATCATATCACGGCGACCAGTTTCCCAGGAATTTCGAACTGATTGCACAATTTTAATAGGTAACCTCTGGTAAGGAAAAGCAACCTTCGGTGAAACCACTCAGCCACTAGCTGAAACATTGAGAATTACATTTATGGATGTTTTGGAATTTGCTTGTTCCACCTCATTTATGTTTCTGGCACCTTTTATATCTAGTACTTTTGAATTTGTGGGATTAAACATCAAACATGTTTCATCAACTTTGAATAACCTTTCAGGCTGTTTACGAAAATAAAATTGTTATTCGTCATTTAGATAGTCAGATATTTTCTCAAACCACTTCCAAATATTTTTTTCAATGACTCAGCTGCTTGCTAACGTGACAGCTTCACTAGTTTGGGCTGCAATATCAGGGTATCTTTTGTGAAATGCCCTATACCAACCAAGACCTGGTTTGTCGTCTGCAAGTTCATTTGGGTAATTATTTGATTTCAGGAACTCTTTCACGCTAATAATCTTGTCTGCGTTACGCCTAGGGAATCCTTTATTACAGCAATCAATTCTCCATTTTGAAGGGAATTTCTCTTCTTCCATTAAAACAGTTGAGTAGCCAGGGCGCTTCTTTACAAAATCTTTCTTCGTGTGGAACTGAATTGTAACTCAAGGGATGTTATGTTTCTTTGCTGCTGCATTCTTCGATAGACCACATTTTACATCAGTAGTATCGGCTTCTTAATAATTAGAGGTGTTTTTTTTATCATATTTCTGGTCCTGTAAGGCAAATAAATGTTGTCTATAATCCTACAATACTGCCAAGAACTTACAAACTAGTTCGTTTTAAAGTTATAATTTATAAGCACCCCCTGCCAAGGACTGTAACTAAGGATCAGAAATAGCTGTGAAAGTTATATAAATGAAGTACATGATAAGGCGATTCAGATGCCGTATTTAAACAACTGAAGTGCCATGTAACATGTCTTGGTAGTGGATGCCAATAATTCAAATGTAACACAAAATCTGTTCCAAATGTTGGCACCCCAAATGTATTCAATAAAATTACGTTATGTGCATCATTTCAATAAACAGCATGAGCAGTTGCTTCTACAGGCCATATACATCTAAATATTAAACGCATTATGTACTACATAGGCAAGTACTTAGAAATTATGCCACAGACCAGGTATGATTTATTTCTTTAGAAATAAAACACACAAATGTATTGCATTACATTCATCCACAGACTAAATAATCAAAGGAAAATGGAGGGAAATCTTAATCACAACCATTTAGCCAACATTTTATATGGTACAATTTCCCCTAATAATATTAACCTAAAACAGCAAAAACACACTTAATTTTTTTTTTTATGTTCACAAACTGCCAAAAATTATCACACTGTCAACAATGTGTACTGCCTACCCTATGTACTTATTGATTTTATCACTTTTTTATTGCCTTTGTGTTCCTCGTCAGTTTTTGTGTTCTTGGTTTTCTTGTTAATTTTTCATAGTCTGTGTAGGTAATGAAAGTCTAATAAAATTCCGAATTAAGAGAAGACAATCCCCGACTTTCTCGAAGATGTTAGTCGTTGTCAGGTGTAGTCTGCCAATCAAAAAAGTTCCTTTAAGTACCACATGTTATGCACTCTTCTCGCTGCTTAGCTGTGCGAGTCACTGATTTTGCATGTAGTCTGGCCCTGTGTGGACGAGGTAAACGACGCCTGCTCAAAACAATATTGGCAGGCTAGTATTAAATAAAGCTATTAATTTATTTATGTTCTCAAAACGGTACATAAATTTGGCCATTTGAATTTTAATGTATATAAATCATTATTTTAATATATTTACGAAATAAATAGCTTGGCTATAGGTACATTTTCGTTATCTTTATCCTTATATGCACCGGTCCCGGGATTGTTTTCTTGGTAAAGTTCACGTGTGAGTTAGAGCAACATCTTGCATTCCAACAGGTCGAATTTTATAAATTCCTTAGCCTCCTTGCAAAATAAAAGTTCGTAGAGACCAGGGATACCATAAACCTACTTTGATGGCCCCACTTGGTAGAAATTCTGTCAGTGGCATTTCTATATACCATATATCGTATAATTTTTGCGAATTGTATATGATCAAAGGTATCGGCGAATCTACATTCAGGCCATCATTTCAATCCATACACATAATGTTGTGTTTCTGCTTCTTCGTAGGATAAACAGTATCGTCGATTTCGGTCTTCGCGACTTCAGGTGCTTCATGGGTTTCCCTGAGTGCATCTGGTTTCATTTATAGGTTCAGTTGCGAGTCTCTAACAAACGACTTCTGATCCTGTCCATGCATTCACTGTAGATATCCAATATGTCCCTGCTGTGTTTTTGGAAATAAATTTTCGTCGTGAACTGAGAAATCGAGATGTTGAATACACATGTCAGGCTGTTCAGCTTCTCCTCATTATGCCTAGATGAGGATATTACCAGTTTCAGAACGAAACGGTTAGTAGTACACTCTTCGGGTATTTTATCTTCACCAACATTCGAATTATTCTTCTACCTGCATCACCGGTTCCATACTTTCTCTGTACGAAATAACTTCCATAATCGTCTTTCAAGACATAGTTTTCGGACACTTTTTTCAATTTTGACATGTTGTAACTCATTTTTGGTGGTTGACTATGAACTAATCGAACCCTCATCAGTACCTGCTTTACATAGAAACCAGTTTTTTCAGTCACCAGAAATCCATACTTTACATACAAGGAACACAGATTATTATACTCTGATAATGCCATATCCGTATTGCCGTGGCCTTTGCATATGTGATGCCAAGTCATATCGTTCATGCAAAACAATCAACACATTCGCATTGTCATATAGCAAACTGTTTTGGCTTGTACGAAGTAGTCTGACTCAAGTACATACTGCCCATGTTCGCATGCAGTCTCATGTAAAAGTATTCTTTAATACACTCCTGTTTCTTACATGCAACATTGTCGATTACAATAGTTCTTGGTCTTTATGTTATTTCCTTTCCATCATAAATTTTTTTTTCACTTGTGCCTTTCTCTTGCCCACATTCTGCAGCGGATTTTTGTCACTGCTTCTTGCTGCACTTGGGGCCTTTGGGGTCTAATCGTCTGGAATCCAGTTAGTTCCTCGACAAAACTCTGCAGTAAACACATCTTGCTGCAATTTGACTCACACCATTCATGGCCTGTATGTAGTACATGAGCCAATCGCTGGTATTTCGTTTGATGGGTTCCGCCTAGTCTGTGGCGACACCAACATCCGTGCAGTGAATGAAACAGGGAAGGAACACAACATTGCCCATTCCCAGGAAAAGGACCTGAAAACAAGGCAACAGGCAGACAAGATATAAGTACGTAAAATAATTTTTTCTTCGCATTTTGGTTGCTTTGAGAGTGAGCTGTATTGATGAGTGTCGGTAACTGGCCGAAAATATTGTGGTGAGCATCCTAATCACTCCAACGCATTTTCATTTATCATTGGTCATGGCGATATTTGTAAATACTTGTTTTTGCAAACATCCAGCTCCCTTGCAGCCCTCATTTCAGTGAACTAACTCGAATCTGGATGAATTTGGTGACAAAATAGCGGGAAAATGACAGTTTTCTCGATATAGCGCTGAGAAAAACAAGACAAACATATCAGTTTTTCCAGCAGATGAGATCATGAATCTAGGAATTTGCTCGACAATATCAGAGAGCTTGTCACTTCGAAAGAGGGTTGGTAGTCAATAGGGTGTTTTACAGTGTCGAGTTCAGGGAGAAAATACGTAAGAGAAATGAAAACGAGATGAAGAGAAAGCCAACACATTTTGTAAATTCAAAGGCATAGGAGTACGACAAGAAAACCCACGTGCCCTGTTTGCACAAACAAAGGTTCCCAGAAAATACACCGTTATCAACACCTATGTGAATTAACTTTATTTTATTCTGGATTTGCGTATGAAAGCCACAGTCTTATACCGGAAGATTCTAAAATCATGGGATACACATTGAGGGGTGGTAGAGCTCACTGAAACAAACAATTATAGTATAAGAATATATGGTCGGGAGTGACGCGTTGAGGCACAAACACAAAAATAACACATGAAATGCAACACATTGTTTATTTACAACGTGGCCGCTAAATGCCTTTTTACATCAATGTTTATAATAGTTTATCAAAATTGCTACCACTGACAGTAATGCAAGCTTGGTAGCGTCAGTGGAGTGATTGGCGAAGAGAATCAAATACGCCAGGTATTTCACGCACGCGTGCAGCCGCACAGGATAGTCGAGCGACGAGGTCTTCAATGGAATCAACTGGAGTACATAAGATGCATGTCTGCCTTTTCGTTATTCGTAAAATCACCCATCACGGCCAAACTCTCAAGCGCAAATGCTTTGTTCGCTGATGCAGCAGGTCACTGGCGCACCGTTTGACTGCCCTTAACAATCACCACCATTGTCTGCCAATCACGCCATATGTAGAGGTCGCCAAGCATGCGTGACTGTTGGTGGATGCATTTCCAGCAACTGTTTTAACATTTTCTGTACGGAATCAATCGTTAAGTATGCTGCTAATGAACGTTTTATATTTCCGTTAATGTGTTATGTTTTTGCGTTTGTGCCTCAACGCGTCACTTCTGCCCATATATTCCTATACAATGTTTGTTTTAGTGAGCTCTACCACCCCTCAATGTTTGTCCCGTTATTTTGAATCATTCTGTTTATACAAAAAATTCTGAAACCCAATTAGTTATTATTCAAACTAAGAACTTCACTGGAATTTATTTATATCGCTAATATTTTCAGACAGGGAGCCCAGGTAGGTCAGACAATATTGACTACACTGCAATGTGTAGTTCATACCCAGTCTGTGAGGTATTATTTATATTATCATTATTTTATGATGAAACTCTCATATTGGTTTTTTGTAGCATGTTTTTCTTTCAGTAAGTCTAATTCTTCATTCCGAACATATCCCCTTATATTAGTTCTGGATCAATCAGAAAACTATTATTAATCATGGCGACCATGCTCCAATTTTCGTTTAAGAGCATACAAAGTTAATTTAAAATTGGTTACAATGTTTCGTAAATATAGCATACTATGTCATGTGGGCCCTATTTTGAAAATGTACACCTGATCCTCTTAAAACATACCATATTATATTATATGCTGTACCACAGTTGTACTTGTTTGCCAAATTTGGAAGGAAGTGGTTGATTGTTTCCCGAGATAATAAAAACCTTTTTACTTATTCGTGTGGTACTATCAAACAAAATGGGGGACAAAACTTGCTCTGGGTCGACAAATTTGGTGATTGTAATAGATGCTGCAAGAATAAAATGTTAAGTTGAAATCGGTTTCATGGTTTCATCGATATAGCATACGGTGGTATACTAAATTGTTTATAGATTTATGAAATATATTTGATGGTAAATTTATATGAATATAGAAGGCACTCGGCCACGCAACTAACTCAAAATAAAAAAAAACATTGTCACTGTAGCCTCATGTACACACTAATAAAGTTTAGGGTTTTTATTTTTTAAACAACGCGATATGAATTGTTATGCTTGAAATTAAAGTTTTGATTCTAGATGGCCCTACCTAAACATTTTTCCCAGAATTACCAAGTCGTTATGAGACGCATGTTTTCGGCTCTTAGACAAACATTGGAGCACAGTCACCATGATTCTAATGCATTTTGCAGTACACTGAAAAACTGTTATCATAATGACGTGTGAATCATTCTGTTTCAAAGGAACATTTCACAACTAGAAGGCCCTAAAATTGTTCCCTAGAATCGCCATGTTGTTCCAAGTCGTAGTTTTATCGGCGCTTAGACTGAAATCACAGCACATAATTCATGAATCAGATTCATGTTTTAGTACATACGCCAGTTTTGATACGATTGAAATGTAAATTCTTCGTCTTCATTAGAGGGTTTCGATTTTAGGCGACCTGAAGCTTGTCACGTAGAATTTCCATATTGTTCTGAATCAGAAGTTTATCGGCGTTTAGACAAAAATTTGAAGGAAAAAAATGCTACATGCACATTTCCTTCTTGCTGTGATGTGGTTATTAACTTTGGTCTTAAATGCTCATTTTTTTCATGGACATGTGCAGTTTTTATTCCAACAGTTACTTTTTCGTGAGGTTGGATGTTAACAAATACGCGTGGTGCGTCACCATTTGAAGTTTGGATTCGAAGCTAACTTGACCTGTGTGCGACTCAGCGGGGAATTTCATTTTATAAATCGAGATTATGTCTATCTAGCCCTACTGAAAATAATGCTTGAATTACATAAGGTAAACTAAAAGTAAGCTCTTTTGTGTATTTATTTATTTGAAATATTACAATTACTGCAATTATATAGCAAAAATTTGCAGTGACATCAGCTTTAAAAATGGATTTTTGGCTAAATTACAATTACAACTGATTTTAAATGTGCTCCAATTTCTTTATTATTGTAATTTTGTGAAATAAAATCACTAGTATGTTTTATTAGGTATTGCGGAAATTGCAGTATCGAAAAAAAAAAATCTAATATCGCGATAGCAGAGCATCCTCCACATCACAAATACATAGCCAATATTGCGATAAGTGATATAGTTCTCTATATTGTTGGGCCATTTCGCAGTTGCAATATTTCTAAAGTACTGTTTCATGTTTGATATATCGTCGTATCACACAGTCCTGTTGGGCACATATTGCAGTTTAGAACTTATAGCGCATTTGTCGTCCTGAGTCTAGATCATACATGTGTTGCCATTCGTGTTTATTGATCAGCTGGTATTTTATGACTTATCAGTGATTCATTATCTGTAATAACTTAGCAGAACCACGGTTTTGCGAAAAGTGAAATGGTCATTAACTTTGCTGCGTACACTGAATCAACTTAATACTTTTGTTGCCTGGTACAAGTAAAGCAGTACTTGTAACAGCAGTTGTTGGGAATAAAAGAAACAAATGTTTTAAATATATTCGATATCCAATATATTTTGCAAGCATTAGGTAAATTTCGCAAACTTTTGTATGCTTTAAGATGTAATTTAACTTTAATTTTTGCGCCACACATTTATTTATTATTGTGACGAAAATTGTCAACACTGCCTCACTATGACTACACAAAAATGTGTTACATTTTGTAGAAAGGATGTTGATTGTGTTTGAAATGAATAAGTTATGTAATATATTTAGTTTCATTTATTCTTACTTTATGTTCTATGTGATATCACGCTGTTAGCTTCAAACAAGTACCCTATGCAAATACCTAAAAACTGATTTCATGATTCTTTGAAGTTCAACCCCTAAGATGGTGAAAGGGGTAAAATGTGTTTTGGAGGACTCCTCAATTTCTCCAATAATTTCATGATTATTTTACAAATTCAAATCCCTAAGTAGGTGTAAAGTTCTAATGTTTTTTCGATAATATGTTACCTAAATTACATCTTTTCCATTCCTTTAACCTTCAAACCTACGCGTCTTGTGAAAACTTTTCAACCGAAGAGAGTATAAACATAAATAAAACTTGTCTCCTACTGAAAGAAAAAGTTTCGTTTCCCTTACAGTCGCAGAATAAAATTGTCTGAACTAAGAAGTATCAATATTTAAATGGCCAGTAGTGAAATATATCTTGCTATGTTTTTTTCTTTGTGAGGTTCTATATATGTGTTTAGATCACATTTTATACCGTGATTAATAATTTCATACGTCATTTTAGGTGGAGAGTAAATTATTGGGATAGAGTGCCCTTTCCAGCTTCGCAGCAACCATGTTTTTGTGTTGCAACATTCAATTTGTTTCTTGCAGAAATAACTGTTAGAACTATAAACTTACGAATCACCTAGAGAACTTTCAAAATCTCATGTTACAACATTGGCGAAACCTTTTGATTATATTTTGTTTTCCAACAGCCCCGAGCTTTTATTTATCACAGTCATATTTTACGTAACTGAATATATTCCAGTAGCATTAACTCAGAAGAGAAAATCCGTTTATGCAAATTTTATTCTGCAGTATTGAAGTGAATTGGCAATTAGTTAGAAAATACTACCGTAGAAGAATATGTTACATGTATTGAGTGATGTTAACAATATAATAATGTAATAAATCATTCGCGTAGTTTCCTTAAGGCTCCCGCCTACCTGGCGCTTGAACTGCGTTACAGACTGTTAGATATTCACGTTTTTCTGAGAAACCTTTAACGTGCGTCCAATGTGCTGATCTATGAAAAGAACACGCACTTTAGACGAGGGCTGTTGAGTGCTTTCAAGATGCCATGCACATTAGAAACATACTTTTTGAGTAGTTCAAAACGTCTTAAAACCCCTATTCGGAGCATTGTATTTCCAAACATATACTTCATATACATACAAAGCTGCTCAAGGCCCTGCATTGAACCTTCCTACAGACTTTCCACCAATAAAATTTTAGGGGCACCGCTGAAAGTCGTATAGGTACACGCAGTGTGACGAGAAAACTGCACGCAAGTTCAGAGCCTTGTGCATAGTGGCGATGGCAGTGCTTGATGCTCAAGACAGTGCCACCCTTATTGCTCCTGCGCCTATCAGCCTCAAAGGCAGAAAACAGCTCTAGGTAGGCGGGGGAGCCTTAAGATGTTTTAAGGGGTAGGAATGGAGTATAAATCTGTGAGCAGAGATAAAAAATCGATGATGCGTTTCATTACCACCAAAACGCTGCAATTACTTCATGCTCCAAGTGTTGGCTTGACAAAATATGTAATCAAGGCCCCAGTCTTTAATCGATATGTATGGGGGAATTTGTTTTCATAATGCGCATATCCCTCATTCCATCCGATTACTCTTCCAAATTTAAAGAGACTGCAACTCCCCGTCTGTTTCGTCGTGACTGCTTCTCACATGGGCAGATCTACGTGGCCTGCTCCAGAGTGAGCTCACCTAGCAACTGTAATCCTAGCACCTAAGAGCAGAACCACTAACATGTTGTACAAATAGGTCCTATGGTAAAGGACATTTTAAGCTGCTTTATTTAGTACACGCGGGTAAAGTCGCATAGAGAATGTACGTATGTTGTGACTTTGCCAAGCAAAATCTTGCAGCTTTGTAGCACAAAGTTCTAAAATTTATTTATTTATTTGAGTTAATTAATAACATTTCTGGTGTGTTTTATAATTGTTTTTTTCTATTGCAGCGTTAAGTTGCTGACAAACTGCACAAAATTATGTTCATTAAGTAACGTAGTGTTGTATTTGTATCTTTGTATAGCATGCATTATGCACGCCTGTTTCCACATTTAACTTCATTTGAATTACAAAAATATATAAATGGACAGGAGTTCAAGTACTACACTGTGAGTACTTGAATTCCTGTCCTTTTAAATATTTTTTGGTAGTCTGGCGGCCTACTTGCAATCTTTGTTTGAATTTCATGTTTTTTAAGTGATTTAGTTTTTAAAAAAACTAACTGGGAGTTGTTTGTGGTTAATTGAGTCCTTATGAAAGCCCTCCTTAGTTTATGATTTCAGTCTGTTATGTATGTGTCCTCTTAAGTTACATGTTAAGTTACATTGCAGTGTAACTTTCACCTGATGTTTACATTACCTACCCAGAAGACACTGTATTTACTAACACTGAAGAGCCAAAAAAAACTGGTACACCTGCCTAATATCGTGTAGGGCCTCCCCGAGCATGCATAAGTGTCGCAAGACGACGTGGCATGGACTCGACTAATGTCTGAAGGTATGCAGGAGGCATTTCACGCCATGAATCCTGCTGGGCAGTCCACAAATCCAATCTGCGCCAATTTGAGAAAGGGTTGCACGTCTGTCACGTTTAATGATTCTCGACAGTCGTCGTTTGTCCCGTTCTTTCACGATATTTTTCCGGCCGCAGCGATATTCATGGTACACTCGTGAAATGATCGTACGCAAACATGCAAATGTTATCGCTACCTCGGAGATGGTATGTCCCATTTCTCGTGCGCCGACTATAACACCACGTTCCAGCTCACTTAAATCTTGATAACCTGCCATTGTAGCAGCAGTAAACGATCTAGCTGCCGACCGCATCGCGTTACTCTGATTGGTTCCATACCTCTGTTATTTGCATACGCACGCCTATACCAGTTATTTTTAGCTCTTCAGTGTATTAAATATGTAGAAAGTAGCTAATAATAGCCATTGTGCTGTACAATATAAATATGTGTACATTAATTTTATTGAACAAATGGGTGGAGATGATAGAAGATTGCATTTATGTGAGCAGGTTATAGAATTTCTTCTTTATTCTCTAGCACCTATAAATTATATAAAAAAGTGACATTGAACCAACATTTTCCTTCTCAGAAAATCAGTTTTTCTTATGTAATTGAGCACTCGCACAACATTAGATAAAAATATAATAGAATATTTCCAAAATTAAACCTAGCTGATTATGAGACTTGATTAAGTACCATTAGCAGTATTGTATTTAATTCAGAAGGAAATTTTCAATTTTTAAAGTTTTAGTACACTTGGCATACCCATTGTCCGTCACGTAAACCCAAAACAAGGATATATTTTATAATAATGCAATGTCGTCTCATAAATAATATCAAAACTTAAGTGTAGTTACTATGTTAGCTTATGAGTGATATATACTCAATTAGCTTGTAGTAGAACCACAGGACTAGCCAATGTAATTTTGAAAAATGTGCACACAGATTTTTATTATTGCCACATAATACTGTAAACATTTTAAATTGTGACATTGCTAAAGTATGTTTCTCTGAAGCATCCTGCAACTCTTTGGCATGAATTGCAACATATTTCGATGCACATTGAATTTCAGTACTTTGAAATATCAACCTTAGTGCACGAGTAACCTGAATTATAACAACAAAAATTTGGACAATATATACCCTAGATATGTCGATGCATGCTAATGTTGCATTTTTACTTTATTCCTTTGGTTTTATGTAGATGTAAAATGCGTCTACTAAGAGAAAAACTTTAGAAAGTGATGTGTGTATTTCTCAAATACAGTAAAACTATTAAATGATTATAAAATTGAATTTTCTTGTAAAGTCACAGATTGTGGAGGTTAAAGCTATTTGTTACTAGAAAGCATGCTTGTAGCATTTTAGAGTATCTGTAGAGTTGAAAATAATTTTCCATCATTCTTAATGATGGGATTAGTTTAACTTTTACGCCCTCTCTCCTCCCACTCATGGCATAGTTTAGATAACTATAAGTGCTCTAAATCTTGTGTTCTACTCTGCCATAGGGCTGTGCGATTTACACATTTCAATATTGTTTCGAAACTTATTGACCATGTTTGTATCAGTGCGATATATTGCTCCCAATATTGCATATTGCCAATGTCACATATAGCTAATATTGCAATATGTTGCATTACACTGTTGAACCGTGTTGAGATATTTCCAAAATATTGTTCCGTGATTGATGTGCAGCCATATTGCACAGCCCTACCCTTCCAAGGTCACAATAACAGGTATTTTGTTTAAGTTGGTAATTGAGGTAGTCGCAGAGGGCTTGAACATGATTTTCATCTTGTTCTGTGATTCACCCAGCAAGTTGCCACTTAGCGTATAATTTAATGAGTGACTTGATTGAATTTTCAGAGTCAGTGTGCTCTGTAGGTATTACGTACTCATATTTATTTCTTTAAATCTTCATACAGCAACATTTTCTCATACAGTGAAGTTTACAAAAAAATTATTAGTAGATTTAAGGAAAATGCGCATGTTGTAAGTAATTCCAACTGTCTTGCATTATTTTATTTCAGTAGAATTCTACAAAATTTGTTTACCCATGGTAGTAGGTAGTTACCTACAGTGATAACAGTATATACAGATGTATTAAAATTTACACTGCAATTGTCTTGGTTATATCATACCTTACAATTTGATACAGTAATATGGGTGTCCGAATATTCAAAAATTCAAATAGTTGTGAATAGTAATTTACGAATTATTCGCATTCGAACTTCGAATATCGTCAGCAAAAATGGTAAATAATTAACATTCCTACCTCAGTGGTTATTTTCTTGGCATGACTGAACATAACTATTGGTTTTTATGAATTTTTGTCTTTAATGAGATGGCAAATCAACAATCATTAGATCTGAGATATTTTTTTAACATTAGTTTGTCATTTACATTATTGAATAACTTGTTTATAAACATGAGAAAAACCACAGTTATTAAGGGAAACCATCGCACACACGTTTATTTTCACTGCAGCATTTACGGAAGGTCATATTTCTTCTTTTTTATTTAGAGCAGAATAAATAGGCATGAAAAGGAGGTTATGTGTCTGCTGTTGTGCACTGCGTGTGCTAAATAAAAATGCCTTTGTATCACTTTTAATCATATACCACACGGCCCCGTGTGGCGAACACACAGATTTTTTTGGGTAAATCTGGAGAAATTATAACACTTTATTTCTGCAAACACATTCAAAAGTATACCATTTCGGTACATCGTAGAGAGCATGATATGACATGGTGGACACAAACAATACGAACATTTCTTTGCGTCATAGCTGTGGTGGAAATAACGTGAAATTACAGCGCTAGTAGTAGAGTGCTGTACTAGTTTAATTGGTAACAAACCAGTTGCAAGCATTTACAAATAAATGTTTGCATGTTCACAGCCATTCATCTACTACAATTTACGGTAAACAAATTATGTTACAGATTCAGGATCGTGGTAGCAAGAAATTGCAATCACCTACACACGGTTTGCTGTATGTTAGCAAATAGCACTGCAACCACAATCACCGAACCACAGAGTTTGCAGAATCTTAGTACCAATTCAACCGCGAAAATAAGTCTTTTTAACTTCATGGCTTCACACATTTTGTAAACAATGATGATCACTGAAAATAAAACTCTAACACAAAGTTAATAGTTTCCTTTCCTGATAAATCCTTTTTATTTTTTATTCAAAGAACTAAGCCACTTTGTGATGGCCAAAATGTATCTATTCTTCCCTGCGGCGATAATGTATGTACATTGTCATAGTTTTGTCATACTGTATCTGTCTAATTTTCATATTTCATGCCAAAAATTATTTATATATATAGACACACATAATACGTTATTTATTAATGGCTGCATTTTAGAGCACACATTTACGTTCAGAAGGCAATGAATTATCTCGTAAAAATGGTATACTGCGCTTTAAGATGGATGTATTATTTATGTGAGAACGGTTTGTTTTGTATTCAGTAAAATGTTATTTATTTCTATTGTATTTAACTGAAATGAAATTTTTACTGGTAGCTTTTCGACTTTGACACTATCCGCATGTTATTTGAAAATGTTAATAGTTGATTCAAAAATATTTTAACATCAAAATCCACTATCCGCACACCCCTAACAGTTGTACATGCCATGTAGAAGAAAATGGCTGTCACTGGAGTTATAAATAAGGAAAACTGTTTTCATGAATCTTTGTGGCTCTACAGAATATTCCAAATCTTTACAACGTAATTCTTACAAGAATATAACTTTTCACTCATAAAATTGTGTGCCTTAAATTATATGGATGAAATTTCATCAGAATACAAACAATATGAACCTTAGCTAATGGCAGTGTATTTCATGAAGTTGCATTATCATGTTTGATCCAGAACTTAAGCTTTCCTCCATATTGTTAGGTTATAAATAGTCACATTACAGACAGTTTTTATTCATATTAGGTCATACAAATTTAATCTTAGCCAATATAATGTAACTCTATCAATGCGGAAATAAAATTAAAGGAATGGTTCATGTGCAGTATCAACCATTTTTATGATAACATTTGTGCAAAACTAGTGCTTAAGATATTGATTATCGGTAATGTGGCTATTAAACAGTCACTTACATAATGCATAAATGCATTAGGCTCGTGAAACCGCAGAAAATATCCACTATGTAATTAAATATTTTTGACTGAAATTTCTTAAAAGGCAGTTGTGGTTTCATTGAATATAACAGTTTTGTCAGCTTTTAGTTACACTTGTCACTAATGCACATTAAATGCAGTAGTAGTCTTTCTTGGACTGAAACTATGTTGGTAAGCAACAAAAAGCTGTGCATTACAAAATGCACCACTTTGCAGAGAACCCACACGTAAAAGTTTTACACATTATCAGTTAATAAAGTTAAAAATTCCCTGAAATCACATTTTTCACTTAACACTGCAACATGGGAGAAAAAAGTTGAAAAATCAATTTTTCTAGTAATGATGTAAAATTTTTAGACACATTAATGTGCTACTTTTATGTCAATTTTTACTTCTACGTACATTAAACAAAAAGAATAAACATCATTGCATTACATTTCATTAGTCTTTACTTCTGCATGCATGAAAAATTAACCAATGTTTGGGAGCTTTATTGTAATTATCACATTACAGTTTTATTATTATGTGGAACTGCTTTTCCGTCTTTGCTGCCAACTTTATTCTAAGTATTTTTGTCAGTACATGAAAATATATACTGTAATGTGAGGTGATTTTTTTTTTAAAGGTTGATTTAGAAGTTCTTATCTGGGACCAGC
This sequence comes from Clitarchus hookeri, assembly GCA_002778355.1. Classification (NCBI taxonomy): domain Eukaryota; kingdom Metazoa; phylum Arthropoda; class Insecta; order Phasmatodea; family Phasmatidae; genus Clitarchus; species Clitarchus hookeri. The sequence goes on from NQII01000343.1 coordinate 1,439,138, forward strand.
CGGTACAAAGAGAAATAAATTGTCACCCTAGAGCTATAAGTTTACTTCTCTTGTAGGAAGCAACTTGTAATTGTATGTTCTGTATTCAGTTGTTATATGTGTTCTGTGTATTGTTTTCCCTCAGATGCTCTATTTTCTCTTACTGCACATAATTTCCTACTATTTATTTTCTATATTTTTTGCAGACTGTTTTTTTTTTCCTAAAAGATGGACAGGGACGTGGCAGAACTGGAAAAAGAAAGCCATGTAAGTACGATAGACGAATAAAGAAGTTTAACTATGATTTATTGTCACAGTATTAGTTTGCCATTTTTATTGATGATACCAGTGTCATTAAAAATTATCACAGGAAAATCTTTCTTTCTGTGATTTTTATAATATATCTATAAGGAGTATCCTGTAGTACCATACTTATTTAACCGAATTTTTAAACAGTACATTGAAAACTGTAACTTTCGTGTGAGAAAGTTTGCAAGAAAAAAATTTGTGTTTAATTTACTTAATAAAATAATTTCACTTTATATGATGTTTGTGATGTGTGTACCCCTCCTTTCCTAAGATTTATGCTTTAGTCATCTAATTACGAAACTTCATTTATCACATAAAATACACTTTTATTGTTTTAGTTAAAATTTAATGTACAGCGTATATTGGTTTTATGTGGTTCTTTAATTTAGATTTATTTACATAATCTGCATATGCACAGGGCTTTGGTGAAGTTGTTTTGTGCTACTTCATAAAGCAAATCGATCAAAAAAATTATCACATTTAGGTGCATAAATAGTAGATATGAAATGTTTTACCATTTGAGAAGTTTAGTTTTGTATAGTTGAAATATTTGGTTAAGGGAATGTCATTCCACATGTTTTGGATATACAGTATGAGTATAAAAGAATACCCCAACTTTGAAGGTCTATAATATTAAAACCAATCAACCTAAAGCCTTGATTGACTAATCAAATGAACCGTGGAACCGTAAAGTTTTGTTTACTATACATTCGTAAATGTTCAATGTGACCACCATGAGCGGCACGAACGATATCTACGCGATAATCAAACTCGTTCCACGCTCTTGTCAGCATGTTTGGTGTTGCGGTTTAGATGGCGTTCGTAACTCTCGGTTTAAATAAAAATAAAAAAATACATAGATAACAAATAAGTTATTATTGCATCGCGTATGTATTTTATAAGTCTCCATAAAAGTCAAATTAACATTCCAAACAGAAGTGTTTATGAAGTTAAATCACTTTAAATCTTTTCATGTCATTTGTTTTAAACCCTAATTTTTATATAGATCAAGATAATATTTTGTGAATTGCAAGAAAAACTTTTTTTGGTAGATTTGTTGATTTTGTAGCTTTTATTCCTTATTTTTGACAAACAGTAAAAAAAAAAAAAAGTTTATACGAAACTCATATTCCGTGTTAACTGTCTCCAGTATGTATAGTCTTGCAGTTCGAACATATAATCTTCAAACAAACCGCATCTGAATATGTAAAGTACCAAGATGCATTTTGTTCTTGAATGTGTATTCTATTTATTCGAGTAGTGTGTGAACTTGCCATTCACCTTAACCTAGTGGTCACTATATTATGTACACATAATAATTTAAAACATTATAAAGTAAGTAGAATATTACTACAAAGTACACAATAGAAATTTCACGCAGAATTTTGTAACCAACAAATTACAGAAACCCATTATTTTTTAACTTCAATATAGTGAAACTCCTATTTTACACTTTTCAAGGGACTGGAAAAAAACGTTGCAAAATTCGGGAAAGTGTAAAAAGAAGGAACCTTATGCTGTATAAACAGACATCGTGACCAAAAAAGTATGTGTAAAATCGGGGGGTGTAATACAGGAGTTCCACTATTTCGTTATAAATTAATACTTTTTTATCAGGTTGTAGTGTAGGGTACATTTATTTCTACTAACACATTGGCTTTTGTCATTTTGACAGCAATAATTTTCAATTTTAATAAACATTCCAAAAAAAACATGATATTTGTTCAGTGGTTCTTTTTCTCGGGGATGGTGAAACTAATAGCAGTGAGACCTTAGACAATGACTTTTCAATATACTGGAGACCAACCATGTGGGAATTTCATAGAGCAGGGACAATAAAGATGTGAGGATGTAACATGCAATCGTAATGCAACGTGATATTTCTCTTGGGAAGCGGGAGTTACTAAGAAAGGGTCAGATCTGCCTGTGAAGGATGGAACCATCCGCTAGTTGTGCGAGAATTTTTTGTGTACGGATTACAGTATTTTACTGGTCATAAATTCCAGTCGCAGTGTATTCTCTTGCAATTATAATATAACTTCTAACGATTTTGTGGATAATGTTCATCTGAAGGGTTGAGCGCCTATAAAAATATATTTCATTAAAAAAAGGTAACATTGTCTCATTAATACATTTAACTCTTGCATCTAAAAATGGCAGCAAACATTTTCTGAAATATATTATACATTATTTGTCCCAGGCAAAATTGCTTACAACACTGGTAGGTACAACATTGTGATTAATGATTGACGTCTGGTTAAGCTTCTAGAAAAAGTGGTTGACAGATAAATCTACACTGTAGTGCTGTAATCATGAACTTAACTGGGTATTCTATTATCTAAAACAGTTTTAAAAATGGTAACTTTGGCATACTACCCCCCTTCCCATCCAGACAGATTAAACGTGTCAAAAGGAATAGTCCAAGAAAAATCACTATTTTACCATGGCGGTATGTCTCTGAATCGATGAATCTTAATGAAGACACTTTTAAAGTAGATGGTTACGTCTTGGCAGCAACTTAAATAGCAAAGCTCCACTCTTGAAGATTACTGTTCACAAAGTCCCATGAGATGCCGTTTATTATTGGGCAAAGGTTGTATGAAACCCACAGGAAAGCCGCTCTGCGATGTCCAGAACATTTGAACAGTGGGAAGGGTCTTGGTGCTTTTGTTTGCTAGTATTCTTGGACCACATGCACATCCATTGGCCATTTATCTAGTGAGGTTCACCGAATAAATTTTAAACTTGCTCTCTGTCATACAGTTGCGGGTAGCAATCAAATAAATTCATAATCACAACTTTGCAATCAGCACTGTTCTAAAAAAAAGGCCAGTAATGCCCATAAAAAACTAGCATTCACATGTTTGAAATCTGCACGCTCCTCAGTCAGTCAGTGAGTGGATTAACATACTCGTGGTGTTAGGATCTTGCACAAAAACATTTCTTCAATATTATGGTGCTGTTTAAATAAGGCAATAACTTTATGAAGTTCTACAGGTAAGTATGACACATAACTGCACTCAGGGCATTCAATGCCTCCAAATCAATCACGTAACTCGGAGTTTGAAATTCAAACCCCCTTGTAATTTGCATCATAGAATTACAGGGGAGACATAGTTTAATCTGCAGTAATTTTTTTTCTGACTAGTGTATAGAGTACTGCATTACCTGTTATGTTACAGCAATGGTGATAAAAAATTGTAAGGGATCTTCCCTTTGCTCTTTTCAAGAAAACTTTTAATACAGACTATACCTGTCAAGGTTTTTTTCCTTAACTTTTATCACGGAAACTACCTTGCAAAATACAGAACACTTCATTACAAGTGAAGGTATTTTCCCGTACATTTATCAAGCAAAATACTGAACATTTCATTATATGTTATGGTATTTCGCCTTACATTTGTCAAGGAAATTTGCCTTGCAACGTACATAACATTTCGTTACATGTTATGGTATTTTCCTTTACTTTTATCAAAAAAATTTGCCTCGCAAAGTATTTTAACCATTTGTTAAATATGATGATATTTTCCTTAACATTTGTCAAGGAAATTTGCCTTGCAGTGAGAATATTGCATTATTTATGTAGTAATTTTCCCTCACTTGTATCAGGCATCTTTCCTTTACAAAACATGAAAATTCAATTAACTTTCAAGGACTTTTCCCTTACTTTTGTAAAGCACTAATTCATAAAAGTTACTGCAAAATCACTACACTGAACGGGTAAAATTAATGCGAAATTGTACTGTAATTTTCCCTTGCTGTAAGCGTAATTTGCTTCTGGTAGGTGTAAGGGAAATTTATTTTTATTTTTTTACAGTGTACATTGCAAGAATGTGGAACACATCATTTAGAACAACTTTCGATAATTTAGCTCCAGGAATGAATTTTAAGCTTGTGGATTTTTTTTCCCACGTAGCGAGGGACGAACGGCGTGGGCGGCGGCTGTTTCTCTACAGCGGTACGACCAACGCCGGTCAGCGACCTTTACATGCTTCCACACCTTTCGGTAACGTCACGAAAACAGCTTATTGGCACCGTTTGAAAATGTTTGTAGCCATTGGACGACATTACCTAACGTAATGCCTGCTTGCCACATATGGCGAATGTAGAGCCCCGAGGGGAGCAAATTTTGCGCATGAGTGGATGCGACGTTCATTTGTTTAATGAATCATTGGCTGAAGTTACATTATTTGGGGAGGCTCCTTCTGGAAATTGAGTTGCTCTGATTTACGATCAACGAAGTATGGATTAGGCTGGTGAAGCGGGTGTCGCTTGAGTCCTTTATTAGCATGCCAATTTTCCGTTGGCAGGCAGAGGCAGAGTGAGAGGCAGTCATGCTAAGTTAAGTATGCAGTACTTGCCCTTCAGGCAAAAAAAATTATAATCTTATGTGTATATGTAGATTCTGCAGTATCCGTGTTATATATTTTTAATTTTGAAGGTTGTACCCATGTGGGCTTGTATGCCAAAAAGCGTTTTTAGAGTGATTAGGTTGAGAACAATAATATTTCTAATGTTTGGCCAAATTGAAGGCTTTTAAATGTAATATACATATTTTTGTCTGGGCCTAATATGAGATTACTCTTGGGTTTTGCTGGAATGGCGTTAGTCTGTTGTAAAACATTTTCTGTGTGCAAGGTAAAAACTGGTAACTGGATTGTTATAACAAAAGTGATTGAAGTTTGGGGTGACGAAAACTCCAAGTGCTTCGTGGCGACTAAAACTCGTGTATCCGCTGTAACCAAATGTTATCTACGATGGTATACGGACGCTGTCTCTCACAAAACGAACTGAATTCTTCATGTCAGATCAAGTTAAAAAATAATAATTAGGAAATTAAAGATTTTGTAAATAGTTTCGTCTGAAGGAGAACATGGCAGTATTTTTTAATAAGCCAAGGAAATGTTTTTGTGTGTTTTTAATATTGTATAAATATGTTTTCAAATATACAATTATGATATAATTATTATTAATATTTTTTGCTTGTTTATTAGTCAGGGAGCATATGAAAAAAAATGCACTCCTTGGGAGTTTTCGTGGAGAAATGTTGGGAGTGACTTTGTTTTATCAGAATCTACCTCTAGATAAGGAATTTTCGTAGTGGCTACCATCAAAATGTTAAAAATATTCAGTATCTCCGTGATTTATAATGGGATATTAGTATGTTTAAGATTTCATTTTATAGACAAAATAAAGTTTATTAAAAAAAAGGTTTTACATATTTTTACGCAAAAACGAACCATTATCGTGATAAATTTCCTAGATGTATAATTTAAACATACATTTTAACTTAAAAATCTTGGTAAATATGTCAATAATAAAGGAAATGTTTTACAGGCACTTCACAATGTAAATTATTAATATTAATAACGTTATCGCTGTTTTGGCACGTGTCGTTTGGTCTAATACTGATATCATCTAGTTGGTGCCACTTATGGCGAATATCTTAAAAAACTACGAAAGTTTAAGGGTTCTCTTTTACTGCGTCAAACTTAGGCTATCTTAGATAATATGTTTTTGTTTCAAAGCTACAAGTGATTTTCACGTAATAAGAACAATTAATTATTAAATTGCTTACCTGTAAACTCTTAAGTGTACTGTAGAATCGCATGTCCTTTGTGGAGTACATGGAAAAATTTTATTGTATAGAAAAGGTGACTTCGATTCGAGAATTTCAATGAATTTTACTAATAATGTAATATTAACATATTGCTACGGAGTGAAATCATCTTCAGTTGAAAATTCAGTAAATTTTTGGATATTGTAAGATCCATCCTCTACACTTACATATATCAGAACCCAGTAAGTTGCCTGCCAAACATTTACATAATGGTCTACATCTGTTCTCCGCACACGAACATTTGGTCAGTTTCAAGATGGAGTCGGGAGCGCAGGGCATTTCACACAAAACAGCGGTTATCTGCACATCTTTTTAATCCCTCGCATGTCCAATAGGAGATATGATTGTTAGGTGTGCTTTGTTATCACGACTCAAAATATTTTGCCTGGTGGTTTTGTTTTTTTTAACTGCAGGAAGAAAATAACTTCGTGTTGTTAATAGTTTTTCCCAGGTCATCTGTTTTTTTGAAAACAGAAACCAACTGAAATCTGCTAGTCTTTTTATACTAATTCTGGGCATATAAACCTGACATAAATTATTCGAAATTTTCCCATGTCTCTTCAGAAATATTTTCCTGTGCTCCAAGAAAGCGACGTGCACTGAGAATTTCTTCACTTGAAGTGCTGAATGCCTTTCATATGCGAGTTTGTCTTTCCCCAACAAAGCACCTGCAGATTTGCATCCTAACCAGACACGAAAAGCTGGTAATACAGGATACTTATAAGAACTTAACGAAAGGAATACATCACAAGTGTAAATCACGTTATTTAAGTCAGAAACAAATAAATATGTAATCTAGGAGCAAGCATCAAAAGATTAGTTTCCTGTAAGAACAAGAAAATCTACGAAGCTCTTTTTCCTGTTGCGTTTAGTATATGACGAATCATATTATTTGTTTCTGCTTCCTCGTGAGTGCTGCGAAGACAGTCTATAAAACAATGTTGGGAAGATAAAATATCTGAATGCCACGACACTCCAAAAGTTGCTTAGAATTCTAAAACATGAAGCATAATTTATTAAGCTAAATAAGTTGTTAGCTTATCTTTTGTTCTTGAATGAAGAGGAGATTTCTCATAGAAACATTTTCAATCTTTGTGCCTTCCACGATTTTATAGTCGGTTCACTTAGTTACTTGCAGTCTCTTTTGTTGTATCGTGTTTTTGATGGTGTTTTTTTTTTATAAGTATCAGAAATTAAAGGTATTTCATTGTAGCTGCAGTACTTATTTAGAATTTTGCTCACAAATGATTCAGCTAAATATTTACAGGTCAGAATATTATTGTTCCTCTCGAGGGTTTAAATCTCTGGCTTTATATCAGTAATCGCAACCGTGAAATTTATTTCATTATTAGTGCTAATGTTTGGTACACGTGGATAATGTTTTGTACAGGTGGATAACTGCTATTAATTGCAGAAATAACTAAGTCATACCGCATATTTCATTACAATTTAAGTAATTATTCAAAGAATATATTCATTTTTTGAAAAATTTTCTATATATCTTTTCTGAGACTATTACAGATCCAACGACTTAAAGGAATAAAGGCAGATTACTGGGCAATTATATGTTTCTATTTTTTTTCTCAAAAACTGTTATTTTTAGCGCAGAATATACAAAAAAAGTTTTAATCGTAACTTTTTCTTTAAAATGAGTTCGTAAACATTCAAATCCGTTCTTAAATAAGGGAGATACAGGCGGTTTTAACATTTTGGTAGTAGCCATTGTGATTACATCACAACAATCATACACAACAGAACCTGTAGTGTGGCCATGGTAATTTACCATTTAGAGCTAGCTTCTGATGAAACAAAATCCACCCCAGCATTTCTCCACGGAAACCACCACGAAGTTACATATGTTCCCTGATTATAGACAATTTGTGCCATTTGTATGCTTACTTGAGGAAGAAAGAAATAACATCAAAATAACAGTGAAAACAAGACTATAAATCACTGTTTGTTACATTCACTTCAAGAAAGGAAGTTCTGCTTACTCAATCCACATAAACATAACATTTGTTTCTCTGCTTTGCGAGCGTTTGAGCAAATAATTTCCTTCCATGGCAAGGCTACATTTGACCAGCTTGATGAAAGCAGCCATTCAAGATTTATCGGGAATATGTGTATGATACGGGAATTTTAAACGTCCTTATTCGAGGCTTTCTAATGATATACGGATACTAACTTGTTAAAAAGTAAAAATTGAAGTTAAATGTTAAGTCACTTATTTACGATATTTCTTTAGTTAAATCTTTAGCTTTCCAAACATGTAACTAGTAACAAAAATAGTCAGATTTTTGGAGACAAATATCTTAATTTAAAATAAAGTTAGAAGTTAATTTGATGCCCACACTTAAATTGTATGTTGTTATCGTAACAAAATGTGAAATCAGAACATATCCAAAACATTTATCGTCAACTGATTTTATGTTCAATGCAACATTCAAACTATGTAACAAGAGGTATTTTACTAATGAAAACACAGATTTCACATTTTCTGTTGTACAAAACTTTTACTTACAACGCGACCGTATAAGAACATTCCGCACGAGTATACAACCCGTAGACAACAAATGAACATAAGTGTAACATCAAAAGTCGCCCACCGAAAGAATAAAAAATCACACAAAACTCTGGAAAAGGTGCAAAATTAATAATATTTATTTTATTCCTCCACATTCCTTCCATATAATCATCAAAGGAAATTAATGAACTGACAGGTATACCAAAAAATAAGACAAAACCACATATCCAACTGACATGCAACTTTAATCTGCCTTTCACATTGGGGTCTGACGAAGTTCATCACCAGTAAATGCTACAAAGCACTCTGTATAATCATCTGCCTGAGCTACCCCATCTTCCTTATCTAACTGCTACAACATCATCAGCATCAGTAGGCCTCACTCCTACCTCTAAGGGAAACACATGCTACAATGGGCGTTCTCAGCCAAAGAAGAACTCTAACTTTTCAATAGTATATTCCGAAAACTTCAAAAAGATAGGCATTGTTCACTCTCATTATCGGAAGAAGTGGTGACTCAAAATCAAAACTCTTGCATGCGTAACGATGGTAGACAACACAGTTTATCATAGTGCTGCATGTTACTAGTCTTCCCTTGACGATCTAAATCGTCTCCTGCAACATTGTTCACAGGCAGAGAGCACCAGCATACTTTGCCTTGATATGGTAGTGTTGAACTAAACACTTCACAACTGGATGGTCATAAGGAAGTACAACTAGGGTGGTAAAAGAAAGCCCATCGTCCCATTGAGTCAGCATGGTTTCGAATCGCATCAGGCCTGCCTCATCGCTGAAAGGACGCAACATGACGATCCGAGATTCGTCCATCTATTGGAAAATTTTTCTTGCACAACCTTTAACACAGTGCCTTCGAAATGCTTCAGTTCATCCACTGACAATAGTCCGAAATGCTTATCAGTTATATTCAGTGTGTTGTGCTTGAAGCACCACAACCATGCAACAATGCGAAAAATCTGTACACACTTGGTGAAATAGTGAAACAACCAGTTGTGAGCTTTAGGCACAGCGAGAAGGACTGGCCCTTTCTACTCATTCAATACTTCTTCCTCGATAACTGAACAGGATTATTTTGACCACATGTCCACACTTTCATACAGCCATGCAACTTCACAAGACGCTCAATCGTACATCTTTAAAATGGCAGGTCTGCAGGATTTAGAGGCCCTGGGATGTGATGTCTCTCGATCCCGTCAGTCAACTATCTAATTTCTTTGAGACGATTTATAATGAAGACAGATCAATCTTCGAGATAACGATCGGTAAAGTATGTTAACGAGAAAATCGTTTGTGTCACTGAAGAGCGATTCTGTAACATGTTTTCCTACAAATGTTGGTAGAATATAAAAAACCCTCGTTAAATACGCTGTGGGTAACCGAGGAAACTCGTTATCTTAACGAGGGTTAAGAGACCCCTCGGTAATCTTCTGATTCGGGTCGTATTGCTGAAGTCCGTAAATAAGTAGTATTGTGTTTCACTATTCTTCAACATGGTAAAGGAAAACTGGAGTAAATTGAGTCAAAAAAGTGAAAACCAGTGAAATAAGTTAGTGTTATCAAATAAAAAAATATTAAGAAAAACCTTCAATTCAGGTATTGTGGCAGTGTAGTGGTTTCTATATTCGCTCTTCATGTGTGTAATCTAGTGTAGATTTTGGACCGGGGGTTCGATCCCAACCATCTCCACGAATATCTTTATGGTTTCTTATTTTAATTAATATTTTAACATAAATATATTTTTAATATGTTTTATATGACAATATTAAGAATATGAATAACATTACAATTGTTTTACTTAACTTATGAACATGAAGCAGCCTGGTAAAACCAACATAATTACACTCATGTTTGTAAAAAATTTTCTATGTTCATTTTATAAACAAAATTATATGCAAAATATATTCCTTATAATAGGTTTGTTTAACATATTATTACATTATTTTAATACTCTTATTTTCTTTGCTCTATGGTTTCTCTGTTGGTTTATCTGTTATTTTCTCTGGTTATTTTTGTGGTTCCTGTGTTCGTAGTATTGATTTTTTGGTTTGGTGTGTGTTTCATTATGCTTTTTTTTTCCTATTTGTGTGTGTGTTTTGAGTTTTATTGTTTAGCTGTGTCCACTGATATTGTTTTTTGCACTGTTTTGTTCACTTGTGTGGGGTTTTCGTTTTCGTCATCGTGTTTTCTTTTCTTTTGGTTTTCTTACGCTGTCTTTCTTGTTTTGTAATAATAAACTGTTCGTCAATCTTTTTGTCGTTTTAATTGTATACATATTTATTGTTGATTTACAAGGAAACAGCTTTTCCTAAATATCTGTCTGTGTTGTTGTAAAAGGTTTTTTTCGTCATTTGTCTTGCTGAGTTTTATGTGTGTGTATGCGATATTTTTATTTATTCTCATGGTCGGCAATGGACACAGTCCAATCAAACCATCATAATAACATAAATGCTATTACTAAACAGCTGCTGTAGCTTTCCGCTTTGTCTGTTGGCGTGACAAGCCCATGTGCGAACCATGTATAAAGTGAAATCAGTACATCACGTGGTGGTTCAGTGTTTATTTCTCTTTGCAAAAATATTAAAGAGTGCTAATTTTTTTTTTGGAATAATTGGGCTTACTTATTTTTGCTGAAGTCGCTTCCAACATAAAGGAGTTCGCTAATTTTTACTAAGTGATAATTCTAGGCACTAACGTTCAACTTAGCTACTTTATTCTACCCACTAAATCTTAATCAGTTGGTCTTCCGAAACACTAAATTTTCGCTTAACTTAGTTAAATTTTTGCCTCACTTACTTAAAATTAATTTCAGTATTTTTGACACTGGCTTATCCATATCTAATCTTAACATTTGACACTGTGCTTTTTCAAACACCCACAAGGTTGGCTGTTTTCGTCCCTACATTTCCAGGGAGTTATATCCAACGACCATAAATGTTTAAAAGGTTGAGTGGTCGGACATAGCAGCATTTTACCCGTAATAACATGTCCACGTACAGTTATAGGACTGATGCTGATAGACTGGCACCTCCGCTTTCGTAGTCCCTAGATAGTAGACTTCTGTAGCATTTGGTATGGATGTGCTACAAGGATAAAATAAGGTCAGTTTTCTTATGGGTGCTTACATTTTTTTGTTCACCACATGTATATGCTAAACTTAACACAAATTTAATGCGATGGCGAGGTCTCTCACTAACATACCATTCACACACTTCATAGAGACAAGCATAGACAAGATCCCAACCACTCACTGTCCGTTTTCACTTTTCCTGTAACTTTCGACTCGGTTTCGTTCATCAGATTCATTCTTCAAAAATACCACAACTGCCAAGCATTCTGAAGGCACATTATTCTCAATGTATAACTCATCAGTCGCAATGGAAACTCACTAAACCTATCACAAACATTCCTAACATACTGCACATTTTGTGAACATACCGCAAAAACATCAAACATACTTTAATGTAACGAAGATAATGCAAACACGCCTTTCAAAAATAATTCAACGCGCATACCGCAGACATACCACCAACACCAAAGGCATACCTTGGTCTTATAAAGATTCTTACGGGACCAAGGTGACTTAGCGGTTAGACTGCTCGCCTTCCACTAAGGTGAACCGAGTTTAATCCCCTACTGGGCCACTCCCCGATTTTTGCAAGTAGGAAACGTGCCGGACGCTGCCATTGGTCAGTGGGTTTTTTTCTCGGGGATCTCCCGCTTCCCCCGCTCTTTTATTCCGGCGCTACTCCATTCTCCCCTCATTTCACCCTAATTCGCTCTGAATACCTCGCTGTTAAGAGTCGCCCAAATCTCTCAACTATACATTCTTACTAACATACATGTAACTCCAATCCACACCTATTTAAGGAACGTGAAAATAATTAATGTTTTTGAAGTCAAGAACTTGCAGAATATCATTCACAGCCATTGTAACAGTACAGCTAATGCAACAATTTGAACGTACGAGATTTTTCAAAATACAAGTAAATGTTTAATTGTTTATGTTTATCATTCCTGAAGTGTTCTGGTACTAGGATTCGACATGTGAAGGAGCATGTGTCTGAATAGCTTCACCAGCAGTATTCTACACACATGCTAGGATGCATGGACGTACAGTCATCATGACACTGAAGTGGGTGACCTTCTATAAGATTTTACCACGGCATTGTTCTTGACCTTATACAAAAATGTCCTGTTTTTTAATTATATGTATAATGTGGCCCAAATACACCATACACTGCACATTTCAATCCCAAATCTCGCTTATTGTGGACATAATTTTATGAATAAACATGAAATGTTCCTTAAAGATCCGGATTAGTTCGCATTTCCTGACATCTCTCTGTGGTTCACTACGATANTTGACCTTATACAAAAATGTCCTGTTTTTTAATTATATGTATAATGTGGCCCAAATACACCATACACTGCACATTTAAATCCCAAATCTCGCTTATTGTGGACATAATTTTATGAATAAACATGAAATGTTCCTTAAAGATCCGGATTAGTTCGCATTTCCTGACATCTCTCTGTGGTTCACTACGAAATTATACCTGCAGATGTGTACTTAATTAGAAGGTCTGATGCGGGATACCAACAAAGCTAAGTTTTATGAGAGAAGACTAACATAGTAATACCATATACTGAACAGGAGATCATGCACGGTACCATATTTCTGGGTATAAAAAGAAGTTTAATTCTTAAATCCCGTACAATTTTAGTTAAACAAATTAACGAGTTTGATGAAAATATTTCTTTCTAACTACTGACTGTAGAAAATAAAGACTTGCTGAGTTTCAAAACATTCTGCCATGGAAGTTTTAGATGAGTCAGAAGATCACGAAGTATACCCAACTCATTTTTAGGTAACATACATATTTTGAGGTTATAGTGCACAATATGCACATCGTGACTTAAGCGACTGTAGTGCAGATGGATGCTATCTTCCAAACAATCCTATTATGCCGACTTCAACTTTCGGGAATCGTCATTCAGTTTGTGCATTATCGTAATGTTTTGGCTCATTAAGAGGGAATGGGCCATACATTAACTCCTAATACGTCAGTTGGAGTCCGCAATATATTGGAAGCCAACGCAGAAAAACCAAAAAAGGACAATACTAGATAACAGTTACTGCAAAATTTGTGATCAAATGTTTATTCATATTGAAGTATTGCACCGCAGTGGTACGTAAAAATTTCCTGGTGGAAAAAAAGAGCTCGGCATAAACACATCTCTATGGCAAAATATTTGCTCGCGAAGTTAGTAGAAACCAATCTGTATGATTGCCATTTCTATGTTTTTATAAGTATATTAGCTTACATAAAACTGTAAAATGTAATTAACCTCCGAAACGTAAATTATTCTCCCGTGCACTCGTATAAATAAACAACGCCTTGCATAAAGTTGAAAAAAAAAGCATTATTTCTTACTATATTTACATGGAAGCACACAAACTTATGAAGGCACTTGAATTACTGCAGTTAATTTCGAAGTTGAACGAAAGACTATACGCAAGATATATAACAGTCCAAAAATCATGGCAAAGCACATGTAAAACTCATTACTGCTTTGGAACACCCCACAAAAAATCAGCAAACAGCATTTGTGTGTTCTGAAGCAAAATGCCAAATACATTTAATGATTTAAATCCAGCAAACTTGTTACTCCCGTATACAAAAGCATTATTAGCTATCCCTTGAGAAACTACCTCAGACAGTTAGGAAACAGCAGGGACTGAAAAATAAATCCCATAAAGTTTGAGGACTGTTAGATTTTTTGAATACACAGAACGTTATTTTCAGACCGTTGAGGTTATCAATTTTTCTCCTGGTAACGTGCATGTGATTGACAAGAAAAGTCTCACGATAAACATTCGGAGCATTTTCTAAGGTATGATAAACCTTGACATGTATTCAACAGCTATTTTGCAGCATGGGGTAAGTGTGTAATATGCGAGTTGTAGAATGTCGTTACTAAATGCGATGTATTCCATAACCATAATCAGACACAGTGGAGTGTTGTTGAAAAGAGGGAGGGGGGGTGTTGGACGGCTCTCAACATCTTGAGAGCCGATGAGGGTGAAAGCGAGGTGAGAATATGGTGGAGCAGCATCGGACAACTAGAGATCTCCAAGGAAACCCGCTGAGCAACGGCATCGTCCGGCACGATTTCCGCCTGCGAAAATCAGAGAGCGACCCCCCGGGAATCGAGCCCGGTTCGCCTGGGTGAGAGGCGAGCACTCTACTCACTGCACCACCGCGGCCCCCTTTCGTCTGTCAGGGTATTGATATTGACGAAGTAAATATGATGGTCATCACACCATAATGATCGAATAGGATCAAACGAATATATGCTGTAGGCTGTCGTAACTATAATTTTACTATATATATATATATGTATATATATTATTGCGAATGTAATACTTTCACGGTTACTTCACACTTTTCTAAAGACCTGATAAAGTTCTACTTCCAGGATATTCCTCCACCTCGTACAAACTAAAGATTATTTAAGTCTGGAAAATTACACCAAAAGACAACGCACAGAGTTCGTGAGCACTCACTTGTAATTATATTTTGTATGAGAACTATTCCTTCATAGGCTCTACCAACACACATGTTTTCTCACTGTTTTTTATATTTATAATTAATGAATTACTATAATTTATAAATGAAATATAGGTAAAACCTCAATTTAACAAAAAAATATAACGCTTGTGATACATGGCATATTTAGGAAATAACTAAACACGTCTTACGTGAGGTGATTTTTGAAATGTTCGATTCAAAAATTGTAAATAAACTGTGAATAGACTATAGATAATTGACAAATTTTTAACTAATTTAGTGAAGCAAGAGCACAGAAAAATATGATATCACTCAATTATTACATTTTATAAATTAATTTTTAAGGCTAGTTTCGATTTATTTTCCAAATGTTTACGGTTTCTATTAAAGTTGAAAGTAGAAGTAATTGTCAAACGCCAACGGCATGCAATGGTACGGTATGGTATTATCAATCAAATTCAATATTCTAATCATTCAAATGGAATGGTGGCGCAAGGGCATGTTAGTAAATAATATTAGAGAGTTAAACATGAATCCTCCTCCCCTCAGTTTTAGTGAGTGATTACAATTGTCAGAATTTACAATTTCAAGGTTACGAAATATCGGTATCAGGAAATACACGAGATAGGGTCGTAGCTGCCATTAATTGCTCACATTTTCTCAGAGCTGAAACACAGAAACGCATGCTGGTGTTTTTATAATAAGTTTATTTTTGTGTGATGATAGAATAAATAATGTTCTCCCGTCTATCGTATGCGTTTAAAAATATCTTCTATTTTAATTATACTGCACCTAATATAATCCATCGTTGCGAACTTCCTTGCCTATTTCTGGAATATTTGGGGATATTTGAGATAACTGGGAAGTTAAAATTCGAAAGAGGTTGCCAAAAAATTTAAATTATGTATTACGAGCACTGGAGGCAACGTTCAGGTATAGGGTCTACGATGTTAAATGATGTCAGGATGACCGCTAGTGGATGACAATGGTACATCACAGGCAACTGACCAGTTCAATGCTAGTCTTTATCCTCGATTTTATGTCCTCAAATAAATATCATATAATTGTAATGTTGTGTTTTTTAATATCTTCTTCAATTCGTTAGATTCTAGCTACCTTCAGCAGAGACCTCTTGTTTAACTCTGAAAAAGACTAAAACTTCCATATGACTGAACATAAAGCCGGAAAAAATGTATTTCAACGCGACCGTAGAAAAACATTAAGAAGGATTTGGGTAAGTTATAATTTTTTGCTTTCTTCATTTTTTAATTGTTGCTTTATTTGTGACGCACCAATTAGAATGTAGCGTATGCATTATAAAAATTTTAAACGAGGCAAGATTTCAGGAAGTCATTATTTTTTCGGGTAAAGTCTAGCTGCAGGTCAAATGCATGGCTTCTTAAATTTTGCATTGTGAGGTAATNAAGTCATTATTTTTTCGGGTAAAGTCTAGCTGCAGGTCAAATGCATGGCTTCTTAAATTTTGCATTGTGAGGTAACTGTCAGAAAGGCAAAAAAGCTACAGGACAAAAATGAATTCCGAATTTATTTCTTTTTTAATGACTCAACGCCTAGTGTAAAGTGTTAGCAGCTATTCCAACATGCTTAAAAACCGTACTACAGGTCTACGTTTTTGTCAATCTTGTCTATGTACTTCCTCTTAACATGAAATCTGACCCAATGTATTTTTTAATAGGTCAATCAAGTGTAAGTCAGAAACTATTACGAACGTCAATATGATACTAANAAGTCATTATTTTTTCGGGTAAAGTCTAGCTGCAGGTCAAATGCATGGCTTCTTAAATTTTGCATTGTGAGGTAATTGTCAGAAAGGCAAAAAAGCTACAGGACAAAAATGAATTCCGAATTTATTTCTTTTTTAATGACTCAACGCCTAGTGTAAAGTGTTAGCAGCTATTCCAACATGCTTAAAAACCGTACTACAGGTCTACGTTTTTGTCAATCTTGTCTATGTACTTCCTCTTAACATGACATCTGACCCAATGTATTTTTTAATAGGTCAATCAAGTGTAAGTCAGAAACTATTACGAACGTCAATATGATACTAATATGCTGATGTGATTACGCGAATAAGAAACTAAATTAACTAAATTCGGACTTTGTAATGTAAAAATATAATCCTTTTAGTACGAAATCACAGGCACATCCAGTAAATGCAATAAATAATCAGGTAAACCCAGAATTTACTACAGCTAAGAGATTAGGAACTAAGTTCGACTCAACTTTAGACTGAGAAAAGAGAATTCAGGGTGGGTGTAAACAAGATACTATCAACTAAAGTATCGTCAAAAATTCAAACATATGTAACCAACGAGCTTAAAAATGAAAATCGGTTACCCGTTGGTTTTGTAACCTTTCAACTATCAAACAGGATTATTTATAAGAATTTTAAAAAAAAGTCTCAAATATAGAATACAGAAACTTCAGTACGCATATATGCTGTATGCTTTACCCAAGTAAGAGAAGACAACACATTACTGAATATTTGCAACTACCTGGCTGGTTGGACATGGAACATAGAAGCCCGCACCAGCTTGCCATAAAGGTAATTTAAATCAAAACTTACAAGCAGCTCAAACAACCTATAGTTAAATCAGTACATCTAACACCATGCCACAGACATTTCAACAGTCACTTAAGCAATATAAGGGCCCCATTCACGCAAAGCTACAAAAAAAAATTATTCACATTGTCTAGCAAGGGATCCCCGGAATGACTTACAATCAGAAAAAAAACAGTCCTACATTTCAATGAATCATATATTACAAATAAATTTTTACTTAATTCGATTATTTTAATATAAATATTATGAAAAATAGCGAATAAATCAAAATACATTAAAAATATTAGTTAATTAGTTACATTAGTTTGTATTATCTAATTCTAAGGAAATTTTCTTGTTCCGTTGTATAAGTGCTAAAATAAATACATTATGAACATGTTTCACGTATTTCTTGTAAACCGCCTCTAGCTGAACTATACGGGGTAAAATATAAGATAAATATAATAATATACACTGAAGAGCCAAACAAAACTGGTACACCTGCCTAATATCGTGTGGGGGCCCCCGCGAGCACGCAGAAGTGCCGAAAGACGACGTCGCATGGACTCGACTAATGTCTGAAGGTATGCAGGAGGCAATTCACACCATGAATTCTGCAGGGCAGTCCACAAATCCAATCTGCGCCGATTTGAGAAAGGGTTGCACGTCTGTCACGTTTAATGATTCTCGTCAGTCGTCGTTTGTCGCGTTCTTTCACGATCTTTTTCCGGCAGCAGCCTTGTCAAAGATGTGATGTTTTACCGGATTCCCGATATTCACGGTACACTCGTGAAATGGTCGTACGCGAACATCCAAATGTTATCGCTACCTCGGAGATGCTATGTCCCATCTCTCTTACGCCGACTATAACACCACCTTCAAACTCACTTAGATCTTGATAACCTGCCATTATAGCAGCAGGAAACCGATCTAGCTGCCAACCGCATCGCGTTACTCTGATTGGTTCCATACCTCTGTTATTTGCATACGCACGCTTATACTTTTTTTTTTTTGTACTTCAGTGTATGAAATTTCCTTTTTTCACGTCGTTGCCAACTGGGCGCATGTTTGCGTGTCCGTTAAATGTACGCTTTTAGGGGCAAAGGATTGTTTTAATGTCTGTTTTCACAAACACACAAACACAACTCCTTAATTAACTACAAACCAGTTGTAATTTTGTGGGTTGGATTTGAACCAGCACCACTCCGACCGGTTCGCCGCCTGTAACTTCTTAGCAGTCATATTGCAATCGGATTGAGCTTTGTAACGTTATTTAATGTTTTGCGTTTTTTTAAAGGCTTTTATTTTAGCTTTAACTTTTCGCAAGGCAGTTTTTTTCATCACTTAATATTTCTTTAAGGTATTAACACAACGTCATGGCGTGTAATTTATAACTTAAAATTACAGACGTCAAAAATAAATACGGTAATTTTTCTAAAAAATTTAGATCTAGAATTAACTGAATCGTCATAAAAAGGTATAAACCCACTAGGCTGTTTTTAAAATATGAAGAAAAAAATGGTAATATTATTTTAATTAATTTAAAGTTATTGGAAGTAATTTTTGCTGATAAAAAATAATGTTCTATAAAATTTGTGTGTGTGTGTGTGTATATATATAACCAAATAAATTTCGTTTTACAAAACAAAATTAAATAATTGAAGGTACGGAATACCGATTTTTGAGATAGAATCGTGTTCGGCGACGATATCTGAGAAGAATATTACGCTGGTAAACGGCTTCTGATTATTTTGATTCTGTAACAAAATTTGTTATAATAAATTTTAGTTCATTTTAGAGTAAATAAAATACATATCTCAAAAAATTTTGGGATCAAGGGTGTATTCACTCCATGACAAGAAATCTATTAATCGGCGTGCGTATGTTACAAGAAAAATAGATTTCTTTTATAATTTCATAACCAGTCTGTATAGTAAGTCTTTTTTTTTTTTAATATAAATCTGTAAGCACGTTAATTTTGAAGCAACATCGAAAACGTGTTTGCAGCGCTACTAACACGTAACTGCGGAACTACAAAGTTGCTGGCGCAATAGTTATAGTTCTCCCCGCCGATGGCAGCACAAGTTTTACCACGATGGACCTGCTGCCATCTGCCTTTAGACTGTTGTACTTTCTAGGCGGTATCTTTAGAATTGCTCACGTTATGCTAGTTATAAAACTATCGATAGCGAAATATTTAGTTGCCCTTAGAGTTTTTATTTTTAATATCTTTCACTATACGTTTTTCTTTGTAATATATACCATATCTTTCAAATGCAGTGATTCCATAAACACAGTAAGACAAATACATTAAAATATTACTGTCACTAACAAATTTGTTTTTTAAATAGCATATAATTTATGAGGTTCTACATTTATAAAAAATGAGAAGAATAATACCGCCTAGCATAACATTTTTTTGCAAGCAGGTTGTTTAAATAACCATAATATAGTATCAAATATAGTATCAAAACGCAGAGGAAAGTAAATTATTATAAAAATGCTCGCACATCTTTAGCCTGTTATGCACGGCATGCCTGTATAGAAAACAATCAAAGAAAGATGTAAAAATAAAAGTAACGTGTCGACGGATAACAATTTTGTAGAAAGCCATTTGCGTGTTACCGTACGTAATTTATTTATACGGTAACTATAAAATTTAAACTAAATAAACTTATTAAAGTTATTATATATATTACAGAAATATACAGCGTATGAAACACGTTTCAATATTATTGTTTAGGTAATCTTTTATATTAAAAAAAAAGTAATGCTAAAACTATGAATATTATTAAAACATAATAAAAAAATCCATTCCCAATTGCATTTTTTAAATTATGTTTATGTTTTGAATGTAAATTGCTGCTCATTACTGTGCGTCTCTTTTAATTATAAAAAAATCTAGTTTATTTTCATTATAGATTTTATGACCAAAATTTATTTTCCTGTCAAAGCCATGACCCAAATTAAGAACAAATTCTGAGACCTTAGGTGCCGATTATATACGCATGTGTACTCACACCCTCTCCACTACCGCCGGAAATTATGACGCAATCCCGTTACTAGTTACAAATATAAAAATAAAAAAGTGAAAACCAAAAATAAAAAATATCATTATATATATATATATAAATTTTTATTGGTTATTTGATTGTTATTTTTTTAAGATCTCATTCAGTATTTCCTTTAACTTAAATTATTTCTATTTTTTATTATTAATATTTTGTCACTGGTTTCCAGCGTCTGTGAATTTGCGTGTGTGCTTAAAAGAAGAGCTGAAGTGACGAGTTTCCTACTTTTAAAAATTACTTACAATCAAATAACCAGTTAAGTTAAATGTATTTCTTTAATATTTTATGTGTGTTTATTTTTTGTTCTGAATAATTTTATTTTAATTTTTGTAACCGCTAACGGGATTTTTTTATATTTAAAAACAAACATCAGTAATACGTAATAAAAAACTTATTTTAAATTGTTAAAGCACTTGCTTCAGCACGGTCCGGGAAAAACCGGGAAACCATTTAGCACCTGAGCACTAATGCTGGAGTCCCAATACCTCGACAATCCCGACACTACAGCCCCGACACGACGAAATATGAGTAGCTGTCAATGAAAATCAAGGTCACCGTGACGTCAGTCCGACAAAATAGCATCCGCGGCGGCGAAACTGTACAAATATCCTTCGACGAACCGTCTCGTTTTGAGCGACCTAGAGTATTTTATTTCAAGTTTTCTATTAAAAAACATTTATTCTTTACCAATCCCCAAAATGGTCAGCAAAATGAATGGATACGAGGAATTATGTCGTCAGGCCGCAATAAACATGGGTATTTAATAAATATATTGAAACATAACCAAGGAATCAGGGTGTTTACTTTGACTAAACAAATTAATTCAATCACGGAAGGTAAGATTATATTATGGCTCTGCCTGCAGCGTTGACACAGAAAAAGTGTATTGCTGCTTTTTAAAAGTTCTTCCCGAGAGAAAATTCCCTTGCCATGACACGCAGTCTTCAGGGATTCGATTAGTTTCGGACATTAAAGTATTTATAACCCTATAATGCACTTATTGAAACATGCAGCATTTAAAAATCTTAAAAATACCCACTAACAGAAAGCAGCTATTGCTTCACATCAGAATACATCCTGACTCGTATCGCAACTTCCCGTCAATTGCCAACTTCCAAAACAGTTAATTTTAAAAGTATATATTAAACTCAGATCAGTTTGCACGCTTTTAAAAATAAAATACGTACGCACATATTTCGAAAATTGTTTTGAGAAGTTTAACCAAGATTGTATTAAAACTGGAAAATTATACAAATAGTTTATTAACTATTGCCAGTCTAGAAAATTAGGAAATCCACCAAGTAACTAATGATTTAAACAAAGAGTATTTCTTAGCAGGCAGCACAATTTTTTTATGGCTTCTAAATTTATTGCCCCGTCTTTATTGGCGCAGGCATGTACCGCGCCGAAATGACATGAAAATATTAGAGCGAGGTTCTCAAACTGCGGCCCGCGGGCCACGGACCTATTATTTGTGTCCCGTGCTCACCGGCTTCAGTAGATACAAGTTACCAAATTCTTATTTTTAGTTTGTCTGTTACAAAAAAAATACATAATACGAATTTATTAAAAGTTAAAGTCACTGATGAAACTTGACGATATTTTCAATTATTTTAATGTAATCCGGCTCCCTTGTGTTGCATGCAATTCTCACAATATCGTCGAAGTGTTTATCAGTCAAGCGACTTCTGTACATATTTATGATGTACTACCTCCGCACGCCATCACCGTATCGAACGAATAAACAAACGACTTGCAAGACGATACACGACGCTCTGAATTTTAAGTGTCATCGAATTACCTACCTACTTATAGATCACAAATAGTATTATGTCACGTGTCGTAAGTGCGGCCCGCGGCGGTCTTAATTTTTTTTGATATGGGCCTCTAAAAAAACAAGTCTGAGTACCACTTGTTATGAATGTGCTTTTAAGCCATTCATACGTGAAAGTGTCTAATGGGCGTAGCTCAATAATGAGTCATGATTAGGTAGAGCACAATAGTATTACATGAGGTTTATTGAACATAAGGATTATACAATAACTATTTACGTGACTTTTGAGCGGGGGAGCTTTAAATGGTATACCAAGATGCTAATTAATTGTATTAAATGTTATTACCTCACGCCATTACTATTACAATCTAATCGGAAAGTCCCCACCTTGTTTATGTTACCGGAGGCCAATTCTAGGAGGCGGTTAATAACGGCCGGACACACCCATCTTCAGTGGTCTTCTCACTGGTCGGGTCGACGACAAAAGACGCCGCTCCCGTTGTTACGCTGGCCTATATCGGGCAGGTTGTTTACTGTTTTTGGCCTCGTTTACTGGCCGGTGTATGTGATTTCTGCAACTCTCTTTCGCAAGGTGTTCTTGCAATCACGCTCGTGTCCTGGTTCCATATTTGAAGGTGTGATCATGCAGGCCGTTCAGCTAAGGCCTGATCACATCATAACACACTGCATTAGAGTGTCAGTTCCCACATATCGCAGAATATATTATATCTATATTTATTTATGTATATACACAATACGTGTATATACACTACAACTATACCTGGCTGCACAGGAGATATGCCTACATTATTTTTAGAATCCATTCAGAATACTAGAATTTATTAGCTCAGTGCTACGTTCAACACCAGTAATGATAATATACGTTTGATTCGTCTTCAAAGCGGAGAGGGTTTCCCGAAATCGCTCCAGGCGAATGCTGGGATGGTTCCTCACTACAGGCCATGGCCGATTCCTTCCCCATTCCTGATTCTCTGAGAATCTAACCCCTTCTCTAATGACCTCGCTGTCGACGAGACTTTAAGTCCTGCCTACTTTAAAAACCCGGAGAAGCCGTTCCTGCAAAGGTGTATTTTGTGAAACCTAAAAATAAAAATAAATACATAAAGCATTTTCCATTCCACGTGTTATCAGCACATATGCAAATATTCCCGTCTGCACCGAAAGTTAATGTTTATGAACATTAAACATTTTCAAGTGAAATTACTAAGCATGCATACGCAAGGCAGTAAAGCCCTTGGCTGCTATATTAAATTTTACACATGGCACATGCCTATCTATCAACCAGGCGTAATGAGAATCGCCCAAAAGTTATTAAAATAAACAAGCATGTGTTACGACGAAAGAAAAAAGTTCCCCGATTACAAGTAAAATAAGTGCGGAATCTAATGGCAATGTTCTTTATTGGGTCCTTCAACCATTGCAACTAACAAACAATCCTTTCCCTGAATAACGGCTGGAAATCCATAAGCTTTCAGTAACTGAAAAGATCTTGGTCTTGCCATCAGTGGCAGCGGAGGCTATTCTCAACAAACAAAAAAGCAAGAGAGACTCAAGTGCCAACTGCCTCACTCTATTTAGTGAACTTGCATTAGTGTCAACCGGATCGATGTCAGCGTCAATGCATGGATCGATGCCAGTTTCAAAGCTTATCATTTCATCATCAATGAGTCATACTTCAACATCGAAGTCTGCCACTTCGACATCGATGCCTTCCACTTGCACAGCGAAGTCCCCCACTTCGACAGCGAAGCCTTTCACTTCGACAGCGAAGCCTCCCATGTCAACAATGAAACATTCCATGTCCGGTCAGAAACTTTCAGCATGTAAGTTGAAGTCAAATAAAGTTATAATGAAGGACGATGATTGGTACTGCGGCATTTGCGAAATCGGTTATTTGGAAGATGTCAACGTGAAAACCGTTGCTGCATGGGTACAGTGCTAATATTGCTTGATACCATACCACGTACAGTGCCAACCTGCGGATTCTGGGGAACCAGTTTTCATGTGTGATAATTGTGCAGAGCATGAGAGTGAATTCAAAGAGTAAAGAGTCTTATAATTATGTGCAACTGATGTCTTAAAAATTCCTGCACTTAAGTCCAAGTGCAAATAATTTTATGTGATGTTATTTTTGTATTTTTTTAAAGATAAAGTTATCAAAATAACTTAGTGATGTGATGGAAAACTAAAAACAGATGTTCTTCAACTCATTGAAGTTATTTTTGTGCAATTAACTGCAGAATACATGTACTCATGAACTTACCTAACCGTTATCACGAAATTAGATAACCATATAACGAAAATACCTATAATATCTTCATAAGTTTAAGTCGAATTACTATTGAACAAAATTGATTCCAATGCAAAATATAGCGTACATTGTTAGCACTATATTACAGTTGAACCATACTGACTGACGATTATAGTATTGTATGAAGGAGTTTAAATATAGGACTGAAAAATAAAATTTTTCACGAAATTACATTAACTTATCCTATAGGCAAGACCATCTTGCGGATTGTACGGTGAAGTTAAGTTCACCAGCATTCAGCATAAGTGGTAGCAAACATGAATACGCTGATGGCGATGGCGTAGTATTCTTTCTTACGATAACCTCCAGCGAAAGATGGGACCACAGCCACGCAGTGGCCTGCCATATTTATTCGATTGAATCTGCTGGTTGCTGTATGTGGCATCAGTATTCAGCACGGCAGGCATTTCGCACGTATCGGTCGCCCAAATGCTTCATGGCCGACAAGTGTCTGCAGTAAACACTCAATGCAATGCCTTTTCCGGCAGGGAATGAGGCTTTACTAAACGCTGGGCCTCTTAGCGTAACTGTGAGTTTATGAGCACGCTGCCCCTCCGACCAATAGTTCAGAGCAGCAACTATCTCAAACTGGTGCTAGTGTTTCCACCAATAAGAATGTCTATTGTGGGAGGTGGAAATAATTTTAACTTCTCAACCGTTGGCAAGGTAATATTAATCCATTAACTTCTATGCACCTTTTGTCATTTCTGTGCTAACTGTACTAGCCCTTATTTAACTGCTGTCATCCACTTAACGATTAGTAAAAGTCTCCTCTTCACTAATCACACTACTGCTGTAATCGTGCTGCTGGAAGAATGTCTCCCTTTCATTCTGCAGTCCACTATTTTGCTTTTGCATTCCACTTTTCACAGTTTTAATTTTCTGGTCCACCATTTCACTAACACTGTCAAACTTCTGTTCAATCCATTCGTAATGCTGACAACAACATTCGGTCCACTATTTAACTTACCGCTGTAAATTTTCATGGCCACTAATTCAATTTGGTCAACTGTAACTGAAAATCAGTTGTATTCTTTTCTACTTTTTTTTTTTACAATTTTGCTAACTTTTCTATTTGATGTACTGAATAACTGACATATTATTTTTATATTTAGGCCTACATACATTTACATTTAAACTATGCTCTTTACTGCTCATTTGGCAATATAATTTATTTAACTATTAATTTTATTAAACTTAAATTTACTTATTTTTTGTGCTACCCTAATATTTTCGTCCCGTTTCATGATATTTGATTTTTCCTATAGTCTCACTATTCCCAGTTGCATTTTCAATCATTATTTTCTCAGTTTCCATACACTCCAACTTTTAGATGAGAAACAATTAACTCAGTGCCTTTATATAAATCACTATGCAAATGTACACTGCTACAGATCTCGTGTGAAAATGACGGTCTTTTAATGAGTAAAATAAGTAAATTTAATATCCAAATTTGGTATAATATATTATAAACCAATGTATAGCTGTAACATTCACCATATAAATAGTACTTACTTTATGACAGTTATAGAAAATAAAATGCATTATTTTCATTAGCAAAAATTACACACTAAATATCTCACAATCTATATTAAACACGGTATAAAACAAATATCCCTTTAAACTCTTACGAATTCAGCAATGTTCAATAAATAGATAAACATATCCTTGTGTTCGCCTGGGAGAATATTGGTCTTGATGCACTTCCAGATAGCCAGTTCAACACCGGTAATATTCCCGCAGTCCAACAAAGTTGAATGCACACGCAAACACCCTCGCTGCAATGTTTCTCAGTCACTCGGCCACTTCGTATCAAAAAAATTAAAAAAAACCTTTGGAAGTACATTGCGCTAGGTTCTCGACTAGTTCACGCACTAGAGACAACTAGGCACATATCGGCTGAGCCGAAGATTTTAATCTCGTTGCACACACTATCATAAATTCTTTGCAGATGATCCGATACTTGCAGCGCAAGGATGGTCTGAATGAAATCAGGGCGATTCTCGGAAAGGGAAAAAAATATAGTTCTTGGCTGTTATTACCACGGGGTTGCATCATCTATCGCCTTTACCAATTGTTTTGGCTCTTCAGTGTATAACGAGATCGCATAATTTTTATATAATACTTATGAATAATAATTGAACAGTGTTACATGTAAGGAAAGAATTGTTCCTATACACATACAATATTTACATTTTTAAAAACAACTATGGAGGAATTCTAATAATTAACTGACTATAAAAAACTAAGTGAATATTTTACAAGTCTGTAATGTTAAGGAAAATAAAAAAAAAATTGTCATCTTATTCTAAACAAATAAGGTTCAAATTATTTAAATCAATAAAAAAATATTTTGGGCCTTATTTTAAATTGAAAAAAATTATTATGAATGTATTTGTAAGCACAGTATGTTTTATGGGCCACATTACGATTATCAATAGCCCTACTGAATCATAAAATACAAAAGTACAGAAGTGATTTGCTAGTTGAAGAATATTGAGTACTCAGCTACTCTAAGAAGTCTAATAACGCTCGGTGAGGATCGATTAGGTGTTTTATGAAAAATGATAATATGACATGTCATTTTAGTCATGGCTCTATTATAGTGAATTGAATATACCACTTCAGAGTAAATTTTTGTTATAACTGTAATACAAACTTGGTTAAAATGTATATTTAATAGTAGTGTAATACATACATATATATATCCATATATATATATATATATATATATATGGAATAATGTTAAGTGCGTAGTTTTGATTTTAATATGTTGTATTATAGAGGATGAGGAAAACAGGAAAAGGATCGTAATAAATAGCAGCATGGTTGGCAACATGCTACTTTTTGTGAAGGATCATTTTTTCTGACATTCTTGGGGCACAAAGAAATGGGCAGCTTTCTCAGTCACGCAGTGCCGTGAGACAATCTACACACGCCCAAAAGGCGGGGATAACCAGGGTCCTTGCAGATAGATTAAAAATTAATATTACTATAGTTGATTTTATAATGTAACTCTTTGAGTGTATGTAGAGCATGCTATTAATATAAACTCATTTAAATTTAATTGAGGTGCAATAAACGGGGCACCCGAAACCGACAAGTATGTTTGCTATTGTTTGTATAGGGAGCGCGGGATTTGCCATGATGTTTTGCCGCATTTTGTAGCTGCG
Organism: Clitarchus hookeri; assembly: GCA_002778355.1. Taxonomy (NCBI): domain Eukaryota; kingdom Metazoa; phylum Arthropoda; class Insecta; order Phasmatodea; family Phasmatidae; genus Clitarchus; species Clitarchus hookeri. The sequence goes on from NQII01000343.1 coordinate 1,467,073, forward strand.
GTGTTAGGAATTCTGCTGTGTTTTTCACTCTCACTTTCTGAGAGTCACCCTGGAGGCTGGGGACGTCTCGCGAAGGCGTGGCAACCTCAATAGTTTGTTTAGTGAGTTCCTCGGGGCGGTTAGAGAGAGCGCGGGGTTCGCGGTTTTTTTTATATTGATTATCCTCTCGCAGCTGAGAGGTAAGCCTGATAGGTCGGGTTTCCGCTCAATGAAGCAGACCATATCGCGTGTAGTCGAGACATTGAAGTGATATGAACAATAGCGAACGTACTTTCGGCTTCTGCTAAACTATAAAGAAAAATCCGTGAATTTTATTTCTAACTTCACCTTGCAAAGAATCAGTGAACTCTTTAGTCAACCACTTTTAATCACTGAGTTGACAACATAGATGTGTGTATATATATATATATATATATATATATATATATATATATATAGCTGAAGCGATGTGATTGATGCCCTCTCGCAGCAGAAAACTGCTTCCACACGAAGTATAACCCGTTCACGGTTAATTGGNGTACGTGTAATTATTGGTGTGTGGAGGACTCCCGACGACCCTGAGAACTGAGTTCAGTGTAGGACGAAGATCCTAAGAGGAGCAGCTCGAGCTTCATCTGGGGCGAGGGTCGCTGAACGACAATAAGAGACGTTGACGACTCGATACCAGACGCCATCGCAGACAGCTGGCTGGGTTAGCTGATGGTATGATTCCCACAGCAGAAAGCGACGGAAAATCGGAGTGAGTGCGAGTCAGCATGGTGAGTGGCAAAATATCATTCTACGACAGTCGTTCACCAACCAGAGGAGCAGTTCCAGAGGTCTCGGAAGCAGTTCCAGAGCCACTGAAGGGCTGCATAGTGTAGTGAAATTGTATAGTTCTATATTTGTAGTGCATGTCACATACATGTAGCTAAAATTGTAATTATAGGAATTGATACGAGGTACCGGCTTGCCGGGGCCGCGTTGGTGTAGCGGTTAGACTACTCGCCACCCATCTAAGCGAACAGGGTTCGATTCTCGGTTGGGCCGCTCCCGAATCTTTGCATGTGGGAATCGTACCGGATTATGCCATTGGTCGACTGGCCTTCTCGGTGATCTCTCGTCTTCTCCGCCCCTTCATTCCGGCGATGCTCCATACTCACCTCGCTTCACCCTCATGGGCTCTCAAGATCTCTACACTACACCACCAGTTTTCTAGCTGCACGGCACAGTATTTAAACAGCCATTCGTAAACAATTAAATGGTTCCATAATTAAACATGCGAACATGTTTATACGACATCTGACTGTTGCAGTCACAGTCGATAATAACGTTAAAAATTGGAGCGTCTTTTTACCGGTCATGATGTGATATAGCAATGGTAACTTGAGTTATTTATATTTTCGGGCTATGGTTGTGTGACGAACAAAACGATAATTTTAATAATCAGTCAATAAAATAAAAGCTGTTTATTTGACGTGCTAAAAACATACGAGTTAATATTCTTCATTCAACTATAGAGATTATCGTTTGCAATGGTTTGCTCACTATTAAACGAATCCTAATAAGTTGTGTTTTTTTTTTTACTGTACATAAATAACAAGTTTAGCTTGAATAGGAAGTGACTACGATCTGAATATATGAAACCCATGTAACTTTATGCAAAGCTTAACGTATTCAAAGTAAGATAATTCGAGTGTCGTATAACCATAACATGGAAATAATAGTGAAATTAATCAAGTGGCATGTATTAATGTGGTTGTAATGTACAGACCAAGGGTTTATTCACATGTACAATTCGAATAATACTGTTTACATGCTACTATATATACACACAAAACATTACCTATTTACAGTACAAAACACATTATAGGTTTTGATTACAACCGTTTATCATATTTTACTGTTTTGCCACTGCACTGAGACATCTTCACTTAGAAAAAAAGTTGCGAATTCGTTAAAAATTGAATTCATTGACCTGTTTTGAAATGGTGCTCTAACATTAATTTTTTTTCAAATCCCGGCAATGTTAGAGCATGGTGAAAAATAAAACCATCTCTTTTCCTAACAAAGTTCTGCAAAACACAACATGCCTCTACACTTTCAACAGCAAATCCTGTAGAAACGTCAAGGTGCCGATGAAATATTTGCCATTTGTCTGTTAACAACACAAACGTGCATTATATGTAACTTCAAGCACGTGATAAAAGATAATTATTGGTTTTTCTTTATGTAAGGTAAATTTTTACCTCCATATGGGTGATGAATATGTTCTGATAAACTAAATGATTCGTCGCCAATGAATGTGAAAGGAAGGTGCCTGCCATCACGTGAAATTGGTTTGCTGTCTGGAAATATCAGTGAATGGTTCTGCAGTCACTGAAACAGGGCGCGGTTTTTAAATATACTTGAATCCGAACTTTTCCCGTAAGATCCGACGTCAATGTACGTAAACATGTAATTAGCATCATAGTCATCTAACAATACCAATAAAAAGTATTGCTTACGGCAATAATATAGCAATCCGCTATGTGCAGGCTTTATAACCCTAGTATGTTTTCCGTCGATGCATCCAAGACAATTTGGATAATTTGCATGCTTGAGAAAGCCATCATCAATTTTTGGTTAGTTCAAATGTTGCGAAATGTTAATGCATAAATCGCTCATAATAGTTTTTGCAGTAGATCTTCCACATACGTAGATGAAATGTAGATCAGAATATGAGCATCGTGTGGTTACGTACCTGTAAAAATAAAAAATAATAAAATAGAGGACGTTGTATAAGCTGAGGACTTGCACATACGCAGTATTTTAATTGTTACATACATTTACATAAAACTACGTGGGCAGAATTATCTTAGATAACGTTTTACATAATCGAGTAATAAAAAACAGTGTGTTTGACCACTGAAAACTATGATTATGTCCAGGTTGAAAGAAATGCTATACACGTGTATTTGTTGAGATATTGAATAAATAGTATTTTCTCCACGTAATGTACTTTGCTCTAGTTATCCTAAACAACAAAGACATTTTACAGCAACACAGCTGCAGCGATGATGGAAGGGCCTGAGAGATAAATTCAGCAGGGAGTTTTTAAAACAAAAGAACACCAAATAGTATTTGCAGCATCAGGCCGCATGTAGTGTGTTTTTTGTAACCAACTGCATTTTCTGCTGCCTCCTGATGAACCTTGATCTACATTGTCATCGGTGGACCAAGTTGAAGACAACTGTGAAAACCAAAATGAAGAAAATGGTGTCCTTGCTAGAGACGAGGGCTCCAATTCTTCGCAATGAAAAAAAAAACTAAAAAATACATCAGCCCTAGAACAGGACCAATTAGCCAAAATTTCGAAGAGCAAGGACACGAAATTATCAAAGGGCATTAATGAAAACGACCCAGATAGGCTTTTCCTGTTACCAGTGTTACCAGAACTGAAATCAGTTCCCGAAGTAAGTAAACTGGACGTGAAATGGGACTTATTAAAAGTTTTCCGGAAGCATAAGTTACAGCACAACTTCCAGTAACAGCATACCTTCACACCAGTCTGTATTCCACACAGTGACTACCCTACTACAAGCAGGTCTCAGATTTCGCCTTATGCTTTTATCCCTGGTCCTTCCGTTTCATTTGCCAGTACTGCATCTCTGTGTACTGTTCATACATCTGCAGCTACACATGTGTATTCGCTTGCAGATTCCAATGCTTCTGCAGCATCGGATGTTTTCGTGGAAGGGTCCATTATACATGACAAGTTTATATCGTGGCTTCCGTTGACGTGCATCGGTTCTGTGCTTCCTGAGGTATGAAACTTTCAAAGCTGGTTGTCAGCCATTAATTACATTTGCGATGTAATGTTGCTAGAGCATTAGAAATATGAAGATATTTTGTGTCACGATTTTTTTTTTTTTTCAGTTTTCTAATATAATAAAACATTTCTGCTATCCACTTTCTATGATTTGTTTCCATATAATGATGATAGTAATATCTAGGATAATATACAGACTAGTTATCTTTTGTAAATCGGGATACGTCATTTGACCGGATTGTTGCAACATGTTGAATGGTGCAGACATANGCTTCCTGAGGTATGAAACTTTCAAAGCTGGTTGTCAGCCATTAATTACATTTGCGATGTAATGTTGCTAGAGCATTAGAAATATGAAGATATTTTGTGTCACGATTTTTTTTTTTTTCAGTTTTCTAATATAATAAAACATTTCTGCTATCCACTTTCTATGATTTGTTTCCATATAATGATGATAGTAATATCTAGGATAATAGACAGACTAGTTATCTTTTGTAAATCGGGATACGTCATTTGACCGGATTGTTGCAACATGTTGAATGGTGCAGACATAAAGAGTGGGGTTTATCGAAGTGCTCTCTATTCCTGCAGTATATCCATTATATATTTTGCTCCATCAACTTGTCATCCCGCATCACTACGTTTATAAAATACATATAAAGTACACTGAAATAAGTGTTATACTGTTATGTTCGTATATTTCCAAAAAAAATTGTTATTATTAACGAAATACTTTAATGAAACTGCAAGCCTTTTTTCTGCAGAAATACTTCTTCTCATATTGATAGTCTCTCGTTGTCTGTGATTTTGAAGAACAGATGACAGCTCGTCGAAGGATGTTTTCAACGTTCGAAAATAATAAAAGAATTTTGCGCCGTCTTCTTTCAGATCTTCGTACAAAGTATGAAACTGCCCTTTTACTATATGGCTGCTCATCAAGGGCTGCACCCAAAACCGTCGATAACGTTTCCGCATCCTCATATTCACGAGAAGCGCTAGTAAAAGTATTTCTTCATCTTAATCAATTATGCAACTGTCCTCACATTTGTGGTACCACCGAGTTGCCGAAACTCGTCACTCGGTCGCGCCACTCTGTGGCGCCACTATTGGCGAGCATCAGCCACTCTGTGGCGCCGTAGAGCGGCCCGTCTTAACAGCGAGAAAGTTAATAATTCGGTGAGCTCATTGGGGGAACAAAGTTCCTTGCTAGGAGAACCAACTATGAGTCGGGATTTCTAGTTTCCCGGCGGACTACTTATTACGCTCGGCTAGTGATTGTTGGGAATGGCGCCAAGGACGTTACAGCAGCTACGTGCATTAAAAACCATAGTTGAGGATGTGGTGTTAAAAAAATTAAGAAGCACGATTAATAGAATGAAGGAGCAGATGAAGTGTTTGATCGAGCGTATGGGCGAGCAGAATAATGGGGCAGATGACGAGTAGATGAAGGCAATGAACTTGTGTATGAGCGAGAAGTTTAATGGGATGAACGAGCAGTTCAAGGGAGTAAATGAGAGGCTCAGTGATATGAGTGGTGTAAAATGGGCAAATTAGAACCCTACATGGACGAATCAATGAGGTGAACGATAAACTCGACAATAAGAAATAGTAAGAAGCATAGACTCTGGATTTTAACAATGGTGTCAAAAATGATACAGAAAATTACACAACAGAAAGCGGAGCATAGATCCAGTGTTGAGGATCCAATGCAAAACTCCCAATCTGAAACATGCTGACAAAATCAGCAACTTAAGAAGACTGTATCACAGGCAATCTGAGCAGATGAACATGATGTCGGTGAGGTCGCAGGTAAATGAGAGGTAGTCGAAAGGTAACAGGGTTGTGTGATGCTGTGTCTGGATGTGAGGCGCATGCATACAATAAGAAAACCCGAATGGGAATCCCCAGCTCCTACAGATGAATAACTGCAGCAATTCAATGAGTGCTCTTTTTCTTCCCGCAATTATTTAGTAGCATCTTATCTGCAAGTTCCCCTGAACTCGGAGTCTAGGCAATACACATCATTTCAATTCGCCTGGCATGTAAACGAATTTAGGAGGTTACCAATTGAAACAAATCTAAGTGTCTGCCACTTCACCAAGGCACTTGAAGCCTTTCTTGGCCTGGGATTACTGTCATACGCCACATTGAATGTGGATGACACTGTGATGAATTCAGCAATCTGAGAGTTGCACCGAAAACAGTAATATGTAGTTTTAGGACACAAGGATCAATAAATTATGACTGTGAATTGAGAAATATCAGTTTTGTGCAACTTTTAATTTAATTCCTGGGGTACATTATTGACAGCAGCGGATACGCATAAGGCTGCATCAGCACTAGCCTGTATTTCCTTTTGCCCAGAAATAGGGAGCAGCTACAGAAGTACCTACGTGTATTAAAGTACAACCGAAAGTTTGTGGAGAAGTCTCCAGAGTTAATATTGCCTCTACAGCATCTTCTTGAAAAACATATATTGTGGCAGTGAGAACATGAGCAGCAAGTTGCGTGTGATGCANATTGCCTCTACAGCATCTTCTTGAAAAACATATATTGTGGCAGTGAGAACATGAGCAGCAAGTTGCGTGTGATGCAATTATAGCGAATATGCCGAACACACCTGTGTATCGTACCGCCCAGACTGACACTGCGATTGGATTACCTCTAGTGACACATCAGGGATTATACTGGAAGCGGTCCTTTTTCAAGAAAACGATGGTGGTGAGCAGTGCCGAGTGGTTCATGCTAGCTGGAGCAGTCAAGGAGATGAGTTAAATTACACAAGCATGCTGGCTTNTATTATAGCGAATATGCCGAACACACCTGTGTATCGTACCGCCCAGACTGACACTGCGATTGGATTACCTCTAGTGACACATCAGGGATTATACTGGAAGCGGTCCTTTTTCAAGAAAACGATGCTGGTGAGCAGTGCCGAGTGGTTCATGCTAGCTGGAGCAGTCAAGGAGATGAGTTAAATTACACAAGCATGCTGGCTTTAGTATTATCCTGCCAGACGGAAGGTACGTAGTTTTATTCATGGCCGGATGGTTAAAGTGAGCGCCGACCACAAATAACTAATTTATTTGAACCATTACATACTGCTGCATGGGCATGTCACTCGATGGGTTCTTGTATTCCAAGGGTTTGTACCGGACTTATAGTACATGTCACCAAGTCACCAGCTTGTAGCAGATATATTGTAATGCAGCCCATTGGATGGTGGTGTGCGCAGGCAGGACCTCAGTAATTCGCAGTGCTAATAACCAAACGCTTAAATCTCTAAGAAATACGAAGCTGAAGAAGGGCACCCATATAGGGAATAACTACGAATACAAATGTGTATGTAAGTCGCATATGGTGGACGTTAAAAGAATGGAAGGGGGTCCATGACATTCGCAAAACATGCCAATTTCATAAGGGCCTACTGTACAGGAATGTCTGGCAGTTTGCAGCTGTATTTCCCAAGGACATAGAGGAAATACAAATAAAGGTCTATCATGAACGCCAAGGGCATTTTGGGACAGTAAAAACTTGGGCGGCGGCCAGGGAACACTGAGTGCTTAAGGTGATGTGTGGAAAGGTCTGGGTGGTAGTGAACAGACGTGACATGTGCTAGCGCACGAAAACGAACCCGCAAACGCTCAGAGGCGAAGCCACCACAGTACTGGCGAATGAAAAGCTGCAACTGCTTTCAGTCAACATTAACGGTCCTCCAGTGAGTTGGATGCCGGTATGTTTTTATGGCCCTAAATGTATTCACAAAGTATGTCCACTTATTCCCATTGAAAAAAGGTACAGTAAGTTTGATAGTGGCAAAGGTCGTAGAAATATATTGCTGAGAAGTGGGTATGCTAGAAGTGGTGCTGTCAAAAAATGCCGCAGTGTTTGGTGGTGAAACATAGCAAAAGGCTTTGGCTACACATGGGATTAAGATCAAACATGTTTCACTCTACAGACACTCTGGTAATCTATAGGAACAAGTGAACAGAGAGGTAAACTGTCTGCTGAGGACACTTCTGCGAAATATACATTCATTGTAGGCAAGCCACCTTGTTGTAGTGGAGAAGTGCCGTAACAAGAAGATGCACGAGGTCATTGAGATTGCGCTGTATGAACTGTGTCACGGCAGGTCACCACCCCAGTAGATAGCACAAGTGGCCAGTTTACCGGCTAAAACACAATAGAGCAGAAAATAGATTTGTCGTCCAGCCTTGAGACGAATGCGACAAGCAGCGGACAAAAGGAATTGGAAGAGGGCAGCAGACCAGCCACCTGATGTGCTGAACAATGGCGACCTAGTGCTCGCTAAAATAAGTGCAAATATCATCAAATGTTTGGAAAAGGGTGGCAAAGTTGTCAGATCATTATGAATTGCCTTAAGTGGTCATCGAACAAACATGTAAAGAAAGGGGCCTTTGTACTCAGCGACCTAGTAGCCTAATTTACAATATCGATTGCTTGAGGAAATATTGCATTTTATGAAGGGGTGTCTGTGAAAAGAACGTTGTGTCAGGAGTGGCATTGTGAAAGTTTTGTGAGACCTAACAAAGATACAGGGGTCAAGATGAAACAAAGGTCCATTGTAAGACTTACACTGCCTATCATTTTGAAAATATTATTGGATGTTTCCCAGAAAGTAACACAGTGCATTGTCTGCCTAGTGGTGTCTAGTGAAGGACACGAGAGAACCAACCCTTACTGTGAGAAACTACTGCTGTAATATTTTGCACACCACGTGAGCCTAAGAAAATTATAGTGGACCGATTGACTTTGCTCCTGGAATACAGGACAGGAAGAAAAAGTAGACGACCATAGAAGACTTTGTATTTTGAAAAGAAGGGAAACCTGCAATAAACAAGGCTCCCAGTCAGGCGTGAAAGGTTTACTTTGTTGTACTTCCCGGGATGCTAGCAACTTTCGGTGAAGGTTTTAGAGTTACATGTTAGGTTCGATGACGGGATTATCAGCATGGGGAAGGTTTTGACATATTACGAGGCTGCGATGTGCCCTGGTCCCATTAATATCTGGCAAGCTGATCCCCTTCCTTAGAAGATGTCAGATATGTGGCAATAAGTTGCATAGGTGGTGTCCGAGAAAGTACGAGGTTGTGCATGCCATGCTTGCGTATTTTACGAGAAAACAAAAGAAAGGACGTACTAAATTTTAAAAAAGAGACAAAATATTTTTTACAGTAAGACAGAAAAAATTAAAAAAACACGGTAGCATTGTTAGTGTTCTAATGTAGGGTTATTGGTAAGTAATAAAGATTCATTGGCAGCTTACCTGTAAAGCATTGTATTAAGATGCAATGTGAGGGTCACTGTCACAGACCATTTTGAGCAATGGCTGTAGTGTAGTAAACTGAATATAGCATTTAAATATAACTTTTGTTAGAATTCTCATAGAACCTTGTTTAAAATGTTTATTTATTCGTAGCGATTAACATAGTGTAATGTGTAATGTTAAATTTGTAGTTTTAATTTTAATATTATGCCTAATAGACGATTATAAAAGGAGGAAAGTGATAGTAATTAAAAGCGTCATTGGTTACAACCCACTACTTTTTGTGAAGGGTCAGTTTTTTAGACATACTTGGGACCGAAAATAAAGGGCCAGATTTCTCAAATACGCTCAGGAGGAGGGAATCTACATGCCCAGATGACTTGGCAAACTGGGGCCAGTGCAGAAATATAAAGAATTATTGTTATAATAATTACTGATTTAGTAAGGTAACTGGTTGATATTTGTGTAGATGATGACATTAATGTTAACACATTAACATTTTATTGAGGTGCAATAAATGGGGTACTCAAAACTAACAAGTATGTTCGCTATTGTTTGTATTGGGAGCGCCTGATTGGCTAGTATGTTTTGCCGCATTTTGGAGCTGCGGTCTGAGGAATTATGTTTTTTTTTCTTACTCTTGCGTGGCCGGGAACGTCTCGCGAAGGCATGACACCCGCGATATTTTCTCTATCAAGTTCGTCTCTAGTTCATAGGCACATTGAGATATTGGGCGATTAGCGAGAGCGCGGAGTACGCAGTTTTTTTATTATTCTGCTTATACTCTCGCACCTGAGAAGTTAGCCTATAGGTCGGGTTTCCGCGCAAACAAGCGGACCAGATCGCGCGTCGTCGAGACATTGATAAAAGTGAAATGAACAATAGCGAAACCTTTCGGCTTCTGGGCAGCCATAAGATAAAATAGGTGTATTTTATTTCCAACTATCCCTCGAAAAGATACAGTGAAATTTTTAATTAATCACTGAGGTGACAACATAAATGTGCATGTCTCGCTGAAAACTAGAAACAAGTGAGTTATAGGAAAGAAAATTTTACAATAACGTATTGTAACATCCGTCTATAGAACATATTCCCATGTAAATCACAATATTTTGCTGTGCCCGCAATATCAATAAATGTTTTCCCCGATGAAACACGATTTGCCTGATCCCATTATAGATATTTCAACAGTGTTATTTGTAGTTGATCAGATTGTGTTTGTCTTTATCGAAGAAGATGCATCATGCTCTATCATTCCGATCGNCAGGAAAGAAAATTTTACAATAACGTATTGTAACATCCGTCTATAGAACATATTCCCATGTAAATCACAATATTTTGCTGTGCCCGCAATATCAATAAATGTTTTCCCCGATGAAACACGATTTGCCTGATCCCATTATAGATATTTCAAAACAGTGTTATTTGTAGTTGATCAGATTGTGTTTGTCTTTATCGAAGAAGATGCATCATGCTCTATCATTCCGATCGGGCAGCGACCAAGTTGGATGTGTGTGACTTTGACCTTGACTTATGGAATATGTCATGGCATGGTGTTTTATAGTATTGACAGATATTGTATGATGCATGTAAAGCTCTAATAAGTGATATGAATCAGTGAAATAACATTCACTGAAAGTCAGTTGATAAGATACTGTCAACTGGAAAATCAAACAAATGAACTGTGAACAAGTGATTAATGGCAGAGGAGTTCTCGACGTTCTGTGGGAATCACAAATATATCCGTGAAATTCAGCCATCGTATTAATATCTGACACTGGTTATCAATCGCTAAATTGTTACTGGTTTTCAATGATTTGGATTATTTCTCACTGTTTCAGATTTAGAATGTATATATGGTTCCAAAGTTGTTATCTGGAGTTTGCCACCCGAGGTGCTAGTGGCGCTATATTTGGTTCCATCATTGTCTGCTGAGGATGCTGCAATATGCAGAAATCATGATATCCATAGTTATTTTAGCTAAAGGATGTTGTTATCTGCTGCAAGGCTTGTTTCTGGATTGGGCCACTTGAGTTGCTGCAGCTGGAAGCTTAATTTTTTCCATTCTTTATAAGGTAGAGTGCACCATAGTCAGTATATACATCTGATCGACTGTATCTTTGTTTATGCTGTCAGTTCTTAAATCGCGGAGTGTGAATGTGTGTACATGTCTATGTATATATATTACAAATGGTTTCATATCGAAGTGCACATTACCACACATGGAACTCCAGTTCGTAACTACGTATTTATTTCAAAATAACTCAAAAATGTAAGGAAGGTGACCGGTCCCGAGCCCACAACCTTTAAGTTGTAAGAAGGATTACGATCTGAATAACCTTCCAAAACAAGAAGGTAAGTGCAGTTATAAATGCCCTATTTATAAAAATTCACATACAGCCATATGAGTGTTTCGAACATGATGTTACCACCAATGACTAATCGCACTTTCACATGCCATATACACTGGAGAGCCAAAAAAAAAAACTGGTATAGGCGTGCGTATGCAAATAACAGAGGTATGGAACCAATCAGAGTAACGCGATGCGGTCGGCAGCGCCTATATAAGACAACAAGCGTCTAGCAAAGTTGCTAGATTGGTTACTGGTGCTACAATGGTAGGTTATCAAGATTTAAGTTAGTTTGAACGTGGTGTTCTAGTCGGCGAACGAGAGATGGGACATAGCATCTCCGACGTAGCGATAAAATTTGGATTTTCGCGTATGACCATTTTACGAGTGTACCTTGAATATTGGGAATTTAGTAAAACATAAAATCTTCGACATCGCTGCGGCCGGAAAAAGATCGTGAACGAATGGGACAAACGACGACTGACGAGAATCATTAAACGTGACAGACATGCAATCCTTTCTCAAATTGGTGCAGATTTCTATGCTGCGGTATCAACAAGTGCCAGCGTGCGAACTATTTAACGGACCACCATTGATATGGGCTTTCGGAGCCGAAGGCCCACTCGTGTACCTTTGTTGATTTCATGACACAAAGCTTTACGCCTCACCTGGGCCCACCAACACCATCATTCGACTTTTGATAACTGGAAACACGCTGCCTGGTCCAACGAGTCTCGTTTCCAATTTTATCAGGCGGATGGACGTGTACGGGTATGGAGACATCCTCATGAATCCATGAACCCTACATGTCAACAGGGGACTGTTCAAGCTGGTGGAGGCTCTATCATGGTATGGGGCGTGTGCAGTTGGCGTGAAATGGGACCCCTGATACGTCTACATATGACTCTGACCAGTGACAGATACGTAAGCATCCTGTCCGATCACCTGCACCCATTCATGTCAATTGTGCATTCCGACGGACGTGGACAATTCCAGCAGGACAATGCGACACCCCACACGTCGATATTTGCTACAGAGTGGCTCCAGGAACACTCTTCTGACTTTAGACACTTCCATTGGCCACCTAAATCACTAGACATGAACATTATTGAGCATATCTGGGATGCCTTGCAACGTGATGCTAAGAAGAAATTTCCACCGCCTCGCACTCCTATGGATTTGTGGACTGCCCTGCAAGATTAATTGTGTGAATTGCCTTCTGCATACCTTCAGATATTAGTCGAGTCCATGCCACGTCGTCTTGCGGCACTTCTGCGTGCTCACGGGGGCCCTTCATGATATAAGCAGGTGTACCCGTTTTTTTTACTCTTCAGTGTATGTTCTGCAGACCAAAATATTTTTAAGTGTTTATTTTAGTAAATATAAAAACGCCATGTAAAAATTGTAATGTGCTGACACTCGAACTAGAGCCAGCTCCATATGTGGTCCGTCTCTGTGGGGGGTGACCCACCTCACCCCACCCCCTTCGCCAGGCAGACCAGCTCGCTGCTCCGTCACTCGCGGGGAATGATTGATGGCGGTGACCTGGCTGGCAGCCAGCCCCTCATCCTACCCTCCTGCTGGAGAAGCCAACGAGTTTAGAGAATACGCAAGAATATTCTGGGAACTAGGACCCTCGGCGCAATGCTGCATTTAGAGAAATTTCTGGGTGATGGCCTACAACCTAATAAATATTGCAGTGGTCCAAGGATCAGCATTCTTTTTGTGGAAGCCAATTGGCTGAGTTCAGGAATCGAGCGACGGTGAATGGGACGGACGACGGTGGGAGATTGCAAGGAGGCGGCGGACGAGGTGTGAATGGAAGAGGCTGTGTGACACCCTACGAACGACGACTAATATGCATTAGGGGGTTCGGAGAGCTCCGGAACATTGCGAATTGGTGGGACCTGGACTAAACTGAGGTGGGACTGAATGAACATGTGATACGGATTTTATTAAATATATTGAAACTCTCAAATATGGACATTTATTTTATAAAATAATTGAATAGGTTTGGATATACTAGATATTATAACTGATTTTTAATTACTTAACTACATTAATTTCTTTGAGGTAATAGTAAATTGTATTGATTTAAATCATTAATTGTAAACAGCAAGTGATAACAATTTATCGTTAGATATTGGGTCGAGAGAATTTTGTTTGTAGTTATTTTTAATAAAATTAGGAAATTAAAATTATCACATTTATTTAATGAAGACCTCCATCCTTTACCAAACCTTGTTTAGCCCGCTGACTTTTGAGAGTGATTGTAACACTATTGTCAGGTGGGATGGAGGCATTTTATTTAAAATAAAATAAAATAACTGTAATTAATTTTTCAGTTCAATATTAACTAGTAGGTAAAATTTGTAAATATAATAATATATTTAGTAATAATAGGCCGTGGAATTATTTTGAAATGTTTGGATGCTAACAAGGTAAATGTTAGCAGATATGGAAGTACATCGCACTATGATGGAAGGGCTAAGTAGCCAAATAAATAGTGTCAAGGAATATGTAAATAGCCAAATTAGTAGTGTTAATGACAATGTAAATAGTCAAATTAGTTGCGTTAGTAAGAATGTAAATAGTAAAATATATAGTGTAAGTGAATCTGTAAACAGTGTTTGTGAACATGTGGATATAAAAATAGACAGTGTGAACGAAAATGTAGACCAAATGATAGAAGGTGTAAGCAAATTAGTGAACAATAAAATATACTTGTCGGCAAGACAATTGACAGTGTGAGCGAGAGAATGGACAGCGTGAATAAAAGGATGGACAGTGTTGAGCAGGAAATGAAACACGAAGTAAGCACTCTCAAGAAGGAATGGCAGGAATTCCGGCAGAAGCAGGGGAGAAAGTATTCAGCAGCTGAGAAGGAGCTGAGATCGACCGCCAACCAGCTGGTGAATGTGGTCGGCGAGGAAAAGGTAGTGGTCACTGTCAATAAAGACATCGGAGGAGATGCCCAGCCATTCTACAGTTTGGGTACCCCTCAGCCAAGGGTGGGTAAAGGCGTCACAATAAAGCCCACCCCGTACAATGAATAGTCACCTTGGCAAGAATACCAGCACCAGTTCGAGATCGTTGCTGCCCTCTATGGCTGGACGCAAGAGCAGTGGGCATACTACCTGGCGGCTGTACTAAAGGGGCCTGCATGGAACAAAATGAAGTCGCTGCCAGAAGGACATACACTGGACTACTCCACATTGGTGATGGCTGTGAAGCTGCTATTTGGCGACCGATACCTGCGACACGCCCACAAAGCCCAACTGCGAAGCCTCATCCAGTGACCAGGGGAACCACTGCAGGAGCTGTGGCAGGACATCGTGAGGCTGTCACGCCTTTATCTTAAGAGGTGCTCTGAGGAGGCTTGATATGTTATCGCAGTCGGCTTATTCGTGGATGCTATCGCTGATACCGAGGTGCAGCAAACTGCTTGTCTGGCTGCACCTCATACCATGCAGGATGCTCTGGCCCGAGCACTGGAGGTGGAGTCAGCAAAGCAGGCATCAGTGCCCCAACGTCCAGTGCGTAGAGTGATGATGAACGAAAAGGAGGGCGACAGCATCAAGAAGACGCTGAAGGAATTGTAGACGACCATCGGGGACATTGTTTCCAGGGTCCGCGCTGTGGAAATTCGCCATTCCCCAACCAAACACCCTGAATGTTGGTCGCGTGGACAGCCGGGGCACCTGAGAGCAAACATTCCTCAGCAGAAGCAACCAGGGAGTAGTCAGCGAGTGCTACATCTTCAGGAAACCTGTAAGCACTGGTCTTCAGGGGCAAAGATCGGAGATTGCTGGAGGGAAGGGCCCAATATTTTTGCATATGCATTCAATGAAGCAGGACTTGGATACCATATTGGTGTAGGGGAGCCTAGATGATGTTTCTTGTTAGATGGTCATTAACACAGGGGCGACTATAACGGTGGTAAAACCAGACATTCTAGGGTCTACCCCGCAGCGATCGTCCGATAAAAGTGTGGATAACTGCTATTTAATTACAGTTACAAGCGAGACCACACCAGTCAGAGGCAAGAGAAGGGTACTCTTACAGCTCAGTAACTTTAACATAGAGCATGATATTTACATAGCAGAAATAGAGGACGAATAAATTTGGGTCTTAATGTATTACGTAAGCTGGAGTGCTGTATCGATACTCGACTGGGGGTGTTACTGGCAGGTTATACCGAGTTGTTAGTGTCAACACGACGAGATTTATCTTCATCAATGAGCTGCCCGGTAGTTTGTAATCAGTCGACTGTGCTCCCCGCATCTAGCGAAATTGTTATTCCAGGGAGATGTCAGGGTAAATTCGTCATGTGGTTGGGCATAATCGATCCAGCCCAGAAAGTTGGCACTTAACCAAATTGTGTGAATGTAGCGAGGACTTTGATTTCTTCAAAATCGGACAGTTTACCAGACAGGATAATTAATTTATCTGATCGCGATATCCGCCTTGAGGAGGGGGCCACTATAGGGGTTTGCAAGCAGATCTCATAGATACTTTCTAATGTAACAGAAGCTTCTATGCCACAAAATACCGAATGTCCACTGTCAGATGCTCTGAGGGAACTGCNTTGTGTGAATGTAGCGAGGACTTTGATTTCTTCAAAATCGGACAGTTTACCAGACAGGATAATTAATTTATCTGATCGCGATATCCGCCTTGAGGAGGGGGCCACTATAGGGGTTTGCAAGCAGATCTCATATATACTTTCTAATGTAACAGAAGCTTCTATGCCACAAAATACCGAATGTCCACTGTCAGATGCTCTGAGGGAACTGCNATACTTTCTAATGTAACAGAAGCTTCTATGCCACAAAATACCGAATGTCCACTGTCAGATGCTCTGAGGGAACTGCTGACAAAAACAGGAGAAAATCTCAAAAGGCGACAAGAGAAGGTTGTCTCAGAATGACTACAGTGACATAAAGGTTCTTTGTCCTGTGAGCTCAATGACATTGGCCAAACTAATGTTGTATGTCATCGCATCGACACAGACGATGCCAGTCCCATAAATCAGCCACCAAGGCGAATACTGCTAGCTTCGCATGAGGTGGTTGACGGTATTCTGAAAGAGATGATGGATTTAGACTTGATAGATCCATCAGCCAGTCCACGGTCTTCTCCATTGTGCTTGTTAAAAAGCAAGGTAGCCCTATTAGATTTTGTGTTGCTTACCACCAATTTAATAACGTGACCAAGAAAGAATCTTACCTACGCCTTAGGGTAGACGACACACTGAATAGCCTAGAATGTTCACGACGGTTTTATACTTTAGACATGAAGATCAGATATTGGCAGTGCGAGGTAGACCCAGAAGACAAAGAAAAGATTACCTTTTTTGTCAATGGGAAAGGAAACTCGTAATTCAAGGTTATGTCCTTTGGGCTTTGCAATTCCCCTGCCACCTTAGAACGACTGATGGAGAAAGTTCTGTCCTTAGATATTTGCCAGGTGTACGTAGACGACATTGTGGTCACAGGAAGAACATTTGAACAGCACCTAAAATGCCTAGATTTTGTGTTTCAGAAAATCGATGCAGCCAACCTGAAATTCGTTCTTAAGAAATGCCACCTTTTCCAAAATAAAATTAATATCTTGGGCCATGTTGTGTCGGCCCATGGGATTGAAACAGACCCTGAGAAGACCAGAGCAGTAAGAGATTGGCGTCTACCAAATTATGGAAATAAAATGCAGAGTTTCCTCGGCTTATGTGTTTACTACCATCGATTTGTAGATAAATATAACAACTTTTAAATTTGACTGCATTGTGTCTAAATAATGCAATTAAAATCAGTGAACCTATGCCGTCAAGAAAAGAACAAAATCCATCCGGTAGCACAGATGTGGCTAAAGATGACACCACAGAAAAAATTGCGAGCCTTGTTATCAGCACCGGGAAAATTAACACCAACACCAAAAATATTGCGAAGAACTTTTGTTTCACTGAGACAGTCGTCAAAAGAAAACATTCTTTCACTGAAAGAGAAGAAAATCAAAAGTAAGGGGGAAATCTAAGAAACAAAACCAAACTAGATTATCATCAAATAAAACAAAGAAAGCAACATGTTCAGAGAAACGAGCATGACGAAGCAGATGTTCTTTGCAAGTTTGGCAAAATTACTTACAGAGACATTCGAAGCTGCACAGCTGGAGACTGGATTCAGTGCCAGTGTTGTAAACTGTGGTACCTTGTGTGCTGTGTCAGTGCATTTCAATATAACAGTTCATATGTGGAATATGCCCATTAAAAGAGTGAAAAGAAAAGAAAAGACCCACTTTACTCCATTGGTGATATTATTTTCCCCCCTTTTGTCAAAAAGGTGTCAAAATATTTTTTGCTCATTTTACATGCTTACAGTTAGTTTTTAAAAACTAAATAANCCCTTTTGTCAAAAAGGTGTCAAAATATTTTTTGCTCATTTTACATGCTTACAGTTAGTTTTTAAAAACTAAATAATCATTGTCTGTACATGAATTTAAACTCGAATGTATGCCTGATTTTCCCACAAAATAACTAATAACCATAATGAGTTTTTTCTCCATGATATTCGGTTATTTCAAAAAAAGTTACCCGAATTACCTCGGTCTACCTCTATACTAGAATATTGAATACTGCAGAAACGAATCATACTGTAACGACTCTTCAAGTACAACTATGACTTGGGTGAAATTCCAAGTGATAGTCTTCAAACAAGAATGGCAGCAATCCAGCAGTTAAAAACCATTTCGCATTCGTCCAAAACTGCTGCCACTCACGCAGAATTTCATTATATAAGCTGTTAGCATGTCTAATCTGAAATTTATGCCCCTTCTTACACCTACTTAAAGATTAGGCCTCCACTTACCAACCCTCTGCGCCAGAACATATATACTTTTACTACTCAGAAGATGACTTTTTCAAACAGATTTACATTGATTTTGTGTTTCTTGTACGTTTGTGAAACTGTGTAGAATGCGCTAGGTTTATGTATGCCACGTCATTCAGTGTTTTGTTTCACTTTGCTCTTCGTTGTTTTATTATAGGCATATTAGAGCTCTTAGATTAAGACATTTCAGTCTAATTTCTAAACACGCAAAGCTTAATATACAGGATGTTATACACAATTTCCCACAGGGCTGTGGAAGTCGCAATTATAATTTTCAAGCTGTAATAACTGTTTTCTTATTAACAGAAAATAATGTAACTCATTCTACTCTAAACTTTTATCAAAATAATATTATGCTAACATTTTGCGATAAAATGATTCCACGTGTGATTTTAGCTTAATGACGTAATACTCTGAAAGTATTAATAGACTGTTAAGTTTAGCCTTATTCGGATATTCTTGCTNCCCTTTTGTCAAAAAGGTGTCAAAATATTTTTTGCTCATTTTACATGCTTACAGTTAGTTTTTAAAAACTAAATAGTCATTGTCTGTACATGAATTTAAACTCGAATGTATGCCTGATTTTCCCACAAATTAACTAATAACCATAATGAGTTTTTTCTCCATGATATTCGGTTATTTCAAAAAAAGTTACCCGAATTACCTCGGTCTACCTCTATACTAGAATATTGAATACTGCAGAAACGAATCATACTGTAACGACTCTTCAAGTACAACTATGACTTGGGTGAAATTCCAAGTGATAGTCTTCAAACAAGAATGGCAGCAATCCAGCAGTTAAAAACCATTTCGCATTCGTCCAAAACTGCTGCCACTCACGCAGAATTTCATTATATAAGCTGTTAGCATGTCTAATCTGAAATTTATGCCCCTTCTTACACCTACTTAAAGATTAGGCCTCCACTTACCAACCCTCTGCGCCAGAACATATATACTTTTACTACTCAGAAGATGACTTTTTCAAACAGATTTACATTGATTTTGTGTTTCTTGTACGTTTGTGAAACTGTGTAGAATGCGCTAGGTTTATGTATGCCACGTCATTCAGTGTTTTGTTTCACTTTGCTCTTCGTTGTTTTATTATAGGCATATTAGAGCTCTTAGATTAAGACATTTCAGTCTAATTTCTAAACACGCAAAGCTTAATATACAGGATGTTATACACAATTTCCCACAGGGCTGTGGAAGTCGCAATTATAATTTTCAAGCTGTAATAACTGTTTTCTTATTAACAGAAAATAATGTAACTCATTCTACTCTAAACTTTTATCAAAATAATATTATGCTAACATTTTGCGATAAAATGATTCCACGTGCGATTTTAGCTTAATGACGTAATACTCTGAAAGTATTAATAGACTGTTAAGTTTAGCCTTATTCGGATATTCTTGCTNGATTTTAGCTTAATGACGTAATACTCTGAAAGTATTAATAGACTGTTAAGTTTAGCCTTATTCGGATATTCTTGCTGTTTAACAACTTATGTGTGTTTGGAGATCACTATACGTCTTCATTTCAAAGCTGTCTTTAAAAGATGGACAGTTTCGTATGAAGAGTTTATTTTTGAAAAAAATTAAATAAAATATTTCCAAACTGCGTGAATTTTACGTCGCAGTATCAAATGTGAGGAAGGCGTTTGTTTTTCTTAAATCTCTGCTACAGAGCAGCGGAAGTAGAGGGGAACTTTATCTGTATCAAAACCCTTCACTTTCTTTTGCTTCCCTCCTTCGACTTTTTCATCTCCTTCCCCAGGACTCTGAATATTATTTGCGTCTGTTTTGCCTGTCACTCCTGGCTTGATAATAAGAAAAGTAAAAGGCTGGGCGAAGGGGTAAAACCAAAGAAAAATGGCCGCCCGTGAAGTGGAAACTGCAGGGGATAATAATGAAGGAAGAAATGGTAAGTAATAAATGATTTATGGGCGGATCAGAGGGGGGAAGGGAAGGGAAAAGAAGAGGCATATTTTCTGGAGAGTTGGAAGGGAAAGAAAATGTACGGGAAAGTTTAAAACAAAAATTATAATAATAAGTTTTGAGAAATATTTCAAGTTAGAAGAATCTAAAAACGGTACCAGGTCTGGACGCTGTCAAGCTAGTTCAATTGGTAACAGGCGTATTGTACTAATCCTTTAGTCTTTTTTTTTTGCTTAGGTATCGCCAGCAAGCTTTAATTAACAAAAATAGAAACATCGTTTTTAAAAGTTTTGAACATTCTATTAAATTAAACTAGCGGTATAAATTTTGGCTGCTTGGTAATTTAGTAACTGACAATAAATAATAAAAACAACTAGCCTAAAATTGTTGGCCACGTTAGTATGGGGTTAAGTGTTAGTGTCAACTAAGAAGCCAAGATTACAAATCCCTGTTCATTATAAGTATACACAAAAACACATCAATGGTAGGTATTGTTTGCATGCTTTAGATGATATAACTTGAGTCACAAACTTTTAAGCAAAAACCATGAAAAGTAAAATATGAAGAGAATAGCGAAGTCATTATGGTATTAATTGAATGAGTTAAGTTATTTAGATATGATCGTACTCAACATACACATGCCTCAAATTGGTACATTTAAGAAATAATTTTCATGCTTATGTCATATCCCGTGAGCTGCGAAGAAATTTACTGTGGAGAACTACGAGAGATTTTGTCCTTATAGGTTAGACAATCGCTCACATATTAAAAAAATTCCTAAAATCAAGGGGAAAAAAGGAAATATTTTTGCAACAATGAAGTATTTAATACACGAACTACCATATTTTTACATGCAAAAAANAAGGGGAAAAAAGGAAATATTTTTGCAACAATGAAGTATTTAATACACGAACTACCATATTTTTACATGCAAAAAATTCAGTTTCTTACTGGCCAGTGGATCATTTGTATGCAACGAAAAAAAAGCTAAGTGAAGAGATTTTGGCGGNAAAAATTCAGTTTCTTACTGGCCAGTGGATCATTTGTATGCAACGAAAAAAAAGCTAAGTGAAGAGATTTTGGCGGCTCTTAACAGCGAGGTCTTGAGAGATGATGAGGGTGATTGGGGTGAGTATGGAGCGGCGTTGGAATGAAGTGGTAGGGGAAACGGGAGATCCCTGAGAAAACCGGCCAACCAACGGCATCGTCCGGCACGATACCCACTTGCGGAAATCAGGTGACCCACGTCTCGTGTACGTTGAATACAGCAGCAATTTACAACTGAAAACTTTGATGAACTTAGTTGCGACCGCAGTGGTGTAGTGGTCAGACTGCTCACCTACGGCCAAGGCGGTGAACCGGGTTCGATTCCCGGCGGGGTCGCTCCCAGATTTTCACATGTGGAAATCGTGCCGGAAGATGTCGCTTGTCGGCAGACATTTTCGGCGAGCTTCCGTTTCTCCCGCCTCTGCATTCCAGCTCTGATCCATACTCACCTCGTTTCATCATCACCGGCTCTCAAGACCTCGATGTTAAGAACCGCCCAAATATCTCCACTCTCTCCACTCTACAATACTTACTAGACATCGACCCTAAGACAGCATGTTACTAAGGCAGCGTTCTAGAGACGTCGAACAGATGCAGTTCTTCGTTTAAGTTAAATTATAAAGCGCAGTTAGAGGAAGTTTTCGGCAGAGGGAGCCATATTCCCCAAACTTCTGTCATTCATAATTTCGAACGGGTGACCTCAAGCCATGAAGTTCGGCAAGTTGTATGCTCCCTTGCATTAGACCAATACATATTTTGGTAAAATATATCTTCAGTTTTTTTAACATGCACATTAATACTGCGTCTCCATTATAGATGCTACAAAGATTGTGCAGCACGCTAGTTAAACCCGATATGCTGTGACAATTTAAATAATGCCCCGCAAGGGAACATTTCTTTTTTACGTGGAGAAATGCTTTCACGTAAATTATGTAATGCTAAAATTGAGTAGGTATAGTACTTTACTTAAAACCACGCCCTATCCTGTGCTGTAGATGGTAGCATATCAAATCGCGGTACGAAAGTCCTTGGTGCGATCTCCAGGTAAGACTTGCATAACATTTTTTGATGAAATTGGACGTTAATTACCCTTGCATTACCCGAATGGCATAAAAGTGAAGACAAAAGTGTCCAAGTTAAAATTCAAAATAGCCCCCCCCCCCTTCTCCCTTCGTCACAAGCAAAGTAAAACCAATTTAGAGACCAATTCACTTAAACATTTCTAAAATAAATTTTAGCACCATTGAATTTTAAAAAATGTGTTTTGCTGCTGCCACAAACCATGCGGAAATTTGGCATAGTTTTCATACAAATAGACACTTCTGAGATTACGCAATTTTCAGTATGAAGATATCGTTGTGGACGCTTCCAAATTTTTTCAACATTTTAACCGAATCTCAAAGAACTTGATAAACAATAACACAACCTGCAGCTTTTTTAGTGTTGTAATTATATTATAAAATGGCCGCTTAGTTTTGTAGTTTACCAAAAACACCTTTGGAAAATTTTTAAAAATTTTAAACAAACCTGGTTTGTCCCATTATTACTAGCGGCAGTATAAAATATTTTATTATGATATTCTTTTTAATCGCACATTTTTTGAGCCAAAAATTCAATCGAATATCTTGTAATTTAGTAGCCATTCGTTCGCATAACACACTATTTATTCTACATTTAAACAGCCATGTGTATGTCTTCAAAAAATTTACTTATTGAGTCCAGCGGATAATAGTTTATTAAATTGCAGACTATCCTAATTTTAATTTGGTGTTTCGTAGCATAACAAGTCAGTCTGTAGACACCAAAAGAGGAATACAGATGTTTTTCAAGCAAACTATTTGATTTTGAAGGTATATTACATTTTTTCTGTAATGCTAGAAAATAAATGATAAAATAATCAACAAAATGTTTAATCAAAAAATTATTGTTCGTTAAACCCAAAAAAAAGTTTTCTCATATGTCTAGGAAGGAAACTATACTGTTATATTTGAAGAACAATTTTTTTTAAACTGTATTTTTAAAAAATGACGCTTCTTTCTACCCCATACATGTAACACTCGTTCATTTGTTCGAAAAAATGCCTGCGTTTACACATTGATGTCCAACGCACGCGCCAACAGTAAAAAAATTAATGCTAAATCGATTCTCATTTTAAAAATAAACAGTACTCAATGCGTACGGCAACAAAAATGCTTTGTGGTGTTCTGAATATCAGTTATAAAACAACCCTTGCTGTCCATGAAGACCTAACCATAAAATATAGATGTGCTTCGGTGATTTTTCAGTCCAAACTTTCAAGTTTTCGTTTTTATTTGCATGATAAATTTTTCGAATGAATAGAAGAGCTAGCTGCTGCACCACTTCTCCAACCCCTAACTATTCCTGCCAACTCCCTTACCCAAACNTTCTTGACACAACCTTCACTACAGGAATATTTTTGAAACATTCGAAAATATAAACAAAATTGCAAATGCGCTATTGTAAATACATTGAAGAACACCAAGTAACGTCGTCCAATAAAATTGTTTTTACATCTCTCACTTCACGTGCAAAGGGCAATCTGAGCGTAAGTGGGCTATCACAACTTGCCTGCACTGGTCGGTCTGCAGCAATCAGACTACGTGTCTTATAGCAGCTCGTCTTACAACACGACGATTTCATTTGGCTGTGCAATTACATTACTTGTGTATAGTCTGTTCACGGTCAAGTGAGCACTTTTGAGGCCCTATATACTTTTTCTTGTTACCCATATTTAATAATTTAACAATCTTTTAAAGTAAATATTGCCATGTAAGTAATAAACACATTGTGTATATTCCACAGCACTCAGGATTTTACGTCTAAAGCTAAAATAAAATATATTTATTGACTACTATTCCAAATGAGAGGGCTTTTCAAAAGTGCTCACTCCACCGCGAATAGCCTCCTATATCACAGAGTGTGTTTTCGATACCTGGAATACGATGGCGAACACAAGTTGAACAGATAAGATACTTAGAGCCAGGCCGTAAAGTGAGACTGAGACGGTGATGGTGGATGGAGGTTTCATGGCCCAAATGAGTTGCCACTCATTTGGACCATGATGTATCAGTGGTCCGTTGGTGGTGAAGAAGTTAGGTAACAGAGGGTTCCCACACCTACGTAGCCCCACCAGTGCCACCTCACTGCACTGACGAGCACCTGGACAGAAGGATCGTTTGGGCCGCCCTGACTGACAGAACAGCAACCACGTGTGCAGTCAGAGCCACCGTTGTCCACTATGCGTCTATACGTACACTATACCATCGATTGTTTGAGATAGGTTTACTTTCTCATATTCCTCTGGCACATTTATCCTTGACACCTGCTCATCGTAGTGAACGTCTCTGGTGGTGTCGGGACAGAGTGTGTTGGAGAGGTGAATGGAGATAAGCGGTGTTTAGTGATGAGAGTCGTTTCTGCCTTGGGCAAAGTGATGGCCGTGTTCGCGTACGCAGACGTGTAGATGAGCGGAATAATCCATCGTATATTCGCACTAGCCATACCGGACCCACGCCTGGGATCATGATATGGAGGGCCATGGGCTACACACAAAATTTCTTCTGGTATACATTCAGAGGAGCATGACGAGTGCGTCGTACATCTGTGATCTTGTCAACGCAATCCTCCGACCATATCTCGACACACTGCACGAACCAATCTACCAGCATGATAACGCGTGTCGCCGTATTTTGCATATGTGCTAGGTACTGTGTCACTGTAGCCGAAGTTTTGCGTGTGCTTTACAAGAAAACTCTGGGTCCTGGGTATTTGCAACTAGAGGACCAGTTTTGTAAATAGGTCATACAGCTCAACAAAGGAGGATCAAACGTTAATAATTCCCCATTGTGAAAAAGTTGTCTCTAATAAGATAGTGGTCAGCCCTGTTATTTTCTTTATTAGGAAAGGCGTTAATGAGTTTAGGCTAGCAGGTTGAAGTTCCTGATATCGGAGAACAATGTTCGGATAATTGTAACGTAATTTCACTTCGTTTCAGATATTTGACAAAAAACCGTTTAAAATGTTAACTATGAAGGGTTCATATCAACATCATCCGTAATATTCAGGTTCTGCTTGAAATTGTCCAATGGAAATATTATTTCCCATTTAATTTTGCATAAGCAATAACTTCGCTATGTTTGTCGGTCGATTTCCGCCCCATCCTGTATATATATATATATATCCTTTGGAAAAACAAAAAAGGATAGCACCCCTTTGAACCTTCCTCTTTCGAACCCCCCCCCCCCCCC
>NQII01000343.1:1492750-1541028 GCA_002778355.1 Clitarchus hookeri
TATATATATATATATATGTGTGTGTGTGTGTGTGTGTGGCAGTTAATATAAAATTAACATAATTATATTAAAATGAATTCATACAATTGAGATGGAGTCTAGTAATTACGTTGTAACCATCTTTCATATGTCCCGAGCTCTTAATTTTTTCTGCTCGGAGCTGGTAAATTCACGACGCCTATAATTCAAAATGTCAATATACTTTTTAATAATAATACGAAATTCACAGTATCATTGTTAGTGTTGCAACTATTAACAGTATATATCATCATGAGAACAATGCAATCCCATAAGATATGGTTTACACAGTATGCTTTTTAATTAATTTTATACAAAATACTAATGAATGAATCCCTAAATGAGGACAACGAGCATACAGTTCTATTAAATAAGAATGGAAATGCATTTGTCTGAACCCCTAAGTACCTCATAAGCTCCACGCTAGCCCTCAACCCCGGTCTCTAGACATACTTCGAGGGAATGTAAACATTATTTTTAGGACATTGTTGTCAGAAGTTTTAAATGTGTTAAAATTACTGAATTTGGACATTTATGAAAATACCAAGGAGTGTAGATTATTATCGGAGCAGAGTTTTTAGATAAGAGTTTAGTGAAGGGTGAAAATTCTAATAAGTAAAAGAATATATTTCGTTCTTTATGCCTTTTTTTGCTCATTTTGCTGAACACCCACAAATTATTTCAAGAATAACAATTTACTTTTTTCAGTTATTAGCTCATTTATGTGCAGTTTGGGTCTAGTGTGCTGAATACTACACCTCTAAATCCTATCGATAGTTAAAATGGCAAAACTAAAACGAATTAAAATGTTAGAATGATAGTCGCTCATTACAAGATAAAACTCAAAGTAGCTTGTAAAATATTTGTGAGGATTTTCCTTTTACAACGGAATGGAGAGAAAACAAGAGTAGTCTTAGAATTATTTTATGAAAGCTGGGTGTTTATGAGAGTACATAATGTGTTGACAACTTTCTAGCAGTAGTCTCAAAGTTACTAATTAAATGCCTTCCAAAAAGTTACGGCAACTTTATGCGCACGTGGCACATGTACAGTACAGCGCGTGCGTTAATCAAAATCGTAACACTACGGAAGAGTAATATCGATTATTT
This sequence comes from Clitarchus hookeri, assembly GCA_002778355.1. NCBI lineage: Eukaryota > Metazoa > Arthropoda > Insecta > Phasmatodea > Phasmatidae > Clitarchus > Clitarchus hookeri. The sequence continues at coordinate 1,493,878 of NQII01000343.1, forward strand.
CCTGTCGAATGTCTGTGTCGTATCAGCTGCGGTGGACCTGCTGAGGGAAATAACCTGTGGTTTCAAACACTGTACTGTGCCCAGACTTTACGCTGAGCGTTGTTTACACACCAAATTACCTTCGAATGAATCGTTTGGACAGTTAAAGGAGTTTGAGTGACGACTTGAGATGTGACTCCATGAGACACTGAAGCCACAGTTGCGCAACACCATGGACGGTTGAGAGACAGAGCGAGGTGGCGCAATGGAAGGACCTGGGCCCGAATCACGCTCTGACCATCCTGATTTCGGTTTTCCGTGGTTTCCCAAAATCGCTCTAAGCGAATGCTTGGATGGCCCCTTATTGCAAGCGATGGCTGATTCCTTTCTCATTACTGCTTTTCTGAGCGAATTGCTCCGTCTCCAACGACGTCGCTATTAACGAGACGTCAAGACCTACATACGTACGTTGGACAATAAGTGTCAGCTAGCAGATCAATGTTGGCGCCTTTCGACCAGAGAAACTTTCCCATTTCTGCACGCATGGTACTCGATACCACTGAAAATAATGACGAACGAAAGTATTTTCGAATCGTATGAGCGGCCATAGCGGTGAGAAGAACGATCGCAGAACAGATTCGCATCATGGATGTCAACAGGAGCAACCGCAAAAGTTTAGTTGGAACTTAAGATCCAATCAAAGATGCCGCTATGGAGGCTTTCAGTCCCGCCTTATAGGCCTACTTCATTTCATATAAGTTGGCCAGATTCTGAAAGTCAGTGAGTGGCAACTTGAAATATTTGAAACAAACAACGAGCCATTTACAAAATCCTGTATCAGCTGATACACGAACGAACAAAAGTTAATACTACGTTGGCTATTCTGAGTGCACTACCGACGCACATTAGACCAGCCGAAAATACGCGCGATAAGAAAGAGTTCCTAGGTTAATTAATAAATTTTATTTTAAGTGGTCATAAAACAGCAGTTTTCAGTGTTAGAAACTAAACTTCGTGCTAAAGTAGAAATGTATAAGTGTTCAAAATTAAAGACACAATTAAAACGATCTGTATACAAATGAAACGCAATTTCAAATCCTTTTTTTACGTCTTAATCGCCCCTCTCCAACCACGCTTTTTATTGCATGCTTCATATTAATTCCAAAACCATTCATAAATATTGCATAATATTGTTGAATAATTTTTTCTAATAATTTAAAGAAATACATTTCAAATTCGTGTCGTTCCGAACCAGTAATTAAAGAACAGTCAACTTTAAAAATACGCTATCTGTTTATCAAAATAAGAAGCTCAGACTTCGCTCCGGACAGAATGTGAGCGCTATCTATTGGATTTTTCCTGAAGCATTACCAGCCACAAAAAAAAAGTGTTCCGCGTGCGACATATATAAATTTACGAACATATACCAATAGTTTTATTTTTCGCGAGCTCTGCATAATTTTTAAAGTAACTTATATTTCGTGTACAGTGATTTTGATTACTAGTGCTCAATATTAGGCAGATAATCGTTCGTATACGTAAATTATATGCCATATTGTTCTCTGAAAATCCATTTCCTTGTTTCCAAAAAAATTTGGACACGCGTGAATAATTGTTAAGCAAGTCTAATGTTATTCCATGTCACATATTTCCAACTCGAATATATTAGCTATAATGTCCAACATAAGATAATAGCTACAAATACCGTTTCGCAAATGTTATCCCAAATTCACTGTCTCGGACAAATAAAAATGAGTTAGCAAGTATCAATTTTTTTGCAATGTTTTATATTTATACTTTTAAAACCTACTTTTTTTTAGACAGACGTTAATCTAAAATATCTAAAAATTTGTTTAACATTACATTTTTTTTGTAGTTACTAAATTTTAAATTAATTATTTATATTTTTGCCCTTTAACATAACAATTTACTGATTAATCATTGATGTACACATTACTATGACTAATACACAATAGCAGCTACGTATTTCTGAGCAGCAAGTTTGCCTAAAACGTCCCACGAACAGTACATTGACAAGGGGATCGGCTGATAATGACAGCATAAAATAAACAACATCCTTGCCATGTGGCTGATCAGCTGATGGCGGAAGGATACGTAGTCAGATATAGTTAGATGAAAACAGTGGCGCTACTTTCGCAGACCTGTCAGAATCTGGCCAACTTACATGGTACAGAGTATACCACGTGCAGTAATTCTCCAGTGCAAAAGCGGAACCACAGGGTTAAAGCGTTGGGAAGGAGGGGGGGCTAAGGCCTTGCCCCCTCTCCGCAAGCAGCCAAGCTCTGCTGCAAAAAATTAATTGCAAAAATATCTTATTGTAAAAAATTATGAAGCGAAAAGTGAAATTAACAACGCCGTAAGTGTTGAGAAATGGAAGCTTCCTATTAACCACCAAGTTTTATGGTTGGCAGCCCAGTTATAATTCTGAATGTTCTGTACTGGTGAGTTTATTTAAAAATCGGCTGTCACACACATATCATCCCGCATCATATTGACAATTGTTGTGTTTTACAAATAGGCGGGTAGATGGCGATGTCAAATTTGATGGTTGTAATAGGTACTGCCAGAATACAAAGTTAAGTTGGAATTGGTTTCGTTAGTAAAATATGCTGTTCTAAAATATTTAAACATAGCCACCATTTTGAAAATAAGTGCCTGACCTACATTAATTATACCAGTTTACACCACCTGCTGCAGTACTAATTTTTTTGCCAAATTTTAAAGAAATCTGGCTATTGTTTCCCGATATATGACAGACAAACTTTATTTATTCGTATAACACTATCTTACAAAATGGCTGGCAAAAGATGTTCCATGTAGATACAGTTGATAATTGTAATGTCTACTGCAAGCATACAAAGTTTAGTTGGAATTGATTACATGGTTTCGACGATATAGCGTTCTAAGCTAAAAATGGCTATATGGCAGCCATTATGAAAATAAGATTCTGACATGCTGAAAACAGACCACTTGACATCATCTGCCTCAGTAATACTTGTTTGCCAAATTTGAAACGAATCGGTTAATTATTTACTGAGTTATGACATAATAACTTTATTTATTCGTATTGCGCTATCTTCCAAAATGGCAGACAAAAGTGGTTATTTGCTGGTATGTATGATGCATGTAATATATACTTTCAGTATACAAAATCTGGTCAAAATTGGTTAAATTGTATAGCATACATACTAAATAAACTTCAACATTTGTATGGCTGCCATTTTTAAAATAAGCAACTAATCTGGTTTAATAATTTACATTTACATGGCCTACCATAGTTTTACTTGCTTGCCAAATTGGGTGGAAATCAAATGAATAGTTTTAGAGCTGTAATGTAAAATATTTTATTTTTTAAATTGGTGCTATTTTCCAAAATGACAGACCAACAACAATATATATTTCAAAATGCAATGCTTACACAGTGATCTGCATACGAAATTTTGTTTAAATGGGTTCAACGGTTCCCGAGATATGACATATCACTCAACATTTTAAAATGGCCGCTATTTTAAAAGTAAGCGCCCGACGTGGATGAAAACGATAAAGGTATGGTGTACTTACTAAGTATTGTTTCTGTATCAAGTTTGGTGAAATTCTGTTGAAGTGTTAAAAAATTTAAAAGGGGTGGTGACACACACACAGACACACATACAGGAAAATGATCTCATAAGCCTTTTTCTCCTTCGGAAAGTAGGCTTAAAATTAAGTTCTACGTAAAGGTACATTTTTTTAGAATTTAGCACATTGTGTCTTTAATGTATATCTGAGTTCTTTTGTATTAATACTAACCAAACAATACCACGAATGTTTTAAAATACTGCAAATATAAGAGTGTTATATTGCATGTGCACGCTAGGGAATTCCCACTGCTTCCTCTTCCTCGGTTTTGAGACAAGAGCTACCCCAACCTCCCCCTTTCATCTCGACTAAATTCCAGGACTGGAACCGTCACCGCTACAGCGAGGCCAAGAAATGAATGTCTGAAAAGACGAATGATAAATCTTTACGTTGAGTGACAAGAGTATGTATTGCCTTTATTCTAACGTTGGTAATTTCATGTGTGCGGTACATACGGCATACAATGTCCGTTCGCCTCTGGTGTTTGTACAAGGTACTCTGAACTGTGCATGGTGCATCCAGAACACAGTCCAGTCCATTCTGCTGCCATTCAGGCTACAACAGGAGAATGCGTTGTTCCAACATTAAAATCCCCTGCCGCTTATAACACGTATAACCTAACGCTTTCTCCAGATATATTCTTTAAACTAGTACGGTCAGTACGGCCAGAGGATTAGCTTGCTCAAATATACTTACTGCGAACATATTTATGATAACTACAGTGACAGCTAAAACGACAGCCACTCTTATATTTTTTCTTTGTGATGTCGTATAGGTTTGGCAACGCCACAGGCTCTTTTCCAAAATATGTTTTCTGAATTACATTTTTTTTATTATTACATAGTATCTTGTGTCACATGTTACGTTAATATAGTAAGTTTTAAATTATAAATAATTAATATTTGTTTACGAATACATTTCTATATATGATACGAGTTTTCAGATCAACATTGTTCGTTTCAAGCATCACGGGTAAGCAGCACTAAGGCACAATGGGACAGACACATATCACGGAAGCGAATAACGTAAAACACTACCTGTTCAATCTCCAAGAGAACGCATGCGTATACACGGATACGTACGGAAGAACGTAGGAAGCTTGTTAGCTCGTAACTCTTCCCTGTCCATCCATGAATTGGGACATTTCGTTCTATGATATTCGTTTTCGTGACCATTGCGGTTTACAAGAAAACGATTGCATCACTTTTAGGTGACACTCAAATTTTTTGTTTTAATAAACACACGTGCATAACTTGGCGATAATATTTATGAAATATCAAACATGCTTTATATATTAAAAATCGTTATACCGGTTGTCACAAATTAATGTGCACACTCTTTGTAGGTATATAACAGAGAAACTATTCAAGAAAATGTGATAGGACTGCGTTGGTTTTACGCTATAAGGACAATATTGGATGTGTTCGAGTATGTGTACTCATTCTGCTATTTTCAGTTACATTTGCAGCCATGAGCGACAGCACAACAACTGTAGAGGAAATAGCGGAGGTGAGAAGGTTTCCTTTCGAGCAACATAAGTGGACTTACAAGTGTTATGGGAAATGTGAGAACATGATCGAGGTGCAGAGACGATGGAGGGCAGAACTCGATACTGCACCACCGTCACGTGTAACAATGACACGATTGCACGACAAGTTTGAGAGGTACGGAACTGTGTGTGATGTGAAGAAAGAACGATGCGGCAGAAATAAAACGATAACGGACGAAGGAAATGTGGGGGGCTGTGTTGCTCACATTCACATATTCCCCGGGGAAGTCGATGCCCACACAGCAAGTTGCGAGTGAATAAGGTGTCAGTAAACCAAGTTTCGATCGATTTTTAAAGCAAGTAAAGTGGAGGCCCTACATCACCATGTTGCTTCACGCTATGAATAAAGATGACCTAGATATATGTGCCGAATTTTGTGAGTGGGTTGTCAACATGTGCAGCGACAACGAACATTTTACAGACGTGATTGTTTGTTCCGGTGAGGCAAACTTTAAATTTAATGGAACTGTCAACCACCACAAATATTATACTGGGACGATGAAAATACCCGCATTTTGGTAGAGTGGGTTACCAGCGTGGTGCGGTATATCTACTACAGGCCTTGTGGTGCCATTCATCTTTGGAACAGTGATAGGTGAAGCAGAGCATACTATGTTGTAAGAAAATACTGTGCGAGCTGTTCACCAAATCTACCCAGGGGCGATTGCTTTTTCCAGCAGGACGGTGCACCTCCATATTAACAATTAAACTAACAGCCACTCATGAATTCAATTTTTGTTGGGAAATGGATAGGCCGATGAAAACGTTTTGAGTAACCTCCCAAATCTCCAGATTTAACGTAGTAAAATTTTTATCTATGGGCAACTCTGAAAAACACTTACGCCGCAATCCACGGACATTGGATGCCATGAGAGACGCGATTGACCGCCTGTGAATCCTCCCCCACGGATACTATCACTTCTGTTTATCGTTCTTTTCTATAGTATAGTAGAAAATGTCTTGCTGATGGCGGACAATGTGAACATTTGTAACTGTCATTAACATTTGCACGCTCCGAACGTTGTCCTTATAGCGTCAAATACCAGCAGTTCCACCAGACTGTCTTTAATAATTTATCTTTTATTCCTGTTCAAAATTTGTAGATATTAATTTGGAACATCCGGTAAGTGACAGATTTGCGGCCTGCACGGCTGCTTCAGGAGTGTCTGTCGATACGCTCTGCTGTAATCACAAGTGGTTGTGTGTGTTATACCGCCTTTGATGTGTAAATAATATTTACATCCCTTGGGACCAGGACAGCATAACGTTTTCTCCTTCGTTATTGAATGTGTATAACTAAGTTAGTGAAAATATATACATATTACTGACGTGAGTGGTTTATACTGATTTACTATTAATCCTTGTATAATCCTAGTCACTACCTTCAAAAACATACAGTTTATTTGCATACTAGTTGACTTTAAGTGATAAAGTGTTCAAACTGTATAATTTAACTTGCTGTAACATATAACTCACATGTGAACCATAACGTTTTTTGTCAATACTTTCAATTATGGAACAGGTTATTCCGATCGTAGACATCAAGACACCAGAAACACATTATTTTATCAGTTTTAGCAAGCATTTTTTGTCATCTTTTCTTGAAGTATCCGTACTTTTATATGACCTTTTCATCTTTTTGCAAAAATGTTCTCAGAATATGTTTATTGGTGAAATGTGAAAAGCGGGTGGCGCATGCGTGTAGAGGTAATCTTAGTTTACGCCAAAAAAATGGACACACCCACAATTGGCTTGATGATTATCGAACACGCAACCTCGTGACTCAAGTGTAATGCCATTGTAACAACGGTAACAAAATCGGTTTTTTACAAAGCATTATAATTTTGTCTAATCTGATGTGTAAAGCGAATGCTGAAGGCCATCTAAATCTGGCTAAGTTACTTTATTAAAATGTTTTTTTGCTGCAAGTCTTCGGGAAAATTGACGAACTAATCAAGTCGCTTCTTTTTGACATAACTGTTTTTTTTTAAGAATAGAATGTTTGAAACTTTAATTAAATCAGAAAATAAAATTTATTGTTTCAGATTATTTTAAATAATTTTAAGACAGGCTGAAATTAGGATTGAGAGTTTCGCGGAAAGTAACTTTGGAAAGATTAAAAATAATCAACATATCCAAAAAATTTAGTGGTACTTATTTTTAACTGTCTCGCGTCCCTAATTCTGGACACCGTTAGAGAAGTCGGCTATACCTTGGAAATGCTTAATGACTGCAGCGCCTTGTGATCGTTTATCGAACCCTTAAACAAGATGGCGGATTGTTCTCATTAGCGGGCCGGGCACCCGAGTAATTTGACGTCTACCTAATCTCAGAACTTCTACAGTAATTAAAAACGTTGGACGGCGACAAAAAATAGCGGCGAGAACGTTCGAAAGAAAAAGTTTGTTAAAAATGGGGAAAGGAAGGATTTGCGTGGGACGGCGCGCGACAGCCTCGGTCAAGTTGTGTGCCTGCAGCGACACGGCGATAGAAGCCACGTGCAAACTTTCGCAAAAGAAGTATCGAGTCTTTGAGCGGAGTTAATAGTGCCTCGAGGCATTTCTCGGCCCTCGAGACGAAATAACTTTCATCAAGTCCGAAGATAACGCGCTTGTGAGTTTGGTTCCGACAGGGAGCAAAAGAAAGGAAACGATTTGCAGGCGCGATACAATTGAATTCTATCTAAGGGCTCTTCCTTTTTTTAAGTCTTTATATTAGTTTTAATTGAAAATTTCACTCCGTGGAAAATTAAGTTATTAAATGGCAGGCGAATTCAATTTATGAGAATAAATTTCATTGCTTCAAATTTGAAAGGTTACGAGTAAAACTGATTGTGCTTAAAATACAAGGTGTAATTTGCAATAGAGTCAAGCGCTGTCTCAGTTTTAGCTGTGCGCTTGTTATAGCAGACGCTCTTTAAGTAGGCATAACTTCTGATATTTTAGCTTGCTGTGAGATTTGTATGTTTTATTCTCGTCAAGTGTCAAATTATATTTCAGTAGGTTTAGGTGAACTCTAACGTGTCTTGTCGTAAGTTATGTATATATTTACCATCAGTGGGAATAAGTCACCAAGCTATGAAACAATAAATGATTGTTAAAATAAAAATTCATTTAGTGACAATTTGTATGTTTATTCCGGTATACCATTATCTGCCTTTTGTTAATGAAAATTGGAGAAATGAAAAACTATGCATCATCGGTAATATAAAATAAGTGAAAGTTTAATTACTCTTCTTAGACGATATTGCTTGTAATGAAACTGGCGACAATGCAAACATGGCAACAGCGCGTTCGCAGTTACTCGTTCCGTGTATTTTTAATCGTTAAATAATTCATGGCGAAAATGTCGCAAGCAGAATTAAGAATTCACTTTATATATTTTCTCTATCCGTTATTTTTCGTTTACTCCTTTCCTCTGCTTCGCCTTGCATGCTTTTAACTTCAGAAAATTCCAGTCTTCTTTGTTCCTTGTCTTTTGTTTTTTGGCGCCTCGGATCTTTTATTGTAGTTTGTATGATACTGCTGCATTGTTGGCGCCTTTGTTACCATCGTGTACGTTTTTTCTCTTAACTCAGCCCTGCACGACCACGATAATAATTATTTTTCTAGTCTTGCTGCTTTTTATATGAAAAGAAGAGTCGTTTTCCCTCTCTTACTTGCTTTCTTTATTGCTCTCCTCCTTTTTCTTCTGTTTTCCTGCATTATTATCTCGCTTTGTCTTTTTTCGTTTCCTTAATGTGTACGTCTTTTTTTTCCTTAATTCCTTTGTCTTTGAATTTTGTTTTTTGTTTTCTATTAAAAGAAGCGAAAGTGTCTCCCTTGCACACTGCTTTATTTTATTTTCTTTGCTATTTGCAATGTCGATTTCTTTTAACATGAGATAGATTACATACGACATGTGCATTACGCAGCGAGCTACGAATAAAATTTCGCAAAGAAAACCATTTCGTAATAAGGTATGGTAAAAACGCGTATGTGAAATCTTTCATGGCAAATTAGTCTCTAAAGATAGATCAGAATAATTCGTAACAAACAAGTACTTAAGATTAATTATCACCGAATTTCCAGAGCAATTGTAGTCATCATCCATCCTCAAATTATGTAAAACTCCATATTAAATATCCCAGTTATAGATGAAAAACATATACTCCTTTCAACCAATCAAATTCTGTCTCAGTAAGTAACGGGAAATCACTAATAAAACTTGTAAACATAACTACCTGCAACTATAAATCAAATAACATTTTATAAATAACGTATTTCTATACTGTTTCTGAGTGAATGTATTAGGAGCTCAGGTAAAATATCTAAGCAAATTGTTAACATATTGTTTGATAAGGTGCATGCTAAGATTTTCTTAAGAAAATAAAAGGTGATAGAAGGCCACATTTTATACATTACGCCGGCAGTACGATGAGTCCAGAAGGATGACGATCGCAGTATAGTTTTGCAACAGATATAAAAAGTTTAAAATCCAAGGCGAAAGTTTTCTATTAATAGCTTAAAAAAGATTCAACATATCTTCAAGAACATTCACTGGATGTATCCCGTGCTCTGGCCGGAAAACTACAAAACCTTTGTTAAACTGAAAGTAGGTGTATGTCCCCAGAGTAAAAGGATGGCCTCTGTGATAGTTTGGTCACCAGCTTACGGCGGTGAAAATTCTTGACTCGAATCCTACGTAAAATATGACTGTATGGGTCTACCGTCGTAAAATGTGGACGTAAATAAACAACATTTAATAAAAAATGCCATTATCTTCGTAGTCCTGCAGTAGCATTGATTGACGATCATTCAGATCGTGTGTTCGATACCAACCGCACTGTATTGAACTAATTCAAAAAAAATTTTCATCGTCGCTGTAGACAAATGTCGGATTTACCGGTGCACAAAATTTACTCGTTCTGGTTGACATAACGTAACACTATAATAGGCCATTCACGTTAAAGTGAGCACTTTCGAAAGTCTTCTCATTTGGAATAATAATCAACCAATATATTTTATTTTAACCTTAGACTTTAACTTCCGTGCTGCGGTGGGATTTATACACTGTGTATATTACTTACAGTGCAATATTTATTTAAAAAGGTGGTTAAAGGATAAAAAGAATGGCTGAAAGAAAAAAATAACTAGGGCCTCAAAAGTGCTCACTTTACCGTAAACAGCCCAAACAATTTTTATTCTATATATGACAACGTGAAAATTGAAGAGTTTTCGCTGCAAACTAGTGAGAATTTTTAAAATTACCCCCGAAAATTTTAGAAATTACTTATTTGTTTTATTTTTCGCGTTATAACGTTTATAATCAAAACATGGATTGCTACTTGGGTAATTCACACGAATTATTAATTGTTTTGTGTTTACTTTGTTATTTGCGGGTAAATGAGATTTTGTTTGTAAAAGTGTTTACTGTCAACGATTTCTGAAGTGTAGGCTTAATGCAATGCACTCAGGAGGAATATACCATACGCACCACATTTCGTGCTGTAAGACAAATATACATAATTTTTTGTCTATGATAATGTTAGTCACTACCCTTCAAAACTTTGTCATAAAAACTTAGAAAATTTCAAAAAATATGTGTTATTTAATCATATATATAAATAAATTAAAACTGGCTGAACTGTACATGGCACAATTAGCGAGTTAATAATTTGTACCTTCCAACTTTATGTTGCGATAACTGATCTGGGGTGGCAGATTACATCCAGTGGTGGGTTTCTGGGTTTGAACACACGTGCCAACAAGTGTAGGTTTTAACTACCTCTAGTTCAATAGAGACGGCGACAGGACTCATTATTTCCCCTCTGCATTAATTACCGTGGTCTCTGAGAAAGCGAATTAACACCCTTCTAATGTCGTGAGTCTTTGTGGAAGTGAGCCCTGCGTGATAGATTAGACGTGTTGGACTCCTGGTTATGTGTTGTATTCCAAATGCTGTAACAGGCGCTGATTAAATCCCTCTCCTTGGGACGGGTCGCAGTGTTCGAAAATACAGCTACTCTGACAGGACAGTGGTGCAGGAATAAGGAGGGAGTGAGGAGGAGAGTACAGGAGTATAATGTGCCCCCCTTCCTCAAAATTTTATGGGCTGGATACAACACAGTACTTGTACTCACCAACAGTGTGTTATTAACGCCAGAAAATGTGCAAATTCTTAGTATTGTGTTTGCTTCTTTTTGCCAATTAATAATGGGTTGTGTTTTAATAAGTTTAAATGATATCATGATCTTCCGTTTGTTTTTTTGGAGCTTAAATAGTGTTGTTGTCAATGTGGAAAAAGTTGAGAATCCTTCCGCAAAAAAAATGCACCAAGAGAAACAAAAATATTCTAGATAACTTCAGATTGGTAAGAAACATACATGTATTTGTTTTCATCGCTCCTAACGAAAGACTTAATATTCATAGATTGACAACAGATTTTGCGTTACAGCATGCACCGACATATATATATATATATATATNCCACGATACAATAAACGGACTCGGCCAGTGGTTTAGCGCTGCTTTCTCGTGATGGTCAAAACTAATTAGGACCATCTGGATACTTGCATCATAGCTATATAGAAGTGAGTGCATTTTAAACGCGTTAGTCGGAAATGTGTTTAAAACAAACACCATTTAAAATTGGAGATGTACTGCAATATGTGACACGAGGCACGCAAAAAAAACCGAAAAAATAAACAACTCAGCAAGAATATTGTAGATGCTGGCTTCAGATAAGAGCACGCGGCGTTGCCAAAACTATGCATCCCAAAACCAGTCGTCACAAAGTGGCGTCATACAGAATACAAAATAAAGACAATTACAAGTAGTTGTCGTTCCAGATGTAGTTCTCATAAAGATGCTCGCACTGAGTGTATTTAAACATGCTAAAGTTACAGAATAGGGCCCCTGGTAAGGTACGAAGGGTGTTTACGCCCCGCAGCACAACGGGTGTTTCGTAAGAATGAGAAGGACTGGTACGTGAAGAGGGGTGGGGGGTGAAGCTCGGAAAGATGTGGCTGGCATCACAAAAGCGCTTGTTCAGTACCAGAGGAGGGCTTTGTCTGTTTAACCGTGGCGTAGCTGCTCTTGCATGGCGTGTATACCAATAATACTCGCCAGTGGAAACCCAATTGCGTTGACGCCTGTGTGGCTAAGGAGTGCTGCTTTATACCAAAAAAACCGCCGACTATGTAATATAAGTTTATGTGTGTAAATGTGTTCATATTTATACACGCATTTAAGTAAGCACGCATGTATGAACAGAATTACGCATATACTTATATATGTACGTATACATGCATGTATGTGAGTATTATGTAATGCATTTAGCACGTAAGGACGTATTTAGTTAAAGATATACGTACGTATACATTTATATACGTAAGGTAACACTTAATCACTTGTAAGAAGGCACGTGTGTTTGATATAAGTTACGCATATATAATAATTATCTATGTACGTACGTATGCATGCATTTGGGTATTTATGTACTGTATTTCGCACGTAGAGACGTATTAAGTTAAAGATGTACGCACGTAAGCATTTATACACGTAAAGTCACTTCCTCCAGTACTCCCTCATAAAACCAGTTATTCTACGCAAGAATACTTATAACCTCTATATTTTAAGAATTCATGAAACCAAATATTTCTTCAGTTACACAAGCTGAAATTAACAACTAATTTCAAAATCAAATTTCGGAACATTGGAATCTCAATGACTTAATTTTTAAACTGTATATTTATTTTTAATATTTACTAAATTAATCAGAACTTTAGTAGTGTAATTGTTGTGAGAATATGGTTGAAATATATATTAAAGCTGAGATCTTATACCTAAAATAATAAACATGTTTTATATATATTGAAATACGTTTTTCTTAAATAATTTGTGTAAAACTTTTTTTTCCTTCCTAACTTAAGAGGCAAACTATTTGTGACTCAAATCCTCCAACACGTAGAAGTGTTGATATTTTATGTTAAACCATTTCGAGGTTCATATCAAATGCTGAACTTTTTAAAGCTGGTCCACTAAAGCACGTTTAAAATAAGTACAAACTTTCAAAAACTAAGAGGATGAATATTTACCAATCTCAGCTAAATAATTTAATTATTGCACTTTACCATATTTTGGGTTATCTACGTATAAAACAGGCACAGTTCATTCAGAAATGATTAAAGAGAAAACGGCAGCGTCCTTAACTAAATACAGTTCACTGAGAGAATTCTGTTTCTATTGATTAAAATGGTTTGCAGGTCATAATTTACTTTAATTTTACAGCGAGGAATACTACAAAATAGTTAAGGTATATTTTTGTAATAAACGTTAATAATCCGTACAAAAATTGTTCTTCATTAAATACTATACATTTTAAATTAAAAGTTAGTGGCGTAGCTTTAAGTAAACAATAAATAAATCACTCCAATATATATGCTGGCATTACCACTTTAAGAATTTATGGCAGCATGCATTTTCCCGTATAAGCAATATTGTTTGGTCCTCCGTCTTTATCATCACAGTTAGTTGAAGAATGTAAGGGGAAGGGCGAAGAAGAAAATCCTCATAATTGTTTGAATGAAAATACTTCTTGTCGAAAAGAAAACGGCTCACAGAAAAATTCATAAATTCACTTTTGCTGCCTTCATTTCAATGCCACTTGCTATCGATTTCTCTTTGCGCATTCTCTGTGCAAGCTTGCAGGTGTCAAACTTGAACATAATTTAAAAAAATCGCATCAGACTCAATGCGTACTATGATATATAAATTGAACGTGGACATGCATACTATGGCAGCAGTAAACACGTTCAGACGGAAACGACTGCGCACGTTTCTGTAACGCAGCGTTACGTTAACGTTTACCTCAAAACGGCATCAAATAAGATTTATTTTACACTTTAATTTCACTTCTTGAAAATATTACATTTTCATTGTTACAATTAGAATATAAAAAAATATATAAATGTTAAGCCTGTCACAGATCTCGAACTCAGTTTAGCTACCCATGTTACAGTAAGCCATGGTTCTGACCTTGGTAACATCAGGGTTGCCACCAGCTGGTCAAACAAAAACGTACACATTGTTATGGGGCCGTGGCTGGCGTAGCGGCTACAGCGCTCGACTCACACAAAGGCGAAGCGTGTTCGATTTCCGGTGGGAACAACTCCCGGTTTTTCATATGTGGGAATCGTGCTGGACGATGCCGCTGTTCGTCGGGTTTTCTCGGTGAGCTCCCATTTCTCCCGCCCCTTGCATTCCGGCGCAGCTAAATAACCAACCCGCTTCACCCTCATCGGATCACAAGACCTCGTTCAGAGCCACCCAAACCTCTCCAGTGCACATTGCTCCCCGCAAGTGGCATGGTCAGGCTGGATTTCTGAGTTAGACGGCGTAAATGTTGTAGGCCTGCCGTTTATGTACAGTTAGATCAATGGATAAAAGGGATTTGATAAAGGGGGAGGGGAGGAATTTCTGCATGAAAAAAAAAGAATAGTTACCGGCAGTGCCTAAAGGAGAAGTTGTCATCACAGGTGTTTTAACACTCTAAAAGAGGGAAGCAGTTACTATTCAATATCAATGGATTTTTACTGATCTAATAAGTTATAAGTACTCCACAGAAAATCAGAGGAATAATACGTCTTCAGATTTATACGTTAATGCACTAATTCAATTATGGATGTCATACATTTAACACTAAGTAGCATTTAGTAGTGACTTCAGAAAGTGTAATTTCGAAAGAAAGTTAAAATACTTCGAACTGCGGAAACAGCGAAATAATCGCCGATTCGTTTGTGAATATTGGATACTGCATTGAACGGGAACTACACTCATTTTGGTAATTTGTTAACTGTATGAATATGCATGCATTCTAAGGAGACAATTCACCACAAGCTCTGAAGAAACTTCCGTTAAGCTTTTTTTTATTTAACATTTGTGATTAAACTGATAAATTCTTACGTCTAGGCGGCTACTCAGTTGCATTTTAATAGTAGGTAAGTGGGCAGGTAGTTAAGGCTTGACGTCTCGGCGACAGCGAGGTCGTTAGAGACGGGGCAAGTTGCTCAGAGAAGCAGGGACGGGAAAGGTATCATCCCAGGTTTTCGGTAAACCATGGGAAACCGAAATCAGGATGGCCAGTCAGTTGGTCGAACCCGTGTCTCACCAAAAGCGAGTCTATTGGTTGAAGACAGCGCCACCTTAGCAAGCTGTGCTCAAAAGTAAATAAGCAATGCAGTAATAATATGTGAGGCATGAACACATACAAAGGCGAATTTGCAATAGTCCGTTGCGTCCGTCCGTCATCCGTCAGTCCATCATACGTCCATCCGTCTCCCAGACGAGCGATTTACTTTGTAGGTCCGTCGTCAGTTCAACGCTGCCAACTAACACAAAACAAACTGTTCAGAAATAGGAAGAAATTCTTCATTGCAAGTGGAAATTATTGGCGATATATTGTGTGTAAATACACAAAAGGCAAGTACACGTAAATAACGGAAATTAGTTGATGTTGAAAAAATTTCAAATAACATAAAAATTATGATTTAATTACTTTGGCTACTGCACAGCAGGAACTCGTTTTCCCAACGTGATTATCAACAACTCTTCAGAAAATATTTAACGTCATTGCATTCTACACCTACGTAAACATACACATGAAAATACGAAAACTAGCAAACCAAAACACTGCACACACTACACAGCCTACTAATGAACTTGGAATGAACGGGTAACGAATAGGAAAAGTTTTCAAGTTTAGAAAGTTTTACAATGTTAGCCTGCGCGTTAGAATATACGGTAGCATTTATGTAATTATGAGCAGTGAATTTTTATTCAATGGTTGGTTCCAAAAGTGCTCACTTTACCGTGAACAGTCTTTATTATCGTTTTGTCGTTATATCCCTACAAACCAGCTGATTATAAAATTCTCAGAAAGTAATTTTCAACGTTAATGCTAATAAAACTTATAGTAAAAATTATTTTCTAGAAGTCTCGAAATAGCACGTGTAAAACTGTTATAAAGTATTTACATTTGTAAACAACAAAATTAAAGTTTTTTTTTCTCGAGTGAAAAAACGAAATCATGCGAAGCACACACATGACTACACGTAGAACACGCAATATTGAAATCACTTATTGGCTAACCAAGGTAAAATAAGCACTTTTGAAAGCTCTGCTTAAGATCTATTTGTATGCACATTGAGTATTCTTCCACCATATGTACAATAACCGTTACAATGGGCCTGATCTCTTTATTCGTGCATCGGTCAAGGGAAACTGTAAAATATTTATAAAAGTAAATATTTTACAAATATTTTTATTCTTACACTTACATGCATTTAAAACAAACAAAAAAGTAAAATAAAAATTTCAGTATTCACGAATGTGTACTTACACTTGTAATTTAAAGTTAACACATGGAACTACTTTCTCTCAATCGTTGCCAATTGTACTGAGCGCGTGACAGTGTGTGCCCGTTAAAATAAACGCAGTTAGGGGCAGTAAAAGTTTTCAAAGATTGATTTCAAAAGTGCTCACTTTGCCATGAACACCCAGTAGTAATATGGAAAAAAATGCATGTCCGATGCGGTGTTTTTTGTGACACGGCAGAAGTGTCTGTATTCCTAAGAGGCGTTTGCTCTCTGTTTGACGTCATAAGTCACCGGAAGTGGTGAAGCAGTCTCGCAGAACATCTATAGCTCATACACGTATATTTTCATTGCCTCAGTTATGAATACGGTCACTTGCGTACAGGTGGACATTTGCGGCATATAATTTACAACCCATTTGCAGTCGTTATATGTAAATATCATTCACACAAGAGGCGTTTGATCTACTTCATTATAAAGAACAGTATACATGCTGCACATATAGCATTAAAAAAAAATTCACCGTAATATAATAATGGATATTCTAACAGCTTAAAAAAAATTTTCCGTATTAAAATGCAAGTTTTTCAGGAAAAAAAAAATTTTTGTATCAAAAGCAATTGTAAGTCTTTCCTACGAAATACAGTGAAAAGAAAACACAGTTTCCTTCCTCGGAAAGTTATTAATTTTTGTTATATTTTCATTAAATTACTGTGTACTTTGCTTTAAATTAGTCACATATTCAATCACTTTAAATATAGTACTAATCCTCATATAAATTATACCACTAGCACAATCGACAGATAAGTGAGTTTTTTGTCCCTATTCGTATAGTCATTGTCCTCAAAAACATTATTTATTCAGAATAAAGGCTAGCTGCTCTCTTAAAAAACTTTAAACTCGGCTGTTGCCAATATACAGGATGCTTTTATGCATCACGGGATACCAACCAGAAAAAAATTTTGGCCCAATTTTAAACAAGATAATCTAAAAATGAAAGTTTAATTTGTTGTCGAATTAATTAAGTCGGATAAAGCTCAGTCAATGTGTTTAAATAATAATTTAATATGTTTTATAAATTACTTAATTTTCTTCGAATACATTGTTCAGGCGTATAGTGTAAATACACTTAAATTTGAGCTGTACACATCCCTGACAAAAAAAGATGTACTCGTACAAACATTGATTGGTATCTGTAAGGGTTTTTGGTTCATTTTTAACCCTTGCGTTGAGTTGAGAGTTGACTTAAGATATTTAGGCGGCTCTTAACAACGAGGTCTTGAGAGCCGATGAGGGTGAAATGAGGTAAGAATGGAGCAGTGCCGGAATGCAAGGGTGGGGGAAACGGGAGATTCCCGAGAAAACACGCCGGGCATCGTCCAGCACGATACCCACTTGCGAAAATCCGGGAGCGACCCGGCTGGGAATTGAACCCGGTTCGCCTTGTTGGGAGGTGAGCAGTCTAACCGCTCAGCCCTATAACCATTGCGTCACTTCTCCCACCACTACTGGTCAACCACCGAGGTGAACCGCATTCGATACCTAGTGGAGTATCCTTGATAATTTGGGAAACACCACGGAATGTGCCATTTGCCGACGGGTTTTCTCGAGGTTCTCTCGTTACTCCCCACCCTTGCGTTCCACCGCTACCTCATTTTCATCTCAGTTCGCTTTCATTAGCGTTCAAGGTCTCTTTTAACTCATCTCTCTCTCTCTCTCAACTTCTCCCATCCACTGGCGGCTAATAAAGACACGGTTGGAGACAGTTCGATTCCCCACCAGGGTGAGAGATTTTAAGTAGTGCCAAAATACAGGCCTTCTTGTGTGTACGCATATGTTTTAAAAAGTTTAAAGTTACTAATAGAATAAAGTTTAAATACACGATCGTTTATGTCGTGCAATGCAGATAGCGGTCTAGCGTTAAGGGTCGTATGTACCTCGAGCAGATTTGCGCTTTCAAGGCCCAGAAGCGATGGAGCGATACGGTCGGCAGTAACAATCACACCTAGAACCTTTTCGCTCTTACGCGCATTGCTTGCAGTGTTTCCGTCGGTGCTCTGTTCCAAGCAAATTAATTCTCTAAAAGTAACGCTATGAAAGCACACAAATTGAACTATACCCGTCTACCCCTTCGGAAAATGGCGCAGGCAAACTCTAAAAATGCGAGTTTTTAAAATATTTACGATTTTCTCAATACACTGAAATCGACAAAAGTAAAATAATGCAAGCATAGATATTTAGGATTTTACCTTTTCAGACAAAACAAAATTTATTCTTAGATCATTTATTTACTGTGATACGTGTATTCGCGCTAAAAAAGATTTCACATTTGTCAGCTCGTATGTTTGATCCCAACCGTCAAGAGATGTCCTGTCCCTTCCCAAGCAAATACAGATATAACCTGTTGCAGCTAAGTAAAAACTTTTTCGTAGCAACCTTTAAAAAATCTGTGTTCTGTATTTCTTATGGTTTTGCGCATGTAAAACACTAACTATTGTAACTATTGCAAAATTCGCAATGATTGTGAAAAAAGAATCCAGTTCTTTAATGCCCGCTTATTTAAACTGAAACATTAGATCATTAGTGACAGAATAAATAGGTTCCTATTTGTGTTAAAAAAATTTAAGTGTGAAGATTGTTTTTAACGTTATGGTGACAGTGAGGTCATTAGTGACGGAGAAAATTACTCAGAGAAGCAGGAACTGGGAATAAATCGTCCATAGCCAGCATTAATGAGCAATATCAGCATTCGTTTGGAGTGATTTCGGGAATCTACGTAAAGCCGAAATCGGTATAGCTGGACCGGTATTCGAACCATGACCCTCCTGAATGCGAGTCCAGAAGTTTACCATTGCGCCACATCACTTGGCCAGGAAGTTAGGTAAGAACCGAATAACCGTAAATGTTTGTGTTGCTAACTACTTCACAGTGTAGTTTGGTCGGCGTAGGAATACCGGCCAGTAGGTCCAGGTTCTAGCGGATCTATAGAAGCAGGCTAAGGGACCTATACACGACCCCCCCCCCCTTTTTACCAAATAGAGATGAAGTTGAATAGATAAAACGGTATTAGTTGAGAAACCTAGAACTTTGTTAATAGCGTAATATCAATCGATACATTTAGTGTCGTAATAGCAAATTTTAAACAGTTTGCAGTTGTTGTAACTATGTAATCTGAACAAAACGAGTAACACTATATGTTCACAACCTCCCCCCTCCCACACCAGCAGCAAAAAAAATACAACATATTGGAATAGTATACCCCTTGCTGAGACTATCCTGCATTGTACCCATGTGTGTGAGTTTGCCAACTAAACAGGCGTTGTATAGTGTCTTTTGACTAACGAGAATTGTTTTAACGTTGTGTTTATAACGGGAATTAGCCGTGTCAATTTCCAACTTACACCTGTTTACGGTTATTTTACCGCAGTTATTCTTAAAACGTAATAGTGAACAAAAAAAATTGTCACGAATATCTTGTGCAACGAAGCAATTGGCTAGAGTTTGCTAAAAAAATGCCCCTCTCCTACCCACAAATAATAACTCCCGTCGCCTTTAATCGGTTTCTAGATCCGCCACTTGGTCGAGGCAGCCTACAACCGAAATAGAGATCTCAAAAGCGCCAAAAGTGCACGGGTATTCACTCATGTAGAATAGCGGTGAGAAAAGTTCTTAGACCATCAGCTTAAATCAGCAGCGGACCCTAGCGGCCAATTGTGGTTCCCGGCACATGCAGTTTCCAATTGTACCTTACCGAATATCGACACGTAAAAAAAAAATAGGGGTTACCTTTGGCATACTGTTTATCATATCAGCTGCTATTTTAGTGTCCTGGTTGTAAATACAGTACGTAACATACGGCTAGCCTGGAGCATACCTTATGAAAACTGTAGGAAACAGCAAGCAGTTAAAGAAATTGTATATACTATATATAAATTTTCTACTGAAACATATTCTTCTGAACTGAAGTCATTAACAGTGTGACGTGTAGTGCTTAAGCATTGTCGGCAGGAAATCTGGAAAACTAGTCCTCTTCCTCAAAGTCTGATTAAAACCGTGATTTATTTTTAAACAGTCGTCTTCCACTTCAGTGTCTTGTTTTTGCATATGTTGAGGTATTCATGTCTATAGCAATTTAACACATCAACTTGATTAACGCGTATATACAAGGCATTACTCTTGTGGCAGTGTAAGATTTTATCGTTAGCAGGAGGATAACAAAACTGCTTGAAAGATAAACTTTAGCATAGCTTTCACGCTCAAACCATCAGCTCCTGAAATGACTGTGTTTCTATTAAGTTAACATATTAATGTAAAATTTTTCTGCTATAAAGTATTTTCTTCTCGAACAATTAAACAGCTATTAGAGAGTTAAATTAATCAATTGTAATAATATATTATAGGAGTATATATATATGTATATATATATATATATATATATACATTGGTTTTGTCACAGTTAGTGACCACGTCAAGCTGACTCCTTGCTGCCTTCAGAAGGTGGAAGTTGTTGTGAAAGGTGATGGGCTATCAGCTTAGATGCTTTTGGAACCTGTGAAGTACTTAGAATACAAGTATTAGAGTCTAATTCCTAGGGCTGTCCTGGATACAACATCTCAAACCCTTGCGTGGGTGACTAATCTAGCAAATCAGGAGGTGATCCTAATAGTAAACCTTTTTAATGCCATGCTATATATAAATATATATATATATATATATATATATATAATTTTCGTTAAATTTCTGCCAGCAAAGGTTTCACGTAAATTTATTACAGAAAACAATAATTTACATTTCCACACTTACTCAATATTCTATACATAGAGTGTATATTTGCAATTACTTTTCGTTCATAAAGCCATTGTTCCAGGCTAAAATTTAGTAAGAACTTTTAATCGTGCCGGCGAGAACCAAGTTACGAGAAGCACACACACCAAACACATAAACAAGTCACTTCATTAGCCTCTCTTAGAAGAAAATCGCACGTAAATAAATGTTTACTTTTAGTGCATTAATCATGAGACATCAAACTTTTTTATATTCCTGATTAAAATATAAACTGTCCAGAAACTAAACTATTTCATTCAGCATACACGGGCAGCTTGCTATTATTTTATGGCCATTTTATAACAAAATAAACGAAGAATTCGTTTTATTGTTTGGCTGCAAAATAAACTTAAACTATGTAAATGCAACACGCATTATTTTTATGAAATCCCACGTTGGTTAATTTGGACGTGTGTTTTTAAACAACCAATAAGCTTCAGACTTACTTCGTACACCCTTTAATAAGACTCTCGACGCAATTTTTCGCTCTTTTCGTCTATGGAATACATATGTATGTAAACCTGGCGTGTTTCATTAGGTAACTAGAATGTTCTCAAGAAACTCAAAACCACTTGAGCACAAAAATGTAAAAATTATCTATTTCTCCTCCCAATGAAACCGCGTCTCAACGGGTCCGTAATTCCGTTGTTGAATATACGCATGTTAAATATATACGTGCATATTTGTTCTGACGTAATGCAGGAAGTTTATTGGGAAGAAATTAATCAAGCGTCGCTGAGTTCGATTCTGTGCATAATCAGCAATGTTAAAGGCTGTTCACGATAAAGTGAGGAATTTTTCAATCAACCTTTGAAAAATGTCACTCCTCCTTCCTGCATATACATATATATTTACGAGTGCACTCAATGGCATGCGACCAGTAAATTTGGTAACGAGGGAGGGTAAGTAGTTCCATGTCTCAACGATGAATTTCAAGTGTTCGGTAAACATCTGTGAAAGCTGTAGTGATATCTTTTGCATTTTTTTAATTCATTAATATAAGTGTAAGAATTAGCAGATTTGTGAAATATTTTCTTTTCTAATAATTCCCGAGTTACTTTTGACCAACGCGTGGATAAAGTGATCAGGCCGATGGCAATGTTAATGTTATATATGTTGAAAGAAGATACAATATGCATTAAAGTAGATCTTAAGCAGGGCTTTCAAAAGTGCTCAGTTTCCCGTGAATATACTATAGAGTAAGGTTTATCCAGTATGTTAATGCCAATAATAGATGAAGCACACACGTGATCGAAATGAATAGAGAGACATAATTTAAGAGGTTATTCTTGCCATGTAAACTCCAGGCCATTTCATGCGGGAATGTTGGTAACTGTCCGAGGGAATACTTTCTGGGCATATTGGATTGCCGTGAGTCACTCTTGCCCTTTCGCTAACAATTTTTAGCTTCCCCTACTTTTTTTCAAGTGTCTGCTCCCTAGCTGCCCCCTCCCTCTTTTTTTCTTTCAGCGGGCGAGCNCCCTGAAGCGAGGGGGGAGGGACAGGGAGGGAGGCGGTGGGTGGAAATAGTGATGAAGGGGGCGAGAGAAAAATTACATCCACATACAAAGAAAAGAAAAAGGAATAAGAAGGGGGTGGCGGAGGTTTTCACCAGCGGCCATATTGGTTTCTGCTGGCACAGGGATGACGCTGCAGCGGAGGAAGAAGGAAAAGGATACGAAGGCAAAGAAGCGGTGAAGAGGAGGGCCGGCGGGGTGGGTGATGTAGTCTGGGGAGCGTCAACATTGCAATTAGAAAATGTTGTTGGAATGGTCGAAAAGGGTAGATGGGGGAGGGGGAGAAATACACCGGTTGAGGGAAAATGTTTGGTTTGGAACAGTTACCAGGGCGCGATCCACTGGCAAGCTGGAACAGACGCCAGACACCTATTTCTGACATTCGCGACGGTTGAACTGAGTTTTGTTGGTATCACTTAAAGGGTCGTACCTTCTTTGAGCCACTGACTGTGGTGTAACCGCAGCCCGTAAACGAAATTATTCTAACCGATTAAATCTGGTTTATTGTTGTCACAGACCCTGTCAACAATATGGGGGCCTTCAGACTGTAACAACTGGGTTCGATATAATGTTTCACCGGCGTTCAAATTTTGTGCAACCCCTCACAAATTTGTTCTAATATTGTCTAGCACATCATCATACATAATAAGATTTTAACAATAACTTTAAGCGTTTCATTCTTGTGTGCAGCAAATATTATTTTAACTACGCCAATCAGGTATTTAAAACAGAACGTGAAAAATAAACAAGTACAAAAATCATACATTGTCAGGTCTATTTTCATCCATTTCGACATCGGATGGAATAGTTTAAACCCTAAATCACGTTATTATTTTTAACAATTTGTAACTAATTGAACGTATTTTTCATTGCACGGTAGTTGATTCCACTGCACAATATCATATTTTAATGATTTGTATTTTTATGGCGTCATAGACCTGGAACTAAAACAAGAGACCTGCGTAAATGGTTATGCCTTTATTGATAGGAGAAACAGACTGTGCATGAAGCAGTAGTAATTGCTTTTATTTCCAACACTGTGTTACGCTTTTCTTGACTCATTATTCCATGAATGATTTTAAATTACTTGCATTTCCGGAAGAGAATCTTATCATACAAATCAAACTTTTAAATAAATGAACACGTGATAATATGCTATGTAGTGTAATTCATCGAAGCGTTTATAAACACTAACGAATATTATTTTATAGTTCGTGGAATATTTTAAGTATGAATGTGCAAAGACGTACTTAATGTTTTCTTTTGTGTGCTCTAGTTTACGGTGCTAGTGGTACTGATTTCTAACCAAGGGCGGTCGCTTATCAAAACTTCTTCACGTACCTGTATTTTAGGCGCTGAAGCGAAGGGGCTGTACTTCATTAACTATAGTACATAAGTCAAAAACTGGGTCATCTCATCTCAAAATGACGAACTGGCGCGTAGCTTCTTACGTGCAACGGTGTATCCACGCACGCAGCTGACGTGTATGCCACAGCTTGATATGGGTGCTGTTCCAGCTTCGACCCCCTATTAAAGCGTGGAAGTGTGCCGTTAATGATGTAGGTTTATACTGAACTTATTCGTCATCTTCCTCTTTCCCCTTCATTTGTATCTATTCTCGTGCACCTGAGGTAGGTAGGGCTTAACGTCTCGTCAACAGCGAGGTCGTTAGAGATGGAGCAAGTTGCTCAGAGAAATAGGATAGGGGAAGGAATCGACGATGGTCCGTAGTAAGGACCACACCCTGGAGTGATTACGGGAAACCTTGGAAAACAGAAATCAGGGTGGCCTGACAGGGATTCGAACGCAGGTCCTTCCGAATGCGAGTCCAAACGTTTACCATTGTGCAAACTTGCTTGGTCCATATACATGATGATTAATCCACCAGTAAGGAGCTGAGGAAAGGAAAGATACGCCACAGTAAACAAGTCACGCTGCCATAGGAATTAAAGTGATTAACTTATCCTTTGATGAGTAGAGTGTGTGCAAAATTATTTCATAGCATTCTTTTCTAGTGTTTTTTTTTTTTGGTACACAATACTTCAATAGTAATATTTGGCTGTGTTGCAGGACTACAAAATAAATTATTACATTTGAACTGCCATTTCATACGAAACAGACTTGTGTGTTATTTCCTTAAGACATAAGATTGAGAAAGTGTTCCGTGATTTCTTTTAAGAGACAACCGTCGTTGAGGAGGTCGTTACGACGCTTTGAAACACAAAGTTATACATTCTCGAATCTCTGTGGTGGGCTCTGGACGTGTGAGATATTTGTAATGTAATTTGTATTTAGTTAAGAAAGTAAGTCATTGATTTGTCATATTTTTTTATATCAACACGCTACTACAATTTTAATGTGCATATAAGGGAGAATGATGGTTTACTTTATTTGTATAAAAGGTCGACTGCCCAAGTTGTCTAAAGCGCCAATATGACCAGTTGCCTGTCATTTCGATTTCCTTAAAATAAATCTAATTTTAATTTCCTAGGACAGGTTAAAATCATAGTATATCGAATAACCGTCACCCGAGGTAGAATCGCAATACAAAAAACAGCCCCAATAACTGCGCGAAAATAAAATTTATATACTTAATAACAAAATAAATATTTTCTGTAGGTAGTCTGGGTGCGATGTATTTCTCTTTCTGCTGAAAGCCATAATCATTAAAGAAGTGCACTGTAAAAAAAATTTACGAATGTAGTATGAGTCATAGAATTTTTCACCACAAATTCTTATCTAAATATTTGCATATACCGTAACTATGGTTTTCTCTTTTTTTGCGTTTGTGCTGTCTCACAGTATTAAACCTACAGTTGTTTTCTGTACACGAAGGGGACACATTCATTTTTTCAATAAAAAAAATATATGTCCTTAAATAATTTACTGCCAATCAATGCAGTGTAGCAATAATATGCATTCCGTAAATTAACATCACGAAGTTAGACGTTAAGGCTTTTCAAACATTAACGACGGTGTAAAGGCGTCGAACTTCGACTAACCATTCCTTAAGTACTGATTCATGGAATCTTAAGCGCGAAGCGTTGAAATTAGGCGTTACGTACTCGTAAATTCAGGAGACATCTTTAACATCCTTTGGAACGGAAGGCAAAACCTCGAATTCTTTTATCGTAATTTTCTTGATTTCAAACAAAAATATTTTAAGCTGATTACATATTGTTTCTTGAAATAATCAAATAAGTTTGTTGAAATAAAATAAAAGCATTCGGCCTTTATTATTGACGAGAGTGAATGCCAAGGAAGGATGCGTCAGAATAAGGTGAAATCGTGTCGGTAAAAGAAACAGTGTTATCGTGTGTCCGCGCACTTTCCAGAGAAAGATCAATTAAATTCACTCATTTATAGAATCAAAGCGCACATAGAGTTAAAAGTTTGTTCTCGGGGCTGAGGGTAGTAGAAATAAGTAGAATCTTACATTTAACCTTGCCTTTTCCCGCTACGGATTTTTCATACATACAGCTCTCTTTTTCACATTTCGTTGGGAACTCTTGTATGCGAGAAAAAGAGTGAGTGACTGAAGAGATTTGGGCGGCTCTTAACATCGAGGTCTTGAGAGCCGATGAGGGTGAAGTGAGGTGAGTATGGAGCAGCNAAGAGATTTGGGCGGCTCTTAACATCGAGGTCTTGAGAGCCGATGAGGGTGAAGTGAGGTGAGTATGGAGCAGCGTCGGAATGCAATGGCGGGGGAAACGGAAAATCCCTGAGAAAACCCGCCGACCAGCGGCATCAATCCGAAAACGATTGCAAAAATCCGGGAGCGTTCCCGCCGGGAATCGAACCCGGTTCGCCTAAGCAGTGGGCGAGTAGTCTCGCCACTACACCACCGCGGCCTCTGTCAAAAAGAGGATCTGTGACTGGCGGAAGTGAGGAGTCTTTGATCGGCTTACTGTTAGCAGGGTTGCGGGTATAGAGGGGCGATACGAGTGTCAGGCGATATCTTGGACGTCAGGCGCACACTTGGCGTAAATTAATCAGCTCTTGAACTAATGCGATATTCGAGTTCTCCCCTAACCTACGCCCACTCCGCTTCACTAACTCCCCTAGCTCGCCGGAGTTCTCATTTACTTTCTGGGCATAAATCTCTGTATTTTAAGCAACACATATTATTAATAAAAATGTTTCACTTTCTGTGGTTTATAATCTTCTCCTGAAAATTAAATCGCCTCGTTAATTAATAATGAGTTTTCCTCGAGGCCGGTTTTATTCAAATTAATGGGCGGGCAGTTTCATAGTCATCACGTTTCCTATATTAGGGATAATGAACTCATTAGTTGTTTTTATCTTTATTTTAATTCATTGGCATGGATAATAAGAAGTACGACAAGACTTGAAATAAAATGACTGCAGCCAGTTGCAAGCGATGTCAACACATGTTTATGTTAATTGTTTCAAGACTCAAAGACGAAAGGCGATACGCATACGCCAAAATTACGCCTGCTGGCATAAATGGAAAGTGTTGCAATGCAACAATTAAGAATTATTTTAGCAGTAAAAGTACTTTTATTGCAGTAACCTGACAAATTTCATTGGTCTAAAAATAAGTATTAGTGACATGAAAAGTTTTAACGCTCACCTTTCAAAGAAGCTATTTTTCCACCTTTTCATTCTGGAGTTTAATTACTTCATACGTAAGTACGTGTGTATGACAGGTTTCGTTTTACCAACATTTCAAAGCAGCCTTGACTCTGCTCAGAGTAACATAAAACGATTATTTGCTTAAATCTCTTACGAGTTGACAAGCTAGGTTTAGATATTTGGCGATGGCATAAATGTATTTTGAAAATATTACAATATGGCTTATTTCATCCCATAAGAACCAAAGTTTTTACGTGTGCTGGTTACTCGAATTTTCGTGACAAATATTCTCCTTTCTGATAGTTACGCCCTACCTCGTATTTATGTGAACATTTTCATGTGACTAAATAACACGTAGAAAAGAAACTAAACTGAATTTAGTGGTTTCTGATCTGTAATTTCCAAGCAAATATGTGGAAACCACAAAAGTGACTCAACTGATACGCATTATGCTATACTCGTAAACCTATCAGCTGTAGGACATGTGGGCTTCTCTGTGTAAAATATTCTGGCGGAGTTCTATTTGAGAGGGTGAGGAGGAATGGAGACCATCCCTTCTAGATATAGAGGGAATTAAGGCTTGATGAGCTATAAGGGTGTCTGAGGGAGGAAACGGAAGAATGTAAATCCAGACGAAATAAGTAGTAAAAGGATGGGGAAGAGGCATTGGCTGTATCGTCTTTGTTAGGACTCTCCGCTATTCTTGACGTCCCTCTCCCTGCGTTACTTTTTATTCCCAAGCACGTCCCTGTGAACATCTTTTCTTTCTGACGATATTCTCAAACAGACGCCAACAGAAATTTCTTTCCGTTTTTAATGACGCACGTCCAGGTGTAGCTGAGTTGTCGCATTATTGTTATTTTCGTTTTCGACGTAAATAACCTTTGACATATCAAGCAGTCTCCTTTGCAAGTAAGAATTCACAGTGGTGGGTATCAACTAAAACATGAGACAACTACACTAACGCTAATACAACCTATAAAACTCTGCCAACACAAATAACAAATGCTTTTTCATTCACATTCAAGTAAATTGTGTGAAACGCTATTTTTTAAAGTTCTGAAATATTTTCTACCCTTATACAATTCGCATAAGTTTTTTTTAGAAAATAATCACTGTTAAAAATAATTTTTNTTCTGAAATATTTTCTACCCTTATACAATTCGCATAAGTTTTTTTTAGAAAATAATCACTGTTAAAAATAATTTTTATCATTTTGCTGAAAAGCGCTGGTAACAGAATTTTTCGTAAATTTACGGATACTTAGTTTTTTTCAAAAACAGATTTTCTGTTAATTCTACTAATATTTCCGTGAATTTGCAGAACCGCTCCTTAAATTTGCTGGTTATGTATGTATTTCCGGTTTTAAAAAATAGAGCTTACGTAGAAAGACTTTAATATTCGTTATGCGGATGTTTCACTACGTTTAGTAATAAAGAACAATAAATGAATAAAATATTTTATTCGGGAGCGAGATTTGAACACGGATCAAAGATTTGTAAANTAGTAATAAAGAACAATAAATGAATAAAATATTTTATTCGGGAGCGAGATTTGAACACGGATCAAAGATTTGTAAATCCATGACTAATCACTCAATTATTTTATTCTCTCCTTATTTCTCTCTTTTTTTCCACCTTCATTGACAATCAATTGACATTTGTGACGAAATTCAGCGACAGGATCCTAGAGTGTGCCCCGTACATATGTATACAAATACACCTACGTAGAACTCGAACCCAGAACCCCTCGAATCATAAGCCAACTACGGTACATCTCATCTACAAACTTCAGTAACTATGTGCTGCATAGAAATATTATTTATACATCAAGACAGACGTATTTATGTTTTTTAATTTCTAGTAGGATTCGAGTGTTATAAGTGTTTTTATGTGTTGCAGATACCTGAGCCTACTTTTTTTTNGTTTTTTAATTTCTAGTAGGATTCGAGTGTTATAAGTGTTTTTATGTGTTGCAGATACCTGAGCCTACTTTTTTTTATGTTTGAAGGAATAGGTGCAATTGGCGTGAACATCCTAAACGCTGCAGAAACTTTAATTTACTGGTTANTTTTTTTATGTTTGAAGGAATAGGTGCAATTGGCGTGAACATCCTAAACGCTGCAGAAACTTTAATTTACTGGTTACAGTGGCGAATAAATCTTCGCGTAGGCTCGGCATTGTTCTTTCCGAAGCCAGAACCTTCATAAAATTGGTAAAGATTCTGTATTGCTCCGTGTTTCGTCATTGCGGATTTCATTTCCGCATTACAAATGCGAATTTTTGAAGGAAAAAAAACCTTTGTAAATACACATAAACTTTTCTAATACGTGTCTTCATGTAAAGCCATGAGAGATAAAAAGATCCCCTCAATGAAACTGTACATCAGAATCGAACCTACGGCCTCTCGAAGAAAAAGTCGAGTGTGCTTTCGCATGGAAATACGTTCTCGGTCATACAGCGTGCACTTCGCATTGTGGCTGAGTGCGTTCTGGCAAGTATCCTTTGATTATTGTGTGTTCGAAATAAATGCCTTTGACGATTTACATAAAATTGCGCGCGCGCGTCGCTATGCTGGTATACTGTACGTTAGGAGAGGTATAAATCTATATTAATTTCGTGCAATTAAATATAATTTTACCATCTCTAGGAATTGCAGCTTCCATTCCCTTTAGAGAGCAACGTAGCAAACTGCGTGTTTGAATCGCGTGTCTTCTGTTTATGAACAGGCGTAATTTCTTCATTTTCCAAACTTACAGGAAGTTAACTGGTATTTTAAAACATCATTAGAAGACAATGCGTGTTTAACGACATAATGCAATTCACGCCATCATTGAAAAATGAAGGTGTAGGCTAAGTCTAAAGTTACTGCATTACGTGGACAGCTCACAAAAACTGCGCTATTTCGAATTGGGTGTTTAGCGTAGTGGAGGTAAATATGATTAAAAAACTAAAATTTTTATATGTATTAATTTTCAATCAGGCCTTATGTTGAAATTTAGTATGAAATATGCGCTGATGATTTTAATATACGGTAAATATAGGCTCGAAGAGCTGAGGCATCAAAATACCGCAAATTCTAACCTTCTGTCCCACAAGAGGCGGTTAAATATGTTTAGCAAGGAAGTTCATTGAACGGTTAACTCATGATATCAGAATTGTGTAAATTTCTGTCTGACTAAATGCATCTTCACATGAACTTCAGCATGACTCATAGTTATATTTTAACTGCTGCGGAATACCTCAATTAAGGTCAATTGCTAGTTAAAATTCTGAATCAATGAGACTGGCCGAAATGAACTGTTTCCGATGTTATGTTTCCGCCTTGGAATTACTCTTACGCCCTTATTACACTAACGCACTTGATTTCCAGTTCTCGGCACAGAATGTAACACTGGAGAACATGTCTCGCCACTTTTGCATGTGTAGTAGAACAACGTTTTGGAAGGGGGAGTAAAAATAAAAATTTTTCCCTTTATAATGCTGCAACTGCAAAATGAAAAAGAGTGGTAGATACTCTTTTCCGCAGTGTGAAATACCATATTTCGCACTGAATGTTTACAACCAAAATTGATAACACTGGAATCTAAAGTAATAGTAAAATAAGCAAATTTTGAAACATTCTTTTAAAATAATTTTATTTATTCAAACTATCGATTTGTTTATGTTAAAAAGTTATGTTTTAGGAATCGCGATCATTCTTCTTTGTGGGCGTCTCCTCTATATAAGGTATTTTAAGAATGAAAAGGTTCCCTTAACCTGAAAATTTTTAGTTTTTAGTTTTTATTTTGAAATATTACTTAACGGTGTTGTAATGTAACGTATCTCAATAATTTCTTTAAGTATTCTTACATAATTAAAATATCCTTCTATTTGCAACAAACAGCAGATGCAAATTAGTAGATTCTTTTTCGGACCCTTTTCGTTATATGCATTATATAGCGCTGAATTTTGAAGGCATGTAAACATTGGCAGCGACCATAATCTGAACCAAAGACCACTGTTGTAAAGAATCGCAAACCATGACAGAACAGGTGCTTGTCACCTAGCAACCAAAGTAAGTGCAAAGGTATCCACAAATGTTTAGTAAATTTGACTTTTTTAAAACAATTAAAAAAAAAAGTATTTTCGTCACGAAATTTTATCTTCTTGTGGGAAAACTATAGAAATGTTTTTTAAACAGCGGCTTAATAGATTTATTTGAGTTGACCAGTGTGTGACCACTCTAAAAGAACAAAAATAACAGCTGAGAACTGTCAGCTGCAAAATCCTCTGAATACTGAAAACCATTAATAATTTCTCTCACCGTCAGTGATACCAAAAAAACTTTGTGAAATACCCAAAGTACTACCATCAAAACATAAGGCAAACTGAGTTGTTAAAACTTCAGTCGGTTAACTGCTGGGAAATCTTTAATGTTCATTCTACTGGTAATTTCTCTTTTTTGGAATGGGGTTGTGGCAGCGAAGTGGTCATAGTGGTGTCAGACCCAACATTTTTCATGTAGAAAACTTGACCGACGTTGCCGCATTTGCCGGCGTGCACANCCAACAATTTTTATTTCCTTCTCCTCTCCTCTGTCTCCTCACTTCATCTCTCTTGGAGTTAAAGCTATAGTCCATTCACGGTTACTTCCAACTTTTCTGGAGTCCTGCTAAAGTTCTACTTTCCGGGATATTCCTCAACCTCATGACAACAAAGCTTAACCTAGTCAAGAAAATTACAACAAAGGGACGACGCATCGTGTTCGAGCGGACTCAGTGTAATAATATTTTACATAAGAACTATTGCTTACTAGGCATTGGAAACTCGCCTATTTTCTCACTGTTTATATGCATAACAATTTTAAACCAAATTTAAAGTTTGTAGATAAAATATAAGTAAATGTCATTTAACCAAAAAATGTAAGTACTTTTATGTAACACGAGTATAAAACGCTTGTGAAACATGGCATATTTAGGTAACAACCAAACACGTCATACGTGGGGTAATTTTTCAATGGTTCGATTAAAAAAGTGAGAAGAAATCGCGAATAGAATATAACTTTTAAGTGCGGTCCAGATATATCATCCATTCGCTTCTTCTTAACCAAAATTATATGCAGCGAAAAAAAAACAGCATAGCACAAATTAAACGTAATCATTTATTTAGTGCCCTACAGAGGAAATGTCTAATTATATAAACTAAATCTGCTACCTGTATAAATAAAATAGCTTAAACCACGTGCGACTTAACCCAATGACTAGAGAGGCGGAGAACATGTTTTAACTCCATAAACACCTTGATGGTGTTTTTCAAACCTCATGGCCTCATTCTGGAATATATAGACATCAGAATTTGAGGATAAATGTATTTGCAGGTTCGGTGTATTGTGTAGACTTGGATGCAATATTTATGTCAACTTGGAGTGCTGCTAGCAGGAAAAACTGAGTAGCTAGCTACGATATGGCAAGATTTGTCATCGTGATCTTGCTGCCCTGTTGTCTGTTGTCAGCTAAGTGTGCTAAAAGCTTCCAGAAAAGTTTTTACGCAAGATCGACGTCAAAAATTTTTTGGCATATGAATCTTCTTATTGAGCAGTTGTACGAAGACAAGAGCGGTTCCAGACAGTGTCCAGGTATAACGAAGGCACTTCTCTCCTTGAACTCTGGCAGAATGCCATTTAGGGCGATTCACCGCTCTGACAAGGCAATCTGACTTGAGCAAGGGGCCATCAATAGAATTTGTAAGCATCAGTTTTTTAAATTATTTTCTGACGTTCTCTAGGCTCCGAGACTAGAACAAACTGAAAGCACTTTAACAGACCCACTAAAGGGATTCTGTGGAATACAAGAGGAAACCTTGGCAGTCACCGACAGATGACTGTGGCGGAAATATTGCAGAGGATTCTAATTGCTTTCNGAATACAAGAGGAAACCTTGGCAGTCACCGACAGATGACTGTGGCGGAAATATTGCAGAGGATTCTAATTGCTTTCGTTTTTGGGCCAACTGACTTGGTTAGAAAAATTGTTTCCATTCCACCGCAATATTTATTTCGGGGAAGCCATTTTGCAATGTACTAGAGACAAAGATGACTCGCTGAAATTTTGGGTAGACTAACAATGTCTTTATGAAGCAATAAAAGTAAGAATCTTATGCACCTCATTGTGCAGATANGAATACAAGAGGAAACCTTGGCAGTCACCGACAGATGACTGTGGCGGAAATATTGCAGAGGATTCTAATTGCTTTAGTTTTTGGGCCAACTGACTTGGTTAGAAAAATTGTTTCCATTCCACCGCAATATTTATTTCGGGGAAGCCATTTTGCAATGTACTAGAGACAAAGATGACTCGATGAAATTTTGGGTAGACTAACAATGTCTTTATGAAGCAATAAAAGTAAGAATCTTATGCACCTCATTGTGCAGATAATGCCTTATTTGCCAGGCAGTGCTTTCGACACTGAGTGCGAAGCATGGCTTCTGGCAATATGATAAAATAAGTGAAGATTGCCTCAGGAGTCCAAGTGAAAGGAACCTTGCAATTCAGTTAAAGGGATTTTAGGCTGCGCAGTGCCTCTGTTACTTGTGATTTCTTAATGGAGAATAATCATACATTTATACACCTATCCAGTTTATATATATCTGAAGAATATCTATCACATTTTGATTCTGTTTAACGTTAATTAGCTACGATCAAATTGAAGATTTTCAACCCTGGCATGTTTGCTCTTTTCAACCGTAGTTAATTTCTTGGGGCATATTTTGTGCACCCATGAAAAATAAAAATATCCCAAAAATACAATAAACAATAAAAGACTGTTCGCAACCAACAGACAAGAGTCAAGTGCTAAATTTCGTATGGCTGTGCTCTTACAAGAACCACATTTTATATATTCTGCTACATTGTCAATCACAACGATCCGAAAAATGGAGATTAAAATAAAAACCCCAAAACGGAATCATACCCACGTCACCTTTAAATGCCCCGGTGCATTAGCAAAACTTGCAGAAAATCGGGTGTGATAATAACGAAACACTAACAAAAAAAAGTGTGTAAAATAACTTTTATTAAAGTTGACTATGCAAACAATTACTAGAGAAAAACTACTATGGTAAAGTACAAAACGCATCCTTTTATGGGCATTTGTTTTTCAATGATATAAAGTGCTCACGTTCTTAATACCCTTAATAATTTTCAATTCATCCGAAATAGTTTTTGGGCACTTTCGTTTCGGAGCAGTATTTAGCATTACCATATTATCGGTTTGAATTCATGTTACTCCAATTGCGAATCATTATGTGACTGAACGCCCAAAATTATATTCATTCCCTGAACCTTCCTAAAATATAATACACTAAATAAAGGTCAAGTCTAATCCAAAGATTTGACATCTATTCAACCAGCACTTACACCAACTTAGTAAAACGAGAATATTTTTAGTGCTCTGGGGAGAAAGAATGAACTATGCAATTTTACGTTTTTGACAGGTTATATTTCCACTTTAAAGCTATTTTAAGCTGCCTTCGCAGTGTTTCCTAATCCCTGCAAACTTTCTAAACTCCAACAGTAATAATTAAAGTTCAGAAATCTCGGAAATTGTGAAGTTCTCTTTTAATATTTTACTCTTCTTAATTTAAATAAGAATTTCATTCGTAAAAGGGAATAAACTTTCTTATTATGCGGCCGGTCTTTTGTGGGAAATACGTTTTAAGCAATTACAGCAAGAATTTACTTATAGTATGGACTCTTCATTGCTTAGCCATAAACCACCATTGAAAACCAGTTAATCATCAACGTAAATATCACAAGCATAACATTGACGAGGTTTAGTGATCTAAATAAAAGCTATTATTTTCTTAATTAATAATTTTTAAAATTTAACAAACTTACATAACTNAAATCATCAACGTAAATATCACAAGCATAACATTTACGAGGTTTAGTGATCTAAATAAAAGCTATTATTTTCTTAATTAATAATTTTTAAAATTTAACAAACTAACATAACTGTCACAAAATACTGAATTGCGATTTAAAACTTTGTTCATAAAATTTTGTTACCCGGTGCAACATCGGTATCAAAATTCAGAGAACATCGATAATAAAACTTACGCATTGATCAAGAAAATGATTTAAAGAAGTCAATAAATTCAATGGCACAAATAATTTTTTTTAAATTCTTTACATATTATCGTTTTTAAATGTTATCCCTTTGTCATGTTACAGAAATTAGACCAGCCGCCTTTGAAACTAAAAATATTTTCGTGTGCCCAAGGAGGTCGCGGTAAGTATCCTTTTCGACATTTAGTAAATATGTAACTTGGATATTACATCAACTAAATGTTTAATTAAAATTTATATGTTATCCATTACAATGCGTAAAAAAGGAATGTACTCTTGAAAAACTAAAATAAAAAAGGTTAAAATTCCTTTTACCCAATTCGTTTAATTCTCTATTTTTATTTGGATATCAAAATAAACGTTTCTAGAATTTGCTAGAATAAAACGGCGCGGTAAAGTATTTGCGTACAGAGGCAATGTGGCTTGCCTAAGGACAATGGAAGATAATTTTATGTTATTTTTATAACTTTTCACATTTTACTTAGTTTTGGTGCCATAAGGAAATTTGTTGATATGATTAGAATACTTCCTTCTCCTAAATAATTTTAAGAATTTTTACTGAAATTCTCAGGGGTTATACAGATAAACATAATAAGTTGTGAATGTAGGTTCCCACTCTGTTTAGGCAGTAAGCAATAAATAATTGTAGATTATGCTGCGTGGAAAAATTTTAATAGATGCTATCATGTTCTGACCAAAACTGACATTTATAACAAAAGTTTTACACATAGCCAACTGATTAGTTTTGTTATTATAGGTCAAATAAAATAGGTTAAATAAATCCAGTTTTGTCAAGATCGGTTCACCTTTGTCAAGCAGGTGTTACAGACACCCAAATAGGGGAATTTCTGCACCAAAAACTACCTTTATATGGAGGACGATTAGCTAGANAGCAGGTGTTACAGACACCCAAATAGGGGAATTTCTGCACCAAAAACTACCTTTATATGGAGGACGATTAGCTAGATGCTACTGAGTAAATTATTCGGATATTCAATGAAATTCTATTGTTTTCAGTGGTAACAAATGTTCATGTTTGTTGACAAATATTTTCAGAGGTGTTATAAGCAAAATTACATATAAGTCATATGGTAAGAAGACAAATTATTAAATTTCATCAATACTTATAGAATGGTTAAAATGGTCAGTAATTGATTTGTTAATTTCGCACCTAACTTACAAAAAACATAAATTAGTTTTTGTAATTTTTATTTTAGTAATACATACTTGCATATTTACTGTGGAATATAAATTTTATATTCTCAGATAATTATACCGTTTTTTCTACCAGATTTGACCGAAAATAAATATTCCCTAATAAATGTTTTTTAATCATTCAAATAATGAAATTTTCTCGAAATCAGTTTAGCAGGACTCAATTTATAAAACGGGCGATGAATTATACAATGCAGACACTCGCAGAAACACAGGCGCTATAAATGGTCTCAAAAGTTTTAATGGAAAATTCCAAAGTACTCGTTTAATAAACACGATTCTTGAAAATCTCATTTTTATATTCTCGACTTTGCTATTGTAAAATAATCTACGAAAACCTACTAAGATTATCATTCCGACAATGAATAAGATACAACTTATTTGTAAATTCAATTAAGCTATAAGGTTCTATCAAATTCATTACCGTTTATCTGAATGCAAGTAGAATTACGACGGGATTTATTATCAAGAAAATTAAGCTATAGCAAAATATTCACTAAGTATTTTACTTTAACGCGAAAATAATTAATTTTCGCTATAGTAGTTTTACATAATCAAAAAATAAACTTTTCTGATGTACTACCTAGGCACACAATTCTAAATTTTAGCAACTTTATCGGTTGTTAAGTTTTAGGGTTTTGCCATTTTTTAAACACAAGGAAAAAGGGGTGACTCCACAACACAAACATGACAGAACGAATAACATTGACATTTTACACTGTGGTTTGATATTTGTTTTCATTATGAAAAACATATCAACTCCTTCTCTTATTCCCACCATTCCATCACTTCAATACTGCTATCATAACAACTGATACTGTTTAGAAAAAGGGTATATATTATTTGCGTATTACATGAAATGTATCAGTGGGTAATCATATAATATTTACATAAATGTACAGGCTTAATAATGGTACCACACCATTTAAATCCTATGACATAATTCAATATTATAAGCCAGCGGTCGACAGGTCAATATTGTTCCTGAATTCGTTTGCCCAAAGAAGGATTTGTTTAAAAACTTTTTTCATGTTCCCAGTTGTGACAATAGAATAAATTTGTGTCACTTTTTTTTTTTTGTAAATATCTGTCTTTAGTTATAAGCAATATGTTTATAAGTTCAACTATGTAATTTGGTTGCCATTCTCCGTCTTAAAGATTTATGCTTCTACGTTACTTTCGTCAATATTTGTATGTAATTTTTCAACCCGCCTTTGAAACAAAGAATATTTCAATATATTCATTTTCAAGAGTCGTTTTACTTAAATATACGTTCCATTTTTTTTTTCATGTGGAATCAGAAATTTATGTTTGTGATATAATTGACTGTAATGTTCAAAGAAAGAAATGTTATTATATTCAAGCCTGTAAACGAATGGGCTAGAAAGTAAGAGTAAATGATTCATTTCTCATCTTCTTGTAATTATGGAGGAAGGCTCTCAGATAATGAAGGCCATCTCGGTAACACTGTTCGAGGGCGGAGTTAGACGAGGCAAGAGGGGAAAAGTGCTTTACTTCTCAAAAGAATCGAGAAACATTTAACTATAGGTTATTAGATGTTCGTTCTCACCTTTCCTGCGTGCTTCACTTTATTGCTCTGTTCTTGACAAAAGTTTCCTTCTGATAGTGAGCACAGCGTTTACACAGTTTGTAGCTGGAAAATCTCTGTAAGCGTGTGCGCAGAGCAAAAGTGAAAGCACACGTTACCTTATATTCTCAGAAATTTTATGCGTAGAAATAAGTAGATATCTTCAAATTAATTTTAATTAATTTTTGTATATAAAAGCGACAACTTATGATTGTAGTTAAGTCACAGAAAATTTATCTATATCTCATACACGTTTTTTTGGCTATGATTTCCAGAGGTAGTATAACATTTTCCATTTGTAGGTGAAACATAAGTTTACTGTAAATAGTACAAACAGTAAATTATTTTGATCGCTGAGTGATGGGGCGATGTGTAATTGGAGCATATGCCATCGATGGAAAAACTTTTTTCACCGTAAAAACAAATGTACCACCCATTTTAAATGTGCATCAAATTTTGTTACGTGGAAGAATAACTAAATTTAAAGATGTATTACTGATCAGCATGTCAAGGATTTCGCACATAACTTTGTTGAATAAGAAGATGAATCTATGCAGCCTGTTTGACAACACTTGCGGCAACATCATTTTTTTTTATTTGTAAACCGCTCAAGTTGCTTTATAAATTAAGAGTGTGAAGGGAGTTGTTCATGGCATGTACTAGGAAGCCATCCCAGCATTTTCCTGAAATGATTTCGGAGAAACGTGGAAACGCTATATCTGGAGGGGCGAACCGAGAATCGAAGTCGCGTGCTACCAGTTTATTACTAAGACGCAGCATCGCTTGCGGCCTGATGTACAGGTTGTTCCTGAACTCAGTACAGAAACTACACCAGGTTGTTCCCCATGGAAAATCATTCGGCAAATGTCTTAACAACCTATGTCCAGAAACCACTCTGAAGGGTGGAAAATTCCATCGAATGCAAGAAATTAAAAAAAAAACCTGTTCCATCAAATTTAATTTGCACAGACACGTAGTTTTGAAATTTTGTACAATAGGTAATTAAATGAAGATGTGCAGGATGCGAACACGAGTGATGCAAACATATGCCCGCTTATACGTGATAAAGCGGTTACTACCCCTTTGAATAACTAACATCATTTTTGTGTGCTCGTGATTACAATGTGAGCAGAGAATCATCATTACTATTGACAACAATAACAACTGTAACTGGGAGTTTTCTTGGTATAAACGCCTCCAACGAACGATATGCGAAAACATACTACATTATAACAGTTTCTAAAGCGATCGGTCAGTGCTTGCAAGATACGCGACAGCATGAGGAACTTACAGGTATGTCACTGCACAAAACAGTTTAGTGATGAACCGAAACGTAAACGAACATATCTGAAACAATGTTAGTGTCTCAGGCATTGCGTTCCTTATCTGTGCTAGACCTCCAGCACATGTGTTGTAACAGATTTAAGTAAAAAAATATTATTGGGTTTTACGTCACACTGTTATGCACAGAGGCTAATGGTGACGGGACCGAGTGAGCTCCGAACAACTGGGCTGCCAACTGAGTGCTAATCACAAGCACATATAAATTATTTCTCAGTTGTTCAAAGGAGCTCTAGCGAGTGCGGCATACCAGTTTCCAGGAAGCAGAAATCGTATGCGAAAATTACCATTCGAATTTGTTCGAATTGGAGAGCTTGAGCTGTATTTTCGAGCATAGGTGGTGTCTTTCACAGATTAAACTCTAGGTAACATATATCATTACTTATGACATGCTGAGTTACAAACCGTCCTTGAAGAAACAATTATAATGCTATAGGCTATTCACGGTAAAGTGAGAACTTTTGAAAGCCCTCTCATTTGGAATGATAGTCAAATAAATATTTTTTATTTAAGCTTTGGACGTTAACTTCCAAGTGCGGTTGAATATATACATTGCGTTTATTACTGAAATGCTAATATTTATTATAAATGTTGGTTAAAGGATAAAAAAAATGGCTGAAAGTAAAAAATATCTAAGGCCTCAAAAGTGTTCATTTTACCGTCAACAACCTATACGTCACAAAATACAATATAGAATAAGGTAACGTTCTCCAACTTTCCCCACAAAATAACGTGAATGTTTTTTGCAGTATTCGCAAATCCTCGTTCAGTTAATGTTTTCTAGACACCCGATGTACAATCTGCAAACCTTCCAGGGAAATTGGCAATATAGGCATGTTTGTGCACCAATTTAAAAAGCGTATACCAACCCTGAGAATAGATTTGGTCCATAATAAATAAAAATTTGTTTTTATTTATTTTTTGTGACATTACATCCGCAAGTTACTGGTGTCGCGTAATTATAGGCATATTTCTATAAGACTTACAAGCCGTAAAATAAACAACCTCATTGTATGCTCAATGCATGTTATGTGGCTCACAGTGCATTTTAAATCATTCATGTGAGTTTTTATGTCCGTATTAAAATTTTCACTTATTTTAGCATCCAATCGATTTTATAATAGAAATGAAACTAGTTTAACCACTTATTTATTGTGCAAGTTAGTAACCGTGATTTTATTTATCTTTAAATACTTTTGAATATGTGTGCTAACAAAACATTACAACGTAATAGCTTGTATGTTAAGGGTAAGACTAAAATTGTATTTAAGGAAGTTTTTCGATATAACACCCATTAAAAAGGCGTATTTAGTAATTATCATTACGTGTTTATAAAATTTGATATAAGTTAAAACCTTTCTGCTGTATTAAAAATTCAAGTTGGTATTAAACAGTTTTTTAAGTGTAAAATAATGTTAGTAAAGAAAATTTCAACGCTTAAATTTAATGTTTTCATTGTCAAGCTTGTGAGAATGTTTGTGCTTATAAACCTACAACGACATATCCCTGTTTTTAATACTTAACTTATTATATTGATGGGAAAATATTGCTTAAATTTTAATGCACAAAACAAGTACTGCGGCCCTATTCAATTTACTATACAATACACAGCATTTCGCAGCAGCATTTTCTTCTAGCTGGTAAACCATTCCGACGAAGAATTGCCTACTGTATCGAATCAGTCACGCAGCAGAGAAGAAGAGTTCTTGTTCGCTGCCATAGCCGCTTCTAACGCGCTACAATTTTTCTCTCCCTTTTTCATCGGACGCATCCCCAAGAGCTTATTGCTAATTTCCCTGCCCTTAGAAAATAAGAAATACCCTCCTCCGCCCCTACAGTCCACCCCCTACCCATCAAGCAGCACCAGAATACGAAATTTCTCTCGCCGTGCCTCCTTCCCCTAACAACTAGGCACTGAGCTCCCCCTACTTCTTTCACATTCCCGCCAACTCTATCGCCTTTCAACTTTCTTCATTTTCTTTTCCCGGAGCTGTTTTGCATTTTATGTCTTAAAAATAAATTCCTTCTTTGAATCTACACTTTCTCGGCATGTTTTCCCCGCCCCTTTCTTTTCCATTCTTTTCTGACTTGATGTTCTTTACTCTCAAAATTTGCATGTTTCATTTTTGCCGAACAGTTTGAAAGGCAATTTACCCATAGCGATTCTCGGTATATGACAAATATTCCTGAAATAATAGCAGTATAAATTATAAATCTATAAAAGTTTTGGGAAGGAAAAAAAACAGCGAAGTCATAGGGAAGAAAATATCCCTCTGTCTGTATGTGCTGAGGGAAAAAAGGACGTACCCAATAAATGCAATATTATTTATTTTGACTGTACCGAATGGGAGGGCATAGATACGAGCGGCAATGCTAGTTTTCAACTTATTTAATTGCAAACTCACAAATTTGTTGCACTTTATTATTTGACGAAGATGATTACGGGATAAACAACCAAAGGTGAACTAATTTGCACATAAGAATTTTCCAACTAATAGTAACAAACAAATAAAAGATGCCTTATTAAAAAAGCAATATGTATATATATATATATATATATATATAACAATTAGGTAAAAATGAATCTATTAATGCCTACTTTGGGCCTATCTGTGGCCACTTTCTCAGTCCCCTCGATCACAGAAAGCTCTTCTGTTACTGGTTCCGCACATTTAAATCAGTTAAAAATACTAAATGAAGCATTTTTATCCATAATTTTTTTTTGTTTTTATGTCTGTCGTTTACTATTCGTGTCTTATTTGTTTCGTGTTTGCTTTCGTTTTTTACTTTGTTGCTTCCTAATTTTTATTTTCTTGTGTTTTCACTTTCTTTTTTATATTGTAAGTTCTTGTGTGTTTTATTTAATACATTAATGGCTAGATTATTCTTATCCAGATTAAATACGTATTTTCTCTCTGTTGTTGAAGGTAACTGTCGTTTTTTATTGTGTTTTGTCTATTTGATATGAAAAGATTTTGTTCATAATTTGTCTCCATTTTTACATAAAGATTGCATTTTGTATTTGGTCATATATATTTTGCATAGTAACTTTCTGATTTAAATTTCTTATTGATTTTTGCATAAATAATTTATTTTATTACTGCATTTAACTAATTTTTAAGTTGAAAGAATATGTGCAATTATTTTACTTGGGTTATTTTTTCGAATTCAACTAGGGCAATGGTGAATGTCCAAATAATTTTTTGTTCAATTCATAATTAACATTGCTACCAAATCTCAAAAAAAGGTAATAAATTAATTCTTATTTTGCCGGGTTTTGGACATTTCGTTATAAATCTGACCTTAACTGCAAGTACTTAACATAAAGAGCATTTTACTTTTTCGGCAGCTTGCTACTACCAAGTGACATAAGACTGCTAACCATCATATAAATTTGCGTGTTCTCACAACTCACTGTAAGAGGGCAGCTTCGTTTGTCTTCAGATGTTTGTAATACAGGATGAGTATAAAAGAATACCCCAACTTTGAAGGTCTATAATATCAAAACCAAATAACCAACAACACCATGAGCGACCCGAACGACATCTACGCGATAATCAAACTCGTTCCACGCTCTTGTCAGCATGTCCGGTGTTACGGTTTGGATGGCGTTCGTAACTCTCAGTTTGAGGGGGTGAGGGGGGAACGAGCTCGCATTTGTCACATCGATGTGAAGGGGATGGTCTGATGTTTCCTTTATGGCGCGTCACCCCATTGGCACCTTGCTGATCGTGGATACCTGAACGAGACGTTGCCGCAATGTTGGACTGGTTGAGGAGCAGCTGGTGACTAGGCTCTTCATCACTGGACCCCAATAAGCCCGGATCTTACCCCGTGCAATTTTTTTCTACGGGGGTGCATAAATGATAAAGTGTTTCGTCCACCATTGCTGGTTAACATTGACGACCTCAAAACGAGAATTACGGACGCCATCCAAACCGTAACACCGGACATGCTGATAAGAGTGTGGAACGAGTTAGATTATCGCGTAGATGTCATTCGGGCCGCTCGTGGTGGTCACATTGAACATTTATGAAGATATTATAAACAAACTTCACAGTTCAACGGTTCATTTGATTGGTCAACCAAGGTTGTAGGTTATTTGGTTTAGATATTATAGACCTTCATAGATACGGTATTCTTTTATACTCAACCTGTACAACTGGCATCGGCATCGCTTAGCTGAGGTCTAGGTAGTTTCGAGCATCGGTTGAATGTATTTATTTAATTTGCACACAAGGAATATGTAATTTAATTTCGTCTCAATATATGGTAGTGCCATTCCTAATATCTTTAAATATGTGTGAAAAATGTTATTTTAGTAAGAACTCTGGTAGTGTTAAGAGAGAACCAAAACAAATGCATTAAAAATATTTCAAATGCCTCTACTCAAAGAGCAAACCTGCCGTGGAGCAGTCGGTTAATGCGCCACCGGTCTGTCTTGCGGGAGGCTCTGGGTTCGAATGAAAGGCAAGACATGGATATTAGTTTAAGTTAGATCTTATGGTTAGCTTATAAGCCATTTCCTGATAGCCTTAAGGTATATCACCGAGGGACATTGTTAATAAGCCCTTTTCTCAAAAGTATCCATTTAATTTATAAATTTACGAGTTAAATTGATATAACACGCTGATTTGAACGGAAAGTGTTTTGTATGCCAGTTGTTTCTTTTTACGTAATACTTTTTGAAATGTAGTTTGTTACTATACGTTTTTGGAATATGCCTCCCCCCCCCCCAACCATTCCCAAAAAAAACAATTTTTGGAGCATATTTTCGGAACACTTCAGAAGGCTGTGTCTACATTTTGTATATGACGAGAACTCTGTGAGGCATATACTACAATAACATATATTTAAAATCTTATGGATTTTAAATATATGTAATTCGGAAATAACGGCTTACTTTAATATCGAAGTGAAAATAGCACGTCTCTTGTAATAAACAGGTGCTTACTTCA
The DNA here is from genome assembly GCA_002778355.1 of Clitarchus hookeri. NCBI lineage: Eukaryota > Metazoa > Arthropoda > Insecta > Phasmatodea > Phasmatidae > Clitarchus > Clitarchus hookeri. Next base: position 1,538,543 of record NQII01000343.1, read on the forward strand.
GCCAAACTTGGACACTGGGTAGATGCTGCAAATAATGAGGCTGTAAAATGTAATTCAGGAAAGACAATTTTTTATCCATGATTGCACATAAGAATATATTTTAATTAACATGTTGTAAATGCATATATCTTGGAATCTTTTAAAAAACGTTTAATATAATAACATTTTTAAAAAATATTTTAATTAGAGCTACGTCAGATGGGTGGCAGCCAAACATGTTTCGAATAAATCTTTATGTGACGATTAAAATACCAATAAACAAATAAAAATTTTGTTTTTCGTCTAGGCAAAATAGGGTTACATGGCAGCACGAATTACGCATTTTTATTAGGCATATGTAGGTTACTAACCGTGTACTACATTTTTTCTTCAAAATATTATTTCAAAAGTCGAATAGATTTTATTTGTTATATTATTAGAGTCTTTCAATTTAGAAAACAACCACAGTATGCAGACTACACTATTTAGATGTTTGCATAAAAATATGATATTTTAATGGCAGAAGAATGAGAAACATCAGTGCGCCTACCTACTGCCGTTTTCTACTTTGTGCGAAAACATAAAAAAAAAATATCATTTATTGAATATAATAATGTAAAAAGTTGACTTTGACTCTTTGTTTTCATTTCTTGCTTGTGTAACATTTTATTGCTTATAAAGCATATAAGTTTGCAGACCTGTCGAGTCAGGGGATGAATGTACGTAACGTTGTCAATTAAGAGTTTATGCTACATAAATACGCACGAAATGCTTCTACACACCTCAGAACTGTTTTGCATCGTCTGTATTTGGTTGCACATGACGAATCTTCCCTGGGATAGAAGGCGCAATACAAAGAGACATTCGTCAAGTCTGGCGTGGTATTCTGTACAGACAGTTTGTATTTTCATCGGATACTTTCTCCTGAGCGGTGAGAAAGATAGTAACTCCAAAATCGCAGTGGTGCAAAACTTTCTGAGGTGTGTATTTTATTTTGCACGTATTTTAAGTCAACATGGAAAATACTAAGAAAGGAAAACAGTATAAAGCACATTTTAAAACTACTGCATATGAACAGAGATTTATTTATTAGTAAGTGTGATGAATTAATTGTGTATGGTTAATTATTACGCCGTGCGATTATAATTTAGGTGTGTTGAAAAAAACTTTCGAAAGGAATCTATAGGAACAAAGAATGTTTCCAACACAAATGAATGAAACATTGTTATTCGCGATTATTCTTGATAAAATATCCAAATAAACTTACAAGCTGCATCAAGGCATGCACCATGGCCTATTTGGTGTATATCATTTCATTTTCTGAGTTTAAGTTGAGTGTCTTGTAACATTTATTAAGCATTTATTAAACGCCTTTAATAAAAATTTAGAATAGGTAAATAAGGAATGCGGGTATAATGGAATCATAAACCGTGCTACTGCACTGCGTTATGACTGGTTCATATACCGGTCACCAAGCACAAAAGACTACAGCTTGGTTGTGATAACGAAACAAGAACTTCGCCAACTTCCGTACAGCACGAATCAAGAAATTTCTCATTTTCTACACTAAAAATTATAAATTAATTTGGGAATGAAATGGTTTAGTATAGATATGCATTATATAATTACCGAAAATATTATTACATTTTTGTAAATTTTTGTTTTTCATGAAAGGTATTGCTTTTATAATTACTGATCATTGGTCCTTAAATGTTGTTACTTATTAATTTTTATAATATTAAATAAGAGCTTTGATGTGGCATTAAAATATACATAGATTACACACTATTGATCATAGATTTCTCATAATATATTTATTTACGCATATATATATATTATGCTCCATAAATTTTACGTTATTATTTCTGTTTGACCATAATATTTGCTTACGGTTTCCTGAATGTATAAATTATACTATTACACTTTAAGCTTGTATATATGCCTTTGAATTTCATAAATTACTCTGTATTTTAAAGTTTGAACGGACACTAAAGCAACATATATATATATATATGTAAACATAATCGGCAAAAAATTTCCAGGCATTGATATATTTGAGAGCAAATTATGAACAGGCTGATTTAAGTTTAAAAGAAATAAAAAAATTATTTCCGTCATATTTGTTTTTAATTTTTAAATATATCACTTACTATACCATTAAATTTTAAGCTAAAAAAAATACGCCATTTAATATTAATGTTTCGTGTATCTTTCAGCGGACACTAAAGCAACAGCTACACGTATCAAGATACTCAACAAATGTTTTCAACCAGTGATATATGAACAAGTAATTGTTGGACTGGCTGATTTTCGTCTAAATGAAGTAAAGCATTCAGTCGTCAGCAATTATCACCTTTGGAGTGGAGGTACTGTCGGACCACCGGTATGGTTGGAGTGAAGGGCAGCTCTCTCCCCCTTCAAGCGCTATCCAAATCACTATCCCTTCCGCATTGTCCCCGACTGGACTCGTCTGGCTTGTTTAGCGGGCCAGTTTTGCCAGCCCCCCC